>MQTX01000198.1:178515-334905 GCA_009735665.1 Angiostrongylus cantonensis
CAGACGGAACAATAACAGCGTCCAGAAAGGCAATGGAGAAAATCATCCACGATTACTACTCAGATCTCTTTGATAGCCACGTCCACCTCCCGTCTTATGAAATAAAAGAGGATGGATATGCTGTTCTTCCTCCTTCCTCCTTCGGTTCTCCCTTCCGAAATCCGACATGCCATTTCGTCGGTGAAAAATCGAACAGCACCAGGTCCTGAGAGGATAAGATCAGAACATCTGAAGAGCCTCCCGCCAGTCCTCGTGAGCACAATGGCTCGGCTTTTCACACGTTACCTCTCCGAATGCAAGGTCCCTACTCAGTGCATCCATGGTAACTCGCAATTCCAGAAGCCTCACCGCTGGACGTGGAAATCTCCCATTGGAGAGTACCAAAACGAAATAGACCATATCATAGTAAATAAAAAGTTTTGCCTAACCGATATCACCGTTGTCCCAAAATTTTACACGAGATCATTCCACCGCCTCCTTTGTGCAAGATTTTATTTCTCGCGGAAAGGAGAAAAAGCCGCTAAATTCAAAAACCGAAGTCCCAGAACCACCACAAACTGGGACTTATTCAACTCATTAGTCGGCTGTTGAGAAAATGCCGTTGTCCACAACATCGACGAGAAATACGACCGGCTCATTGAACATCATCGTGGAAAGATTGGTCTTCAACTAAATCTCAAGAGAACGATGTTCATGAAGAACGGATTGGTTTCGTATGACATGATGAGCGACTTAGCTCCAGAGCTGAGCAGAAGGAAACGAGCGGCTTGGGGAGCTTTCAAGAGCATCGAGGATGTAGTGAAGAGAACAAAGAACAGCCGATTCCGTGCCCACATTTCAACTCAACGGTTCTTCCTGCCCTAACGTATGCGTCAGAAACCTGGTCGCTGCGTAAGCAGGATGAAAGATCACTCAGCGTTATCGAACGCGCAGTCGAAAGGACGATGCTAGGAGTATCCCGTTTCACACAAGTAAGGGATGGGATCCGAAGCTCCGACCTACGTCAACGATCGAAAATCGAAGATGCCGTTCTATACGCCAAACAGTCGAAGATAAGGTGGGCCGGACACATAATGCGTGTGAATGATAACCGATGGACAAGAGCTGTTAATGATTGGATTCCTCTGGATGTCAAACGTACTGCAGGAAGACCACCGACCCGATGGTCAGATTTCTTAACGAAAAGCGTAGAAGAAAGATGTGATGTTGGACGAGTCCCTTAAGCGAGGAGAACCCACTGGGCTACTCTTGTACGCGACAAGGAAAAATGGAGGATTTACTGGCGCCCGCTCGAGTCACTCGACGATCATTGGGACTATAGGTGATATAGGTGAATAACGCCAATGTCAATGGAGAAATGCTATAGAATATTGTCAGGAGAGAGACTACACTGCGAGATGAGGAGCTGCTGTGATGTTACGATGGGTTAAGGCATCGCTTTGACAAAAACTTTCAGCAGCGATGATGCTTCTCATAAAGAAACTCTCCTTCGTCTGGTAAATGGCTTGATCTCGTAGGACTCACATAGCACAAGAGCAGCACTTGTGAATTTTTCACAATTCACACCTTTTTAAAGTCACGTTTTGTTTTTGACAGCTTGGTTTGGCATAGTCACGGTCCATTCCATCGCTTGTATGAACGGTAACCGTTTACGCATTAATGTGTGGGGCAGGTTTCGAGTCACCGACTTTTACCTAAATACTGCCTTAAGGATGAAACATAAATTTGGGTTGGCCTAAAGGAAAAAAAACAGTTTTGGCGAAAACAAATGTGTTGTTATGCAGGCAATAAAGATGAGAGGAAAATTTTGGTTTTGCTAAAAATCGCTGTGAGAAAAAAAAATTGCTTCTGCACTTTCATTCGGTGATGACTCTACGAGGTACAACACACCCCTTCAAGAACTATTTCCCAAATGTAGCTACCTGTCTATATTTAGTAGAGTTATGGAAGTTCTTCTGCTTAGCATATTGGGAAGCTGTGTGGCTTCTGAGCACTACTTGTACTCACTGTGTGGATTTCCAGTGCATGTAATCTGTACTATCGGAAAAACAAGCGGCCCAGACCATCGTCGTTGTGGAGTGATAAAATCATGAAGCGCCGTCGTAGGGTGGAAATCGACTGTCAGATGAAAGACGGTAATTTCTAGTGCTTCAATTTGTGATGCCCTTTGAAGCATTACTATTTAAAAACTGCTGTTTTATAGCAGCAGACGATGCCGAAGTTACCACTTGCTTTCATTGCACGATTTGATCTCCTTACGTCGTTAGTGTAATAAAGTTCTTTGCAATCTGATTTCATTTACACGGCTATATTATGCTGAAGTTGCAGTAAGTAGCTTTCGTGGTTGAGACATCTACCTCAGCCGGAATGGAATAAAACTGTCCAAGTGTACTTACATGGAATTCATAAGCTGATACGAGTTGTTTTTGCAAATTAGTGATAAGCTCCTTAATCAGCATTTTCGAAAGCTGAAGCTTGCTATGTGCATTAGACTCGAAATGCGCTATACGCTTGGTGCAAAAATAATAACTGCACTGAATTTCAAACCAGCATCTCTCAACTAATAATGGACTTTATTGCTTTGAAAATAAGCCACAGAAATCTACCGATATTTGCCAACATAGTGGATTTTGTATTACCAAAGTGAGACGCTGACTTTCTGCAGTTCACGAAATACATCTTTTCACGTTTTTCGTCAAGCCTCGTTTGTCGAAAACGACAACGATTGAACAAATTGGATTCCATTCGGTAGTACAAGACACTTTCATCTAGTCTATTGTATGTCCATGGAAAAAAATCACTTTGCAACCCAGCTAGGAACGCTCCAGCCCGCCTATCTCAGGACTGCAGGGAGATTTGTTCAACCAGCATTCTATAACATTCAAGATGAAATGGAAATCCTCAAGAAGCAACCGAAGCCACACGTAAGTGTTGGAAGATATTCGTGGACAATGGTTGCGAGCGAACGAATCGAATGTGAGAAGTGCTGAGATCCGCACAGTAGACATGAAGACAGGTCATATAGAATAAAAAGACTGTATGTCTGCGGCTACTATGCTGCTCTTCCAGATCTTTACCATTTTTACTCCAAACATATTTGATATTTGAAAGACATTCCATATTAATTACATAAAGTCTCATCAGTAGTTTTATGCAGATATCATCGCTTCGAGTGCTCTAATTGCCGAAGAAATGTCAATTGTCCAAAAAGTGGAAAATATGCTCCGTCAGGAATCTGTGCGATTTTATCAAGGATGATGTTAGGTTACTGGCCGTTAGCCGTTAGGGTAAAAGTGTACACGCTATTCCCGTATTCACGAAGAATTCATATTTATCTCTTTTGTATATTTTCCTCTTTTTATTCCCTCAAAAGAATGCATGCGCTGATGTACGCTTGCAGAAGCACTGTCCTGCAGCAAACGGGAACGCTTCCACGATGGTACTACATACAGCTGAACAGATATCAGTGCTAGCGGAAAAATACCAGCATTCTCCACTATCATTCGAAGTAGGTGACACAAGAAATCATGGCTCAAATTTGGAAAGGTTTATATTTTTGCCACATTCACAATTGTACCGCTTCATTTGACATTTAGGGAAAACGTGACATATTGCTAAATTCAAGCTTGATCCCAGAATCGACAAAAATGCTAACAAACGAAAAACTCAAGGTGTTAAATAAATAGGCTCTCGATCCCAAGATATTCTTGAGCGCATTTTTCTTCATAGTTGTCGTTACTCCTCTCACTGCATGAACGCGTTCTCATAATTAACGCTGTCATACTCTATCAGTGTCTTTTCCGATTCTGTTTTGAACTTCTTGTTTTAGCTAAACTACATAATGCGAATATAATAAGCCAAGGTGCACACCTGGAATTGAGCATAATGACGTGATCACATTTGAAGCTGAACTAGAACCATCATTTTGCTCAGAAGCTATTTCAAATTTAGAAACAAGAGTATATTCAGAGGAAAGAATCCTATCAATGAAAAACGAATGCTTCTGAAATTTTGAACAACAAACGAGTTAAAAAAATAATTGAACTAAATTCAATAAACGCTTTATGTTAGTAACCACACTGTGGAGCTTCGCCCCTTTCGCCTAAAACACCCACATAGGCGTATCGGAAAAGCTTAATGGAGAACTGAATCTTCATTTGACATTTAGGGAAAACGTGACATATTGCTAACATTATTTATAAGCATATTGTTGTTGTTCTACTCTCCTCCAATGGATTCGACACTATATGAAGACTTCGAAGAACCTAAGGAATGAACGGCCGTGAACATTTGACTTTGTTATCCTTTACTTATACGCCGATGAACAAACACTGAACCACTCGGAAAACGCGGAAAAGCAATGGTGTCGTGTGGCCATTTCGATGTAAGATGTCGAATATGGTACCTGATTCGACCCACACCAGCGCCTAATAACCCTCCTATACTTCAAGAGTTAGCAACTTGGTCCCAGTCCTGTTTGAGAAAAGCTAGTGCAGGCCCACAAAAGCCGGCGACCGCATTTGGTGAAGACTTGAGGACACTGCATCAGAGCTATCCAAGAGTCACTAGATGAAGCAATGAATGATGGATAAAGCGATTAGGTGTATGACGTTCACCAATCCGTAAAGCACGAACCATGCATCCGACTTAACCAGACATGATACAGGTGATTGAACGCATATCTAGTCTACACAATGGCTCACGGTGACCTATCGATGTATCAAATCGATGCTGCTATTCTTCGTGACGTAAATAGGCTCTCGATCCCAAGATATTCTTGAGCGCATTTTTCCTCATAGTTGTCGTTACTCCTCTCCCTGCATGAACGCGTTCTCATAATTAACGCTGTCATACTCTATCAGTGTCTTTTCCGATTCTGTTTTGAACTTCTTGTTTTAGCTAAACTACATAATGCGAATATAATAAGCCAAGGTGCACACCTGGAATTGAGCATAATGACGTGATCACATTTGAAGCTGAACTAGAACCATCATTTTGCTCAGAAGCTATTTCAAATTTAGAAACAAGAGTATATTCAGAGGAAAGAATCCTATCAATGAAAAACGAATGCTTCTGAAATTTTGAACAACAAACGAGTTAAAAAAATAATTGAACGGACTCCAGAGGAAGGAAAGGCATGGGGAGCATGGCGTGGGCGGGATTACACCATTGACCGGTCCAGTTTGTAAGGCATCTGTAACCAATTTGTAGCCTTAAGCCGCCCTTAGGCAATGGTTAAGTGTTTCTTCTACATAGATAATTTACTTATAACGGTTAAAGAAAAGGTCATTGTATGCCAATCGCGAGAACATTTGTTACTAACAGATTGGCAAAACTGAAAGTAGCAACGTGGGTTGACGATTGCAGGAACACTCACATTAGCAGAGCAATAAAAGGCAAATTATATTAAATTGTCTTTTTCCGACTTTTTAGAAATTCCTTCGCGTTAACTTTTTCCTCCTCTCCAAATCTTTCAAAGGAATCGTACTGCTGTTCAAATTATTGGTTTTTTGGATGAATTAGATCTGATACGATCTGATGACGTGGATCACTGACCAAGACTCGAATTTGAAGAACGAGAAACTCTTTACGGTAGTTGTAGCTAGAATAGTATACATTGCTCTTTCGCCTAAAACACCCACATAGGCGTATCGGAAAAGCTTAATGGTGTAGCTAGAATAGTATACATTGCTCTTTCGCCTAAAACACCCACATAGGCGTATCGGAAAAGCTTAATGGAGAACTGAATCTGGCTTATTTCTGTCGAAAGCGTAGCACAATGGCTAACAGCTCTTCAAACAAGTGTTCAGTAGAAAGCACACTGCTTAGTTAATCTGATTCTACATTTTATTCAGGCATGAAGAGTGTGCTCTCAAATAGAGACTTGAAATGCTAATTACCTTGGATAATTATAGGAAAAAAGCTCAAGTAAAGCGTCCTCGATGATTCATAGTTCTACTACAAGTCATCTAAACATTATTGATTCTTATTTTAACTTTTACTTTACTGGAAATATTAATTCAGTGTACTGCATACAAATTGCTAGTCAGATACTTTCATAATCTTCATTAGTAAGACAGCTGATATATTAAAAAGTTCGAATTCTTAGGACAGACCATTATGTTTTCATGATGATCTGATGGTTCACTCATCACTTTTCATCGAGACTTCGTCAATGTTAAGTCAAGAAGAGCTTTGATTGTGGCACAGGTGTGAAATGAACTACATTCTCTGCTCTGCATTGAATCTTCTGTATTCGGAGCAGAATTGGCAATCAGTACTTCGGCAGAAGTGGATGGAATATTGACTATCCTAACTCCCGGCATGTAATCCAACTCCAATCGCTCTATCGATTTCACTTTTTTGAGGAAATCAAGCGAAAGTTCTATCGGCCTGAAAAGTGGTATCATACAATAAAAATATTTTTAAAAAAATCATAGAAAGTGAGTAAACTTTGTGGGATGCATTGTCACTTTGTTATCCTTTACTTATACGCCGATGAACAAACACTGAACCACTCGGAAAACGCGGAAAAGCAATGGTGTCGTGTGGCCATTTCG
Source organism: Angiostrongylus cantonensis (assembly GCA_009735665.1). Classification (NCBI taxonomy): domain Eukaryota; kingdom Metazoa; phylum Nematoda; class Chromadorea; order Rhabditida; family Metastrongylidae; genus Angiostrongylus; species Angiostrongylus cantonensis. Next base: position 185,076 of record MQTX01000198.1, read on the forward strand.
ATGTAAGATGTCGAATATGGTACCTGATTCGACCCACACCAGCGCCTAATAACCCTCCTATACTTCAAGAGTTAGCAACTTGGTCCCAGTCCTGTTTGAGAAAAGCTAGTGCAGGCCCACAAAAGCCGGCGACCGCATTTGGTGAAGACTTGAGGACACTGCATCAGAGCTATCCAAGAGTCACTAGATGAAGCAATGAATGATGGATAAAGCGATTAGGTGTATGACGTTCACCAATCCGTAAAGCACGAACCATGCATCCGACTTAACCAGACATGATACAGGTGATTGAACGCATATCTAGTCTACACAATGGCTCACGGTGACCTATCGATGTATCAAATCGATGCTGCTATTCTTCGTGACTATTCTGGCATCAATTTGCGGACTCCAGAGGAAGGAAAGGCATGGGGAGCATGGCGTGGGCGGGATTACACCATTGACCGGTCCAGTTTGTAAGGCATCTGTAACCAATTTGTAGCCTTAAGCCGCCCTTAGGCAATGGTTAAGTGTTTCTTCTACATAGATAATTTACTTATAACGGTTAAAGAAAAGGTCATTGTATGCCAATCGCGAGAACATTTGTTACTAACAGATTGGCAAAACTGAAAGTAGCAACGTGGGTTGACGATTGCAGGAACACTCACATTAGCAGAGCAATAAAAGGCAAATTATATTAAATTGTCTTTTTCCGACTTTTTAGAAATTCCTTCGCGTTAACTTTTTCCTCCTCTCCAAATCTTTCAAAGGAATCGTACTGCTGTTCAAATTATTGGTTTTTTGGATGAATTAGATCTGATACGATCTGATGACGTGGGTTAAACTCCCCTGACATGTCGGTGACTTTAGGAGCACCGCAACCTTTTCCATCACCATTCCAATGTACATTGACGAACCTGGTCACTGGAAAAGGAAGGGGCTGGCCTCAGCGGGATCGCCCGTTTTTTAAAAGCCTCATTTCTTAGTCTAATGCGATACAAATGAATAAAGTTTAATGTATTTCAGCTGTAAGTTGTGAAAGAGTTTCGCTGCTTTCAATTCTTCCGTAATTTTTCACATTCGTTTTAATCTGAGAACGTCTGAACATTCTATGCCCCACTGTCCTTCTTATTTCCAAGTTTTTATATAAATACCAGCCACCAATTAAAAACTATGGATTTATAGTCACTTTTTTATTCACTGCCTACTCTTTTTTTGGCAAGGTGTGATGTGAAATATACCCGTGATGATGTAGAGATATTTGAAAAACTGCGGAAGGCAGGTGTCTACGGTAAGGATCCAACTCACCATTACCCTTTCCGGGGGCTAAGACGTTCACCACCACTGACGGTGATAGCTGATTGCACCTATGCGGTGGTGAATGCGTTAGCCCGGGAAAGAGTAATAGCGTGTTCTATCTCAACCGCAGACATTAGTGTCCGGTGTTTTGCAAATGTCTCAGCACTATAGACATAATTTTAAACAATAATTAAGGTTACTAATTGCTCGCACCATACCAAATTGTCAAAATCATTCCGCATTTCTTCGAATTTCTTTCTACAGACGCGCTGCTTTAGTCCTGAATCATATCTTCCTCTCCAATTTTGCGATGGAATTTAGAGACTCTCGCTAGCGTTAGACAGCTTGGCACTCAGACAACAGTTTTTAAGACTTTTCATTTCTTCCTTCTCTTTCCACAATTTTCTTCCAAGTTTCATACTCGAATAGAAGCATAATGAGTTTGCCAGTGCATGCTTTACATTTCTTTTTATCTACCTATTGTTAGTGTTCATAGTATAACAAAAATAGGCAAATGGTTTTGTAATGTTAGCTTCATATTTGCTGCCTACTACAACTTTATCACCTGTCACCTGTAGTCTCATTGATTGTTGAATGATTCGAGCTGGCGCCAGTAAATCTTCTATCTTTCCCTGTCGCGTGCAGTAGCCCAGTGGGTTCTGCTCGCTCTAGGGACTCGTCGAGCATCATATCTTTCTTCTAGGCTCTTTGAGAAGAACTCTGACCATCAGAACGGTGATCTTCCTGCAGTACGTTTGCTATCCCAAAGAATCCATTCATTAACAGCTCTTGACCATCGGTTACCATTCATACGCATTGTGTCCAGCCCACCTTCTACTGTTTGGCGTATAGAACGGCATCTTTGATTTTCGATCGTTGACATAGGTCGGAGCTTCGGATCCCATCCCTTACTTGTGTGAAACGGGATACTTCTAGCATCGTCCTTTCGACTGCGCGTTCGATAACGCTGAGTGATCTTTCATCCTGCTTACGCAGCGACCAGGTTCCTGACGCATAAGTTAGAGCAGGAAGAACTATTGAATCGGAAAGGTGGGTACGGAGTCGGATGTTCTTTGCTCTCTTCATTACATTGTTCATATGGCAGGGTATTATGCGAAACACAACCACAGTGGTGGAGACATGGTTACAAAACTCTGGGCCGTAGATCTCTGTGTTGGGGAACGAACGCGCTATTACTCTTTTCTGAGGCTAACGCGTTCACCACCACACCATGCGGGTCTTTCGTATTGCCTGTCTCTCAGCTAGTTTTCTATCGACCAGTGTCATCAACAAACAACGGGAATGGTGATCAAATAGTTATACTTTTGTCTTTCTTCGCCTCACTAGAGGAAAGCTTTTGCACTGTGAAAAAACTGTCAAGTTCCTTATGCGATATTTCTTCAACTTTTACTAAATTTTTAAACACCAAAACTCTGAGGATCCGCCAGAACGAAAACCCGTTTTCTTACAAAATGAAAGGCATTTGTATTCTGGAACGCTTTTCTATCTTCAAAAAAATGTCTTCTTTCTTCATGGGATAATTAGTTCTGCGGCGATATCTTCATCTCGATTATCGCTCTCATTTCTACGACAGAAAAAGCAGAAAATGGTTGAACAAAAGCATCATCAGTGATGATGCGAAGTACCACGTGGGACTAATCACTATGTATATTTCCAATGTGCTTCGGCCGTACACAGAACTGAAGTATCTTACGCTTGTAGAATGCACTATAACGATCTCGCTTTTTTGTGAGGTCAGCAATAGACACAAAAAGCAGATATGTGGAACGAAACTGCAGATACCCATGGTGAATCAGTTATGCTATTCCCAAACAAGTAAATAACTACCAATGAACTGAAATCACTAGTTGTGCTAATGCAACGACACCCAGAAAGACTAACTGCAATGGATAGAAGAGTAAGATGTCGAATATGGTACCTGATTCGACCCACACCAGCGCCTAATAACCCTCCTATACTTCAAGAGTTAGCAACTTGGTCCCAGTCCTGTTTGAGAAAAGCTAGTGCAGGCCCACAAAAGCCGGCGACCGCATTTGGTGAAGACTTGAGGACACTGCATCAGAGCTATCCAAGAGTCACTAGATGAAGCAATGAATGATGGATAAAGCGATTAGGTGTATGACGTTCACCAATCCGTAAAGCACGAACCATGCATCCGACTTAACCAGACATGATACAGGTGATTGAACGCATATCTAGTCTACACAATGGCTCACGGTGACCTATCGATGTATCAAATCGATGCTGCTATTCTTCGTGACTATTCTGGCATCAATTTGCGGACTCCAGAGGAAGGAAAGGCATGGGGAGCATGGCGTGGGCGGGATTACACCATTGACCGGTCCAGTTTGTAAGGCATCTGTAACCAATTTGTAGCCTTAAGCCGCCCTTAGGCAATGGTTAAGTGTTTCTTCTACATAGATAATTTACTTATAACGGTTAAAGAAAAGGTCATTGTATGCCAATCGCGAGAACATTTGTTACTAACAGATTGGCAAAACTGAAAGTAGCAACGTGGGTTGACGATTGCAGGAACACTCACATTAGCAGAGCAATAAAAGGCAAATTATATTAAATTGTCTTTTTCCGACTTTTTAGAAATTCCTTCGCGTTAACTTTTTCCTCCTCTCCAAATCTTTCAAAGGAATCGTACTGCTGTTCAAATTATTGGTTTTTTGGATGAATTAGATCTGATACGATCTGATGACGTGGGTTAAACTCCCCTGACATGTCGGTGACTTTAGGAGCACCGCAACCTTTTCCATCAAACAAATTATGTTCAATTGTCTTTTTCCGACTTTTTAGAAATTCCTTCGCGTTAACTTTTTCCTCCTCTCCAAATCTTTCAAAGGAATCGTACTGCTGTTCAAATTATTGGTTTTTTGGATGAATTAGATCTGATACGATCTGATGACGTGGGTTAAACTCCCCTGACATGTCGGTGACTTTAGGAGCACCGCAACCTTTTCCATCACCATTCCAATGTACATTGACGAACCTGGTCACTGGAAAAGGAAGGGGCTGGCCTCAGCGGGATCGCCCGTTTTTTAAAAGCCTCATTTCTTAGTCTAATGCGATACAAATGAATAAAGTTTAATGTATTTCAGCTGTAAGTTGTGAAAGAGTTTCGCTGCTTTCAATTCTTCCGTAATTTTTCACATTCGTTTTAATCTGAGAACGTCTGAACATTCTATGCCCCACTGTCCTTCTTATTTCCAAGTTTTTATATAAATACCAGCCACCAATTAAAAACTATGGATTTATAGTCACTTTTTTATTCACTGCCTACTCTTTTTTTGGCAAGGTGTGATGTGAAATATACCCGTGATGATGTAGAGATATTTGAAAAACTGCGGAAGGCAGGTGTCTACGGTAAGGATCCAACTCACCATTACCCTTTCCGGGGCTAAGACGTTCACCACCACTGACGGTGATAGCTGATTGCACCTATGCGGTGGTGAATGCGTTAGCCCGGGAAAGAGTAATAGCGTGTTCTATCTCAACCGCAGACATTAGTGTCCGGTGTTTTGCAAATGTCTCAGCACTATAGACATAATTTTAAACAATAATTAAGGTTACTAATTGCTCGCACCATACCAAATTGTCAAAATCATTCCGCATTTCTTCGAATTTCTTTCTACAGACGCGCTGCTTTAGTCCTGAATCATATCTTCCTCTCCAATTTTGCGATGGAATTTAGAGACTCTCGCTAGCGTTAGACAGCTTGGCACTCAGACAACAGTTTTTAAGACTTTTCATTTCTTCCTTCTCTTTCCACAATTTTCTTCCAAGTTTCATACTCGAATAGAAGCATAATGAGTTTGCCAGTGCATGCTTTACATTTCTTTTTATCTACCTATTGTTAGTGTTCATAGTATAACAAAAATAGGCAAATGGTTTTGTAATGTTAGCTTCATATTTGCTGCCTACTACAACTTTATCACCTGTCACCTGTAGTCTCATTGATTGTTGAATGATTCGAGCTGGCGCCAGTAAATCTTCTATCTTTCCCTGTCGCGTGCAGTAGCCCAGTGGGTTCTGCTCGCTCTAGGGACTCGTCGAGCATCATATCTTTCTTCTAGGCTCTTTGAGAAGAACTCTGACCATCAGAACGGTGATCTTCCTGCAGTACGTTTGCTATCCCAAAGAATCCATTCATTAACAGCTCTTGACCATCGGTTACCATTCATACGCATTGTGTCCAGCCCACCTTCTACTGTTTGGCGTATAGAACGGCATCTTTGATTTTCGATCGTTGACATAGGTCGGAGCTTCGGATCCCATCCCTTACTTGTGTGAAACGGGATACTTCTAGCATCGTCCTTTCGACTGCGCGTTCGATAACGCTGAGTGATCTTTCATCCTGCTTACGCAGCGACCAGGTTCCTGACGCATAAGTTAGAGCAGGAAGAACTATTGAATCGGAAAGGTGGGTACGGAGTCGGATGTTCTTTGCTCTCTTCATTACATTGTTCATATGGCAGGGTATTATGCGAAACACAACCACAGTGGTGGAGACATGGTTACAAAACTCTGGGCCGTAGATCTCTGTGTTGGGGAACGAACGCGCTATTACTCTTTTCTGAGGCTAACGCGTTCACCACCACACCATGCGGGTCTTTCGTATTGCCTGTCTCTCAGCTAGTTTTCTATCGACCAGTGTCATCAACAAACAACGGGAATGGTGATCAAATAGTTATACTTTTGTCTTTCTTCGCCTCACTAGAGGAAAGCTTTTGCACTGTGAAAAAACTGTCAAGTTCCTTATGCGATATTTCTTCAACTTTTACTAAATTTTTAAACACCAAAACTCTGAGGATCCGCCAGAACGAAAACCCGTTTTCTTACAAAATGAAAGGCATTTGTATTCTGGAACGCTTTTCTATCTTCAAAAAAATGTCTTCTTTCTTCATGGGATAATTAGTTCTGCGGCGATATCTTCATCTCGATTATCGCTCTCATTTCTACGACAGAAAAAGCAGAAAATGGTTGAACAAAAGCATCATCAGTGATGATGCGAAGTACCACGTGGGACTAATCACTATGTATATTTCCAATGTGCTTCGGCCGTACACAGAACTGAAGTATCTTACGCTTGTAGAATGCACTATAACGATCTCGCTTTTTTGTGAGGTCAGCAATAGACACAAAAAGCAGATATGTGGAACGAAACTGCAGATACCCATGGTGAATCAGTTATGCTATTCCCAAACAAGTAAATAACTACCAATGAACTGAAATCACTAGTTGTGCTAATGTAACGACACCCAGAAAGACTAACTGCAATGGATAGAAGAGTGGTGCTCTTGAATGCTCAATTAAGATAAGTTCACTTCCATAACAAGTTCTCTCAGGTTAAAAATGACTTCAGAATTTTCATTCAGAAGCTCAATTAGGAGCAAACAAGTGCCAGAAGTTGTGAATGTGCTGGTACCAACGTAGTCATAAGCTAGAAAATTTTATTCCTCTCCATAACGGCCGATGATTCCCTTTGGTGACGATTTGAGAAAGCCCTAGCACGGCTATCAGAAAAAGAAAATTAGGACGCGTGATAGCAAAATTATCAATCGAGCAGAAACAGCGTTCATGTGCGCGATTCCTCGCAGGGATGGATCATTCAACTTTTAGGAGCCATGAAGCTTAGGTCCAAAGTCAAATCTAGAGTGGAAGAAAGAGTGGTGCTCTTGAATGCTCAATTAAGATAAGTTCAATTCCATAACAAGTTCTCTCAGGTGAAAAATGACTTCAAAATTTTCATTCAGAAGCTCAATTAGGAGCAAACAAGTGCCAGAAGTTGTGAATGTGCTGGTACCAACGTAGTCATAAGCTAGAAAATTTTATTCCTCTCCATAACGGCCGATGATTCCCTTTGGTGACGATTTGAGAAAGCCCTAGCACGGCTATCAGAAAAAGAAAATTAGGACGCGTGATAGCAAAATTATCAATCGAGCAGAAACAGCGTTCATGTGCGCGATTCCTCGCAGGGATGGATCATTCAACTTTTAGGAGCCATGAAGCTTAGGTCCAAAGTCAAATCTAGAGTGGAAGACATTGGCAAAAAAGATAAAAGATCAAGCGGTGATCAATCCCTGACGAAATTCTACTTCACCAAATCTTGCAGTGGTGAACGAATGCCATTCAATCTATACAATCGTCGACAGGCACGCTTCACCTGGAGTGCTAAGTGGAATAAACGACTGATCCAGCATATTTTGCAGGGCACCACTGTACTACGCGCGCCCTCTCACCTTTGATAAATTGCTGGAGCAAAACAATGACGTCGGTGGGCTTTTAGAAGGAGAAGCAACACTGTATGTGAACGATAGCACCCATCCATTACTGTCAGCACATTTTCATGATTTATCAACGGATGATCACATTTAGTGCTTACAATGACAGAAAATTTTCAGTGTTCGTTAGGAAACTGTGGAACGAAAACTAGTAATGTCACACCTCATGAGTGAGTTTCAGAACTGCGAAATATTTCCGCAGAAAAGAACAGACAATCATACTACACATTTTCTCGGTCACCCCACGATGATCCTCATATAAATTTGGTCGTTTATTTTTTATACAGTGACTATGTAAATCGTCCCGTTCGAACTTACAGGGGTATTTTTGTGATTTCCAAAATTCACCTTGTCTTTCTACGCCTACTCATCCGGAACTCTCAACGAAATGAACCACTGCTTCGCCTTATCAAAATTTACGCATTTTTCTTAAAAAATTGTAGAGTTACCGTTACAGAAACTTACCGTTTGTAGGCAAATAATCGGAAGTTAGTATCACCATTAACATCCAAGGAAATGGTGATCTGTCTCAGCGAATGGATGTGCTCAAAGATCATCGACAATTCATTCTAGAATAAAGCATCCTCAATCAGCATCTCTTGACCTTCTACTACCTGACTTTAATTAAGCACATAATCTAAATTTTCTATATAAAAGATAATAGAAATTTTTTCCATTTTTTCAAAGAAAGTCATAAAACCGTCGTTCTCTTTAGAGCACCGTGGAGAAACTACCCATAGTACCCAAATTATCTTTCGATAAAGAATGTTTTTCACGAAATGATTTTGCTTTCCTAGGTGGCTAACTACTATGGACAGCAAGGTTTTCATATACTAGCAAGGCCACTCAAACCAAGGAAAAGTTCGATGCTCTGCTACCATTGCCGCCTAGGAGTGAGCTGGTACAAGGACTTTCTGGTAACAACGAAGGATACTTCAGTTCAGTCCGGCAGATCTGAGAGCTCACTGATCAAGCTAATCGAAGACTAATAGAAGAAAATTGTCCAGCCAGTAAAACACTAGTTAAAGAAAAACGGTTTAATTACAAACACAAACTGTGGCCGTGTACCTCTAATTAATTCAACTAGGTACAGAATCCAGAAAAAGCATGATTTGAGCTCATCGTCACTATGGCATTAGAATATAAAATAAGGGCGAAGTTTCGAAGCCATGAAGGGAAAAAACGACTATACAGAATTTCAACGTGAAATCGAAAATGAGAATCGCCGATGTTCTCACCGAATCCTTTAATTAATATGTCAATCACATTGGCAAGCTATTTATTCTAGAGAGCCGATGCGTTTCGTTCTTCGGCTTTTTTTCAATCAGCGCTGATAGTTGGAACACCTTACGCCCTCCAGTGACTACTTTTACGTACTTTTTAACTCTTTCTATTTCTTACCTTTCCACCATTTTTCTTCCCACTATAATTCATCCAAAGATCGTTGAAATAAATCTAGATAGAATTATCTAGGGTTTGAACTTTATTATTCCTCACATAGCTAACCTTTTATTTGCTGCCTTCTATAGTTTTGGCGAAAGGTGATGTGAGATTAAACCACAACGACGTGAGATATTCGCAAAATTTGGATTCCGGGTCAGATCGACCACGATTTTCCTTTCCGAAAACTCCCGCATTTCACAGTACGCCACGGCTGCACTTACTCTCCGTTTCTCTCAGCTAGTTCTCTACCTAACGCTGCCATCAGCAATCACCCATCAGAGGAATTGATCTGGGGAGCGTAAGTTGGCATTGAACCCAGTTATGCTGAGGCTGTAGTCGAAACCACAATGCTAACCTTTTGTTTTCTTGTTGCACAATAACTTTTACGGCAGAATATGATGTGAGACCAACCACAATGATGCTGAGATAATCACAAACTAGGACTACGGGCCAGATCGAACCAAGATTTCTTTTTCTGCGGACTCGCGCAGTACACACTGCGTCACAGAGTCCCTTGCCCTGCGTTTTTGTCAGCTAGTTTTCTACTATTTTTCAAGCGTTTTGTGTTTTTCTTTTATGCTGTATCATTGCCCTGTATAATAGGACTAGAAGGGCCTGCATGGTGTGGTGGTGAATGCGTTACTCCTCGAAAAGGACAATAGCGCGTTCGTTTTCCACCGCAGGCACCTGTGGTCCGAAGTCTTGCAAATATCTCAGCATCGTTGAACTTACCCTGTATATTTAATGAAATACGCCGAGACGAAAAAAACTATCTATTAATTTATCGTTGGAGCAGTTTACTCTTATTGAAACTTTTCATTAGAAACTGTAATTTAAGCCCGCCACGATAACAAGTGCTGGAAAATTCGTCACTATTAGATTCGTTGTGTTGAGAAATTGACGGCGTCAACAACGACATTTTCTTTGCGCTGCATCTAAAAGCACCTTAATCAACTTCGATAGGAAAAGCCGTCTCTCATATCTCAAGATGTTCTTTCGCCAAGAAGGCAACAGTTGCGGAGTTTCACAAGCAACTATTCCTGCATCTTATCAAAGAAGAAGACACGAAGACATAAACCACAAGTGGACAGATGCAGGGATGCACGTGAGTAGACAAAGTGGGGATGCTTAACTATTCTGGAATGCTCCAGTTGCTCAGCTTCGAAACACCAGGTAAACCACATGGCTTGTCAGTAAAATGTCCCTTGTATAGAAATATTGGTAGGTGCTGTTTGGATTTTTTTTAACTTATAATTTACTACTTACTTTTTTAATGAGAGGGTATGCTGAGAAATATAACTTCCATGATGTTGAGATATTTGCAAAAAGTCCGGACCGCAGGTGTCTGCGGTGGGGAACGAACGCGCTATCACCCTTTCCTGAGGCTATTCCTGCATCTTATCAAAGATCTTATCATCTTATCATCTCATCATTCCCGCCTTCACCACCACACCATGCGTGTCCTTCGTTTCGCTTGTCTCTCAGCTAGCTTTTTTGAATTATTTGTCAAAGAGGACTATTTAAGTAGCATAAACAACAAATAAATTTCGTTGCTATTTCGCGAGACAAAATTAAAAACATGAAGAAACAAATCAAACTATTGTTTCTACAGTATTCCTTGCTAGAAGTACTTCATTGCCGATCCGTCCGAAGATCACTTCGAATTTCATGCCTGAAATCTCGTATGAATTTTGTGAGAATGGCAAGTCATCTGCTTTTCTGCAGCTTTCGTTAAATTTTGAAGAGCATCCAAAGGAATGAGAATAAAGACAAAACACTTCACTCCAGTACTGCTACAGTCATGTTCGTCATACTATTTCTAAAAGTCAGAAACGCGACTGTCTGTGGAAACAAGATCGACTCTGTTCAAGATTCAACCCATGGCAGCATGGCTCCGTGGACATTTCCAGGAGAGAGGAACTTCAACCTAACAATAGAGCCACATGCAATTCCGATGAGATCAAGGCGGTTAGACGCCCATTGGCCTGGCTGACCTTCTTTTGCCTACTTACCTACATACTCTTACCAATGCAAATGACAATGCCTTTTGGACGGTTTAGAATGAAATAATACAACTTGCGCCAATAGGGCTGACGTGACTCAGAAGAATTAAATTCCTACTCATATCTCAAGCTCACCAAGCCTTCCATCCCTCCGGGATCGGCAAATTGGTACCAGACTTGTCTTGGAAGATAGCAACACTGGCTTGATACATCGGTAGGCCACCGCGAGTCATTGCAAAGGCTAGATATGCATTCAATCACCTCCAACGATACTTAATGAAGTCATGGTGCATCCCTCAGGGATTGGCCAATGCCGAGAGCTTCTTTTTTCACACTGTTATTTTTATTTCGAAATTACTTTCAAAGGTATTGCCTTGAGATCTTCACCATTATGCTATTGCATCTAGCTATTAGACTGATGCACCATGGTGGAGTTCTTCGGGTGCCTTCCTAACTAGTTATTTGTAAACAAGTGGTCCTCTTGACCCACCAATATATTTGAAACACTATGGAAAAATACCAAACACGAAGTCGGTTTACTACTACCTGATGCAAACTTTGTTTCTGTTTTGGCCATGCCATGTTTATCGTGCATGTTAAAAAAATATTTAAAGTCTTAGGACGTTTTACAACACTACTGCTGAATCGGCGTTTTACCTTCATGGCTAAATACAATATTGCTTCCTAGAAGGCACACTACTTCTGATATACGTGGAGTCGACCTCAGAAAAGCCTTTCAAGTTGAAAAAAAACTTTGATTAAAAACCAAGCTAAGAGTACAATAGTTTTGGAAAACATTGAGCTTTGCCTCCCAACGGTTTATCGCCTCACTGTGGCTGAGAAGTGTTTTTGGGTGCGGACTGCGATGTACAGCGAGGTGATTCGTCCTCCCGGCAGGGTCTCCCAAGCTAAGGAGTCTCGTGTTTCCATTAGGAAGCCTAGCTAAGAGTAAACTAACATCAGAATCCACCAGTGTCTTGGTATCAAAGTCAAATAGTGGCAAATCTTCCTCTGATCCACAAGGACTGCGACTGCCTGTGATGGTGACGACTTGGGGCAGACTTTGGCCAGGCTGTCTTCGGGATTCCAAGAAGCCACAGTAGCCTAACCGGCAAATCTCCGGAAATGGTGATTATATCGCGGCCCGCACAATTAGTGAACACGGTCTGTTCAAGTAACAAGCATCGAGTAAGTACTGTGGCTTTCTATCACTACAATATACTCATTTGCTTAAAATTGGTGAACACCTGCCAAGGCATTAGTCCAGCTTTCGAAACTCCAGGGAAAGTGAACTCTTGAAGCAGAAATTTTAGGCTTCTTAAACTAAAAATTCTTGTGCAGACATTCATAACAATGACTTTGTTTTGGTTTGCTTTCTCAGCAAGCAGTTTCAAAATGATCATAAGTAGGTGGCTGGAGTAGACATGGGGCCCATTCATTGTGCTGGCTAGGCTAAATCTTTCATGCCTATCTAATCAACTTTTGCATTGGTGACTTCTCATGCGTGGTCGGATGGTGCCGTTAATAAAAATTAGCTCCTCTCAATTGATTAATTGATCGGTCACAGAGGTTGCAGCCATTATGGTGCAGATATATTTGCAAAGAACCAGTCTGCTGGTGTGTGTGCTGGGGACTGAACACGCTGATAGCCTTTAAGAGGGCTAACGCGTTCACCACCACACCATCCGACTCCTTTGTTTCGCCTTTCTCTAAACGATGTCACTGACCTATTGACAGCAGCACGGAATTTACCAAATATCTCAGCATCATTATGGTTACATTTCACACAAAATCATGCCATTAAGAAAGAGTAGGCAGCAGATAAAAACTGATAACAATGTGATTTATACCACAGGTTCGGCTTAACTAAGTTCACTGCCTATTTGTGATTCCGAGATCAATCCCGTTGACGGGTGATTGCTGAGAGCACCTATATATCAGTAACATCACTGAGAGAAAGGCGAAACGAGGTATCCGAATGGTGTGGTGATGAGCGCGTTACTCTCTAGAAAGGACAATAACGTGTTCGGTCACCACCGCATACACCAGCGGTTCAGTGTTTTGCAGATATCTCGGCATCATTGTGGTTACATTTCTCATAATACACTGCCATTAAAAAAGGGCGTGTGTGGCGCAGTGGTTGGAAGCGCCACTGCGGCGCGCACGTGAAATGCGCCCGTGGCCCACCAAGCCTTCCATCCCTCCGGGGATTGGTACCAGAGTTGTCTGGGAGGATAGCAGCACTGGCTCGACACATCGGCAGGCAACCGCGAGTCATTGTAAAGGCCAGATATGCATTCAATCACCACCAACGATACTTAATGAAGTCGAATGCATGGCGCAACCTTCAGGGATTGATCAACGCCGAGAGCTTTATCGTTTTTTATTTACACTGCCATTAAGAAAGAGTAAGCAGTAAGTGAAAAGTGAAGACGTTTCAGGCATTGTTTCACCTTACCCTTTTCTGGGCGAAACATCTCAATTGTTATGGCTTGTTCAATCTTCGAGATGTTTTCAAAATGAATTATTCCTTCTGCTGATCATCGAACAGTAACTATGGTCTTTTGATGTAAAATTTTGCTTAGGAGAGTGTTTCAGTGCTCTCTATGTGCTCAATCATCTCGTAAAAAGTACCTTCGGCATACGATACAGTTTTTAGCCTCGTGTCAAATTGCAGTCATAAGGCGATAGATTTTTTTTAGCACAAAAAGGCGAGGGTTGTAAAACGACGATCTGTTTGTCATTTGTCCAATTCACGTACTTCCATCATTCGAGTTTTCCCTAACGTTCCGGGTCAAGTGTGCCGAGATTGTCTATTTGCTTCACTTACGCCTAATTCTTCCTGTCGTTGTCGCTCCTGCTCATTAGGGCATGTCGTTCCATTATGCTTTGACCTGATTCGGTCTTTACCATTCAGTGTTGCGACCAAGGAGAGGTTTCTGACGACCCACATCCTCAGGGTCCGAATCAGTAAGAAAGATTTTGAAGAGATCACTAATTCGCCCACTCTCAATTTCGGTGTTGAAAGCAGCTTCAACGATTTTAAATCGAAGCTTAAATGCATACGAAAAAGGTGGCACAGGTTCCCTCTTCCATTTTTTTATCTAATGGCGCAAACTCTTGCCAAATCAGCAAAAGAAAACGAAGCAAAAATATTAGCATAAAAAGGAAATAAAACACACCAATATAATCTCCTATCTATCAGTGATTCGTGCCCGGTAAAAAATAGCTGTTTATCAATAAACTACTTTCGTCATCCATCTATCACACAATGAACTTGCTGCTCCAACTCTCCAACCAATTCTGAACTTTCTCACAGTTGGTCCAGTTGGAGCTGAACAAAGAGTGGGCAGTTAGTGTATAGCAGTTTGTTTTTGCTGGCGATCAAATTGCCCATTCAAAAACTCCAGCACTTGCTCGTGTACTTCCATTTGTGGCAACTTAAAGTCATCGAAATATTAACTGCACCATAGAGAAATGAGTTCAGGAACTCGAGAGCTCTTATTTTAGGCATAAAGGAAATGTTAAGAGCTGACTTTAACCACTTCCGTTTCACCAACGATCTGAGCAGATTAGTTTATTAGCGGAGGGTACAGACATCGAAAAGGAAAACTGAGCTAATATTCGAGAAGATGCCTGATAGTTCATTTATATCGGTGACATCAATTGTACGCTGTTCAGTTTACGTAGCAGTAAGGATGGAAATTGCATCATCACTTCGTATAGTGTTATGGTGGAATTTAAATGTGGATGAAAAGGCTATCCGAGCGGAATGCGTCATGCATTCGACTTCACCAAGCATCGTTAGGGGTGACTGGATGCACATCTGGCCTATACAATGGCTTATTTTCAAGTCACTACTACTATCTTCGTAGACAAGTCATGTAATGATCTAACGACAGTCAACGGATGAAAAGCTTGGCAATCCTGCAGCACGAGATCGTATCAGTGTGTGTAGCGGAACACCTCTAACCGCTACGCAACACACATGCACACAAGGCTGTTCAATAGGTGCAATGAAATCTTTTCTATGCACCTGATATCGAAAATGAAAACTTATTGTCTTTACATCTTGGAAACCACACTTCATCAAATATATGAATAGAATGAAAACTTTTGAATTCCAAATAGAGGACAGGCGTGAGAGATTGCGCTGCGATGCTATTCCGTCGCTGTGAATTCAAACAAAAGTTGCCATTTCTCCAACAATATTAAGCGGATAACGTTCTCCTTCAGATTACCCTTTCTACACTAACGGAATTCCATTCATATCTCTCATTGCTGCTCCAGGCCATTCACTAAGCTGTTGCAGGCAAAAAAAGCACGTAGTCTTTTCCTAGCCTATATGTTTCTATGAATTCATTATCCCATTGTTCGTGGAAAATAAACACAACCAATTAAGAACGTCGTTATGACTGGAAACCAGGAAGTATTTGATTGCGTGCTAAACTCTTTCCTAGATATCAGCGTTCTATCTTTTAGAGGCTTAAACCCTCGGCTATTTTCTTTCATGTTTCGCCCAACAAGCAGGATGAATAACTAATGAAAACGAAACTCTCTAAGAGGTCGACGACAGCAAATTCTTTTCACCACGTCTTTGTGGGCGAAGCACTGAAGTGTTTGCTTGTTGTGAACAGAAATCTCAAATATTTTTTTATAAACCGATCCAAAACTGATATTTTTTGAACGCATCTATTTAAATTCAGCCTTAAAATAGTGCCATTGACAAAAACCCAACCTACCGTTTCCACGCCAGTAACCTTGGACATGACAATACAATTTTCTCAATGATCGATTCGCTGCAGCTTTAAGGCAGGGATTTACCTGAGTGGAAGCTTTCTAGATCCCGAGAATAATAGTATTATTACCATTAAAATGGTAGCATAGCATTCCATATACCTTTGCTAAAGTATTGCAGTCTTCAACCGGTAAGTGTTCAAATATTTGGACTAGTACCTCCAAGGGTAGATCAATCTGAAAACAGCCTTGATAAGAGCTTTACACTTAAGAGTTAAAGTTCATTAAGGAATTCGTCCAATTAACCTCAAAGCTATGTGCCCTAGATGATGTGTCATAGGCAGGGGAGAAAAAGTGACCATGCACGCTCACATGGGAATTTGGAGAATGTGCCTCTGTTTCGCTTCAAAATTTAACTGTACCTTCAAGAGAGTGCGCAAAAAATCTTCATCTGTTTTCATGCATTCAGCCCGATTCATGTAGAAATAACGAGCTGTGTTATACTTCAAAGTCTTCGGGAAAAGAGGTATGATCAACATCACGTCCATGGATTTCCAGTTATTCATTGGACATCGTGAAAAAACCTATATAATTTTCGAATTCCATCTCTGTAAGACGCATTCGAGTTATTCTGAAGATTCCTTTAGAGCGACTAAATTCGGGAATCGTTCATGCGACACCAATTTAACGACCATCCGTCCGCTACGTTAAGATGAAGATCAGATACCAACTCATCTTTAATGAGCATTAGGGCAACATCACTTCCACATGGCTGAGAACGGGAGTGATTAGCGTAATGTACTCGAACAAAGGTGTGAGGAACAAAGGGAAAGTGACAGTCTTCAGTCTGCATTTCGGCGTCCTTCTCGTAATAATTTTTCTCAATGGTTTGCCAATAAGCTTTCATATCAATCACGCAAGACTTAGTGAAACCGAGGTCTCGCCTAGCCTTTTGTACTTTTCCATTTCTGTGACGGCAATTCAGGGAATCTCTAGAATTCTCTTTTTACTTTTTTACAAAATTGTTTTTATTACGATACATAAAGAGATTCCACATTTTCAGTAGGAATCACTGAATCATTCAGAGTTGCGCGTGCGTCACTTTCGATTGTCTCCTCAGGTTGAAACGAACACAAGATATTTTAAGACCACAAGTGTTAAACAAATGTTATTTAAAGTAGTAGAGTGTAAACTCTCGGCGCACATAAATAACTTCGAGGCAGCATCGAACTAATCAAACATATCGAGTTGCTGCCGAAAGCCAGTTTACTCCCAGGGCTATCCACCTATCCCGCACGAACGGCAGTCCTTACACTTGTGATTATAAACCACTCAAATTTCGAAGTCCTAACAGTTTAATTTTATAGGTAATATTAATAAACTAAATAGAATTTTTTAGAATAGCAGTTCTGCAACAAACAAAATCTCGAAAACTATTTAGTATGATTGATCGTGTTCACTTTGGTGTGTAGATAATTCAACCATCGCAGTAGTAGTGATGCTACTTTGTCCCACCTTTACTGAGTTCCATTCAGTTAGGCCGAAACACGTCGTCATTGGAAGGCTTCAGGGTTTAAGTCTTGAAGATTTTCCGTAAAACTACAGAGCGACTTCGCAAAAAAGAATAAGCCTGTATCATTTCGGAAATGTTGTTAACTGCCACGCTCGAAAACGTCATGCAAAAGCTGGCTTCCAAGAACATAGGAGAGGAATTCGACAGCCAACAGCTACACCGTCTTCGATTCGCTCGTGATATTGATCTTGCTACATTAAGCGCTAACATGATGAATACTGCTGATAGCTACAACGATGCTGAGATATTTGCAAAACTCTTGATCGCAGGTGTCCACGGTGGGGAACGAACGCGCTATTGTCCTTTCCGGGGAGTAACGCGTTCACCACCACACCATGCGAGTCCTTCGTTTCGCCTGTTTCTCAGCTAATTCTATCGATCTCTGCCATCAGCAATCACCCGTCAGCGGGATTGATCTGGGAAGCACAAATCGGCAATGAACCCAGTTAAGCTGAGGCTTTAGTTATAATCACGCTGCAGTTATATTTCGCATTGTAACCTGCCATTAAAAATAGTAGGCAGTAAATAAAACGGTTAAGACTGCTGTTAGCGTTGTGAAGATATCGGCTTAACCTAGAAGAAGCCGGTCGAAGATAAAGAGATTTGTTCTAGATTCCCTGTCTACGCCTAACAAAACTAACATTTCAGGGCGCTCCAAATCTGTGTTATGAACTTGCCTAGGGTGGTCAATATTAAGACTGCTGATAGCGTTGTGAAGATATCGGCTTAACCTAGATGAAGCCGGTCGAAGATAAAGAGATTTGTTCTAGATTCCCTGTCCACGCCTAACAAAACTAACATTTCAGGGCGCTCCAAATCTGTGTTATGAACTTGCCTAGGGTGGTCAACATGATGAGCCGCCGAGCTCCACAGCTGCGCTGGAGATGGCAAGTGCAATGCGAAGTTTACAAGAGCGCTGAGGACTAGGAAAAGTAGGAGAAGAATGCCCGAAGAAAGCTTCCATCTATTTGGCCCTATGGTTCGGCTATGAAGTAAGGCACGCATTAGAGAAATGGATGCTATCTAACCGAATGAAAATACTCCGAACGTTATTGAACTGTTCTATGAGCGCGTCGTATCACAAGTGAAGTAGAGAACTCAGGTTTCCGTCGACAATCAAAAAACAAATGTTTCCGTATACTCCAAATTACCAACGATCAAATTAGCCCGTCACATAATGTACTTTAATAGCAACCGTTGCGCAGAAACCATTTACGACTGAGTTCGTCAGGAAATAACGCGCAATCAAATTAGCCCGTCACATAATGTACTTTAATAGTAACCGTTGCGCAGAAACCATTTACGACTGAGTTCGTCAGGAAATAACGCGCAAGAAGAGGAAAGCACAGTGGATGGTCCGAAGAATATTGCCAAAAAATCCGATGACTTTTGTTGGCAACAGCTCACAAGATAACACTAGTACACGATGGGGGTTAACGGATATCTTGCTGGAGCCCACTGCAATTGCTCAATGCGTGAGTAGTAGACGATACAGATGATGAGCTTATGGAGGCTTGGTGACTAAAACATCCCTGATGACTTCCCGATGTTGAAAGGCAACGGATGGCATCTCTTTTATGCACACTTTCATAAGCTCGCAAGTCCAATCCATTTTGCTAAGCCTCTTAAACCGAGATCGTTTGTGGCGAAAAATCCGATGATTTTTGTTGGTAACAACTCACAAGATAACACTAGTACACGATGGGGGTTAACGGATATCTTGCTGGAGCCCACTGCAATTGCTCAATGCGTGAGTAGTAGACGATACAGATGATGAGCTTATGGAGGCTTGGTGACTAAAACATCCCTGATGACTTCCCGATGTTGAAAGGCAACGGATGGCATCTCTTTTATGCACACTTTCATAAGCTCGCAAGTCCAATCCATTTTGCTAAGCCTCTTAAACCGAGATCGTTTGCTTTTCAATTAAACTATTCATTAGAACGGCTCATAACTTACCAGACGAACCGACATTCACCAGATAGAACTTGAAAATGCTCTCAGTCGCGTAATGGCAACGTTTGAATTCCCCGGTTGTTTACGTCTTCTTCATTTACGGTCGATTGTAAGGTGTGTTTGCAATAACGATATAGGGGCAGAGATCTCTGCGATCAATCCCTGAGGATGCACCATGCACGCGACTTCATCAAGCACCATAGAGGTAACTGAACGGCTCCATGGTTCACTATGACATAAGATATGCATTAGAGAAATGGATGCTATCCAAGTGAATGGAAATACTCCGAACCTTATTGGACTATTCTATGAGCGCGTCGTATCACAAGTGAAGTAAAAAACTCGGATTTCCGTCGACAATCAAGAACAAAAATGTTTCCGCATACCCCAAATTGCTAACAATCAAGTTAGCCCGTCACATAATGTACTTTAATAGCAACCGTTGCGCAGAAACCATTTACGACTGAGTTCGTCAGGAAATAACGCGCAAGAAAAAGACAGCACAGCGGATGGTCCGAAGAATATTGCCAAAAAATCCGATGACTTTTGTTGGCAACAGCTCACAAGATAACACTAGTACACGATGGGGGTTAACGGATACCTTGCTGGAGCCCACTGCAATTGCTCAATGTGTGAGCAGTAGACGATATAGATGATGAGCTTATGGAGGCTCGGTGACTAAAATATCCCTGATGACTTCCAAATTTCGAAAGGCAACGGATGGCATCTCCTTTATGCACACTTTCATAAGCTCGCAAGTCCAATCCATTTTACTAAGCCTATTAGAATGGCTCATAACTTACTAGACCAACCGACATTCACCAGATAGAACTTGAAAATGCTTCCAGTCGCGTAATGGCAACGTTCGATTTCTTCGGTTGTTTACGTCTTCATCATTTACAGTCGGTTGTAAGGTTCGTTTGCGATAACGATAAAGGGGCAGAGATCTCTGTGTTCAATCACTGAGGGATGCACCATACACGCGACATCATCAAGCACCATAGGGGTAATTGAACGTATATATGGCCTGCAAAATGTCTTGCGGTGGCTTACCGATACACTAACCCGATGTCCTGTTTTTACTTTTAGACAAGTATGTTATCAGTTTACCGAACCCCAGAAGGATTAAGGGCTTGGTGAGCCCTGAAGCAAGATCGAATTAAAAGGTGTAATGCGAAATATAACTACAGCGATGCTGAGATATCTGCAAGACTCCGGGCCGCAGGTGTCAGCGGTGGGGAACAAACGCGCTATTGTCCTTTCCGGGGAGTAACGCGTTCACCACCACACCATTCGGGTCCTTCGTTTCGCCTGTCTCTCAGCTAGCTCTATCCATCTCTGCCATCAGCAATCACCCGTCAGGTGAACGCGTTACTTCCTGGAAAAGACAATAGCGCGTTCGTTCCCCACCGCAAGCACCTGCGGTCCGAAGTTTTGCAAATATCTCAGCGTCATTAAAGTTATATTTTGCAATATAGAGCCTGCCGTTAAAAATAGTAGGCAGTAAATAACAAGTTAAGGTTCAAAATAGTATAGAGCAATAATTTAACTAATAATAATTTAGTACGAAACGTATTTGCAAAATTCAGAACGAAATTTGTCGGTATTTTTGTATCAATAAATATGATTAGAGGATGCTATTAATCAGATAATAATAATTATAATAATAATGCGTTTTAACCTTCTATTTTTTGCCTACTATAATTTTTCACGGTAGGGTATGATGTCAATTAGAACCACAGTGATGCTGAGATATTAGCAAAACTAGGCCCCGGGCCCAACCGAACCAAGTTTTCCCTTCCCGGAGGACTGCGCATTACACACCGCGGCATGGTTGCGCTGGCTGTGCGTTTCTCTCAGCTATTTTTCTACCTAACGTCAGCATCAGCATTCGTGGGGTAAAAATTAGGTAGGAAACCAGCCGAGAGAAATCAACAGCAAGGGCTACCATGGCGCAGTGTATAATGCGCGAGTCGCCGATTCAATCTGGCCCGGGGTCCGAGTCTTTGCAAATATTTCTGCATCGTTATTGTTGTTGTAATAATGTGATTCTCTCCTGCCATTTTTCAGCTATTCGAGGTTATTCCAATGTTTTTAAGTCGCCGAAACCAGACTCGCAAAGTAATATCGTCAATACCATGCTAAAACTCTTTCTAAAATAAAAATAGAAACACGTTTACCTTTTCACTGCAGTGGATCTCAGCTTGCCTGTTCCGTCTGAATGCCTTATCCAAAATAAGAGCTATTCCGTTGTTCCTGCGAAGTTCATGAAATTCACTTTAAAGAAAATCAGATAAATATAGCTTGCTTCACAGGGAGCAATCGCAAGAATGCTATGCTTAGGAAGTAGTAAACTTCTTCTCGTGCAGAACGTAGGTGTCTGTCCATAGAGACCTTCATTCGACCATCAACAACCGTGAACGGTATCTCGTGACGGATAAAAGCCCTGATTAGGAAAACATCGCTTCGAAATCTTGACGATCTTGGTTTTTTGTTTCATAATAATTTTCTAATTCAACTATTCATATAAAGAAGCAATTCATGTAAATGTGAAATGCCGAATGCGAGATCTGGATAAAATTAAGGACGTCAATAGTTCCCTGACACATTCATATCTGATGAATGCCACGAAGACTCGAATAGTTTGGTTCACTTCGGAAAATTAGTCATTCTATAGGCTAGTTCTACAAAAACAAAGTAGAGAGGTGAAAAAGGAATTCACGTTTAGCAAACATTAATTAAAAGCAAAAAATAGATGAAGCGCTCGATCAATCTCCTAGAGATTCGGCATGCACTTGAGTTAATTGCTCATCGTAGAGGTGATTTTATGGACATTTTACCTGTACAATCACGTTCAGTGGCTCCTCATGCATAAACTCAGCTCTTATATTTTCCCAGAAAAATTTGGTAGCAGATACTGTGACCCGGAGAGGTGGAAAGTGTGGTGAATTTTGGAAACAGGGTCGAGCTGGCAATCAACCAAGCAGTAAAAGGCACCTCAACCACTGCGCTACACGTACTATCAAAACATCGGTTATAAAGTAGGAGATAGAATACTTTCCAGAATAATCTAAAGGTATCCGCGTATCCCAAGAAAAGTCGTTTTCAACACTTCTAAACTTAGATTATGGTCAGTGAATGTTAGAGCACTCAATGTCTAGCCGTAAGGATTTCGACATTATTAGTATTAAAACAAGCAGAAATGGAATATAGTCGACATTGAAGCAATGTTAAAGCTCTAAAGCTCTCGGCGTTGATCAATCCCTGAGGAATGCGCCATGCATTCGACTTCGTTAAGTATCGTTGGAGATGATTGAATGCATATCTGGCCTTTACAATGACTCGCGGTGGCCGGCCGATGTATCGAGCCAGTGCTGCTATCCTCCCGGACAAGTCTGGTACCAATTTGCCGACCCTGGAGGGATGAAAGGCTTGGTGGGCCATGGGCGCAGGGATCGATTCCACGTGTGTGTCGCAGTGGCGCCTCCAACCACTGCTCCACACGAGCCCTCTTGGAGCAATGTTAGCAAGTACAAACTTGTTAAGAGGCCTTGTTATCAGATGGTGAGGATTGACAATTGACAAGCGGACAATTGACACTGATCAACTTTACAACTACTATGCGATCGATTTTCGTAGCATGCTTAGAGCTTTCAAGTAGTTCGCCCCTCTCAGATCAACTGCACAGAAACAAGTTTTAATTATTTTTTTTTCGAAGTAATGCTGTATTAATTTAAGGCAAAAACAACTGCATAAATCTTTCACAGTTAATAAAATCGGCGATCACAACTGAAGGTGCTCATTACTTGGATCAACTTAGTTGGCCAATCTGTCTTTTGAACACAAGTAAGCAGACAGGTATCGTACCAATTTACAGATCCCGGTGGGATAGACGGCTTGGTGGGCCTAGGGAGTGGGATCAATCCCATGTGTATTGCAGAGCGCCTCCGATCACTGCGCTACCTTGCACCCTTATAATTTCCTGGAAGGCATCTTAGCACATTTGCTTATTTGTCGGACAACTAGAACACTCATTTTTACCCCTTTTCCCTTTTTTCTCGAATGGCTTGGTCTTTTCTCCTTTTCGATAATATCAGCCTCAAATTCACACGAGTTTTGTACATTTTCTTAAAATAGAAAAGTTAGGGAACAACGGGGTGAATTCCTAGAGTTCGATTGAATGTATATCTAACCTTCAATCACAGTGGGCTGCCGATGTATCGACCCAGTGCTGCTATCCTTCTAGACAGGTCTCGTACCAATTTACAGATTCCGGTGGGATAGACGGCTTGGTGGGCCTAGGAAGTGGGATCAATCCCATGTGTATTGCAGAGCGCCTCCGACCACTGCGCTACAAGCACCCTTATAATTTCCTGGAAGGCATCTTATCACATTTGCTTATTTGTCGGACAACTAGAACACTCATTTTTACCCCTTTACCCTTTTTTTTCTCGAATGGCCTGGTCTTTTCTCCTTTTCGATAATATCAGCCTCAAATTCACACGAGTTTTGTACATTTTCTTAAAATAGAAAAGTTAGGGAACAACGGGGTGAATTCCTAGAGTTCAAGATCGTAGCTCCTGTGAGCACCTACGAGAACACCTATCTATAGCCATTTCACTGTGTACAAAGTTTATTGCTCGCATACGGATGTCATGAGTTCCAGAGCCGATTTTTAGTTCTATTCAATATGTACTATCAGTTCTTACAAGCTTCGACAAATGTTGTGGTGTTCTTCGAGAGGTTAATATTTTTACTCGCCCCTTTTCTTCTCGTTATCTGAAGGTTTTTCTTGCCACGAAAAATGGGAGCATTTGACACTTTCAAGGGATCTGAGCTTCGAAGTTTGGATGAATGCCATGTCGATTTTATATAGGATCATCCTCTATTATCGGATGGACCATAGGTTTCTTGTCAATCTCGCCTCCATGCATTGCAAACTACCAGTAAGCCAGTCATAAAAACAGAAAGAAGTAAAAACATGTAGCGAAATCTATGTCGTAAAGTGGTATATAACTCCTTTTTTCTTACATGACCCTATGAAGCGCAATGTGCGGATCAGAGTAGCTCTTGGATTCGTTTCATCTCCTCGCGCCCACAATCCACGAAAACCTTCGAACTTTTATTGCCTGTACTTTCAGCCATTTTCTTGAGAATCGTCGTCTCCTTTAGGAATATCGTTGAATGCACGTCCAGTGGTTTCTCTCTGAAATCGTGAGATACCCGTCCTATGGCGTTCCCACGTGGATTACAAGGAATGTGCTTGCTCCAGACAAGTCTACTGCCAGTTTCACAACCATGTAGGGATAAGAGTCTCGGACACTGTGCGGTGGTCGAACCAGCACCTGGATAAGTTTGGCCGTCTGCATAATGAACTGTATCATGACCACTGCGCTACCTATAACCTAGTAGAGTGCATTGGTCCATTTCATCATGGAGCCTAACATACGCGGTAACAAAACGTTCTCTCCTTTCTCCGACCCACTTATATTTACGTTTTGTAATGCATGCCATAACAAGGGCGGATTATTCAACTTTTGCCACGTTCAGCATAGAATTCCTTAAAACTGGCTATGAATTAGTTAACGTCAACCTGTTTGCTTGATTGGTGAAACTAAGCGCGGAATCGAACCAATGATCACTTCTGTATTGCGGAACACTTCTATCCACCGCACTGTACTCGTTCTTACACTATTTAAAATAGTAGCAATTCGTTGTTACTCGTAGTCACTTGTTTGACTCACGAAGTGATTAACTTTTCCTTTTCTTGTATATATGTTGCTAATCATTCAGCTCTTTTCATAAGTGTGTTCTTGTGCTTGCTCCAGACAAGTCTACTGCCAGTTTCACAACCATGTAGGGATAAGAGTCTCGGACACTGTGCGGTGGTCGAACCAGCACCTGGATAAGTTTGGCCGTCTGCATAATGAACTGTATCATGACCACTGCGCTACCTACAACCTAGTAGAGTGCATTGGTCCACCATTTCATCATAGAGCCTAACATACGCGGTAACAAAACGTTCTCTCCTTTCTCCTACCCACTTATATTTACGTTTTGTAATACATGCCATAACAAGGGCGGATTATTCAACTTTTGCCACGTTCAGCATAGAATTCCTTAAAACTGGCTATGAATTAGTTAACGTCAACCTGTTTGCTTGATTGGTGAAACTAAGCGCGGAATCGAACCAATGATCACTTCTGTATTGCGGAACACTTCTATCCACCGCACTGTACTCGTTCTTACACTATTTAAAATAGTAGCAATTCGTTGTTACTCGTAGTCACTTGTTTGACTCACGAAGTGATTAACTTTTCC
This sequence comes from Angiostrongylus cantonensis, assembly GCA_009735665.1. Classification (NCBI taxonomy): domain Eukaryota; kingdom Metazoa; phylum Nematoda; class Chromadorea; order Rhabditida; family Metastrongylidae; genus Angiostrongylus; species Angiostrongylus cantonensis. The sequence continues at coordinate 210,698 of MQTX01000198.1, forward strand.
TTTTCTTGTATATATGTTGCTAATCATTCAGCTCTTTTCATAAGTGTGTTCTTCTTTGCATGTAAAGAATGATAGGGAGAATAGTTTTCGTGCTTGTTTCTATTGCTTGGCTTAAGTGTCACCTTTCATTGCGACTGTCTGGACAGACTCCTTTGAACGCAACGTAATTTCATGCTGTTTCATACTTCAGGTTAACATTTTTGCATTGGAGGAATGGGCTGACATACGTTTAAATCAATTTGTTGTTAACACACAGTGTTCAGCTGAGAGATAGGTCTCTCGAGCCAATCTAACTACATAGCAAGCAGCTGATGTGACCTCATACATAACTCTAAAACGGTAATCTGGATTTTAGGATGACGACGTCATGACAATGATGCCGTTAATCACAAACCCGGTGCTGGTTTGACTCCGCATTGAACTCATCGAAGATTTCCTCCCTCTGGGGTCTGGAAAATGGTACCAGACTTGTCTGGAATCGATACAGTCCGTGCAATCAAAGTGGGTTTTTCCCAGCCCGGCTATCCCTTGACCCCAGGGAGAATTACCTCAATTAGCATTGAACGACGTCCATAAGGAAGACGACAACCCTCAAGCAGAAACCAATACAACACTAGAAAAGTTTGGTGACGTTTGTGGATAATGGATGCGAGAACGAATCCAATGCAAGAAGTGCACTGATTCCCACTGCAAATGTGAGGACAGCTCGCGTAAAAAGATAATAAAAATAATCAAGATGTTCTTCGTTTAAGAGAGCAGACGTTTAAGAGAGACCCACTGAAGAAACGATCTTTTGATCGGAAAAAAAATCTCACTCTTTATTTTAGATTTCCGACTTAAAAGTGATCTGATTAGAGCCCATTTTCTTCGATCTGAAATAAGGCCTACTGCTATGCGGTATCAGGAGCAAGGTATCAAAGTAAACACGATTTGAAGTTCTTGCCACTTTTTCGCGCTTTCACATTTATCAGCATGCTCAGCGTCTTTGATTTTCACTTAGTCACTAATCTATGCCAGATCGCAGCGCTAATAAAATGATTGACCTCGTCTGCTTCGTTGTCCTCCTCGATGGCTCGAAGATGAGGAGCAGGTCTGAATGAAAGACCATTTGCTCGACTCGACATATTGGACTCATTGTATCTTTGAATATTTTTGACAGCGTCACAGTGGTGCTTATTCTGATCATTCTACTCACTCAGTAAAGCATTAAATCAACAAAGCGTTTGCTACTATTATGGCTGTCACGCCTTATCTTTCACATCTGGGTGATTGCTGTAATAAACACCGCCCTCGTCTGGACTGGCTATCCGCACTAGCACTGATCTTATAACAAAAACCCGAAGTGGGGTATCCCAATATTTCTTGAATATCAGCTCATTATACAAGAAGCAGTTCTGCTCAGATCTGAATATTCTGATGAGTGAACATAGTGAAGTTAACAACTGCGTGTTTTTGAGGCATTTGGACTCCTCTATCGTTATAATTCACTATTCACCTTTTAATACTGAAATAGTTGAAAAATTATCGACTGAGTCATATCACTTAGAAAAAATTTGGGGCTTCCTGTGATATTAATACCTGGGATCTCAACACCTGGAAGTCATATTGTCATGTGAAACAAAGTATTTTAACCGTTTTGTTTGCTGTCTACTCTTTTTAATGGCAGGGTATATTGCAAAATATAGCTTTTAATTTTTGAGGCATTTGGACTCCTCTATCGTTGTAATTCACTATTCACCTTTTTATCCTGAAATAGTTGAAAAAATTATCGACTAAGTCATATCGCTTGGAAGAAATTTGGGGCTTCCTGTGATATTAATACATGGGATCTCAACACCTGGAAGTCATACTGTCATGTGAAACAAAGTATTTTAACCGTTTTGTTTGCTGCCTACTCTTTTTAATGGCAGGGTATATTGCAAAATATAGCTTTTAATGAAGCTGAGATATTTGCAGAACTCTGGACCGCAGGTGTCTATGGTGGGGAACGAACGCGCTATTGTCCTCTCCGGGGTGTGACGCGCTCACCACCACACCATGCGGGTCCTTCGTTTCGCCTGTCTCTCAGCTAGTTCTATTCTACAAAGTATTTTATTCGAAACGCAGAAAAAAGTTGGTACTTCCGTTGGTACGCTACACGAACAATGATCTCCTTCTCTTTCACAATCACAAAGATTGAGGTCGATGCAAAGAAAAAGAATCCCATCATTCCATCATTAAATTGGCTCAGCAATTTCAATACGAACTGAGTGCAAAAATAAAAAAGAGCTTCTATCTCGAAGAACAGCACCTCTACTACCTACTTTTTTTTTACAAAACCATGCTTAATAAGAGACCAAATTTTCTAGAAGTCAAACAATAGGGCACATTTTCAGTCTATCAAACTCTTAAACAGTCACCATCTAAATTGAGTTTACCTTGAGATAACGTAATTTTTAGCTCATTTCCTATGGATACAAAAACACGAACGCTACGTTTCCGTTGTTGATTTGCATATTCATGAGTTCCCAGCTTCACCAATAACATTTTTTCGAATATTTTATTGTAATCGGATTTTATTGTAAATCGAAAAATCGGATTTTGTATTGTAAGTAGAGGCTCAGGTGGAGCAGTGGTCGAAGGCGTCCTGCGACACACACAAGGAATCTGTCCCCGCGCCCATGTCTCACCAAGCCTTCCATCCCTCTAGGGTCGGCAAATTAGTACCAGGCTTATTTGGGAGGATAGCCGCACTGACTTCATAGATCGGTAGGCCACCGCGTAAAGGCCAGATATGTATTCAATCACTTGAAAAGATGCTTAATGAAGTCGAATGCATAGCACATCTGTCAGGGATTGATCAACGTCGAGAGCTTTTAGAGCTTTAGGTAAGTAGAAATAAGCTGCAGCACAAAACCATGCTTAATAAGAGACCAAATTTTCTAGAAGTCAAACAATAGGGCACATTTTCAGTCTATCAAACTCTTAAACAGTCACCATCTAAATTGAGTTTACCTTGAGATAACGTAATTTTTAGCTCATTTCCTATGGATACAAAAACACGAACGCTACGTTTCCGTTGTTGATTTGCATATTCATGAGTTCCCAGCTTCACCAATAACATTTTTTCGAATATTTTATTGTAATCGGATTTTATTGTAAATCGAAAAATCGGATTTTGTATTGTAAGTAGAGGCTCAGGTGGAGCAGTGGTCGAAGGCGTCCTGCGACACACACAAGGAATCTGTCCCCGCGCCCATGTCTCACCAAGCCTTCCATCCCTCTAGGGTCGGCAAATTAGTACCAGGCTTATTTGGGAGGATAGCCGCACTGACTTCATAGATCGGTAGGCCACCGCGTAAAGGCCAGATATGTATTCAATCACTTGAAAAGATGCTTAATGAAGTCGAATGCATAGCACATCTGTCAGGGATTGATCAACGTCGAGAGCTTTTAGAGCTTTAGGTAAGTAGAAATAAGCTGCAGCTATTTCCATAAATAAATATACTACCCATTTCAGTTTATTATTTTGCTAACGGAGCATTTCTTGATAGCAGAGAATTTTCGGCTTGATATCCCTCGAGGAAAAAATTTCTAAAAAAATTCCGGGTTGAAGCTTTCGTATTGTGAGAAGGCATTTGCAGTCGCTTCTACTACTTTCCTGCTTCAAAGAAGAATTTGAGGCATAAGATTTGTGCGGCTTTGAAGAATCGTTATTTGCACCAGTTTCCTTACTTAAGCACTCAGACACTTCATCCATTGGTAAATTATGTTTTTTAACGACGGAAATTTTCCAACGCCGTGGGTTATATCGGCATCAGTAGTAGTTTTCTACTATTTTTATTTGTATCTGCTTCTGAAACAGCAGTCTCATGTAGTTACTTTTTCAGCTCTACTCTGCATCGGAGCTTAGCGTTCCTACAAACCCCACCCCCTAAAATATAAAACATTTTTTTCATCAATGAGTCCCATAAGTGTGTCGAAGTCTCACCTTTCATTTCGTGACATTTTGTAATATTCAATCCAATAAGGTCATAACTGCCTATGGCTTTTCTTCTTTTCATCATCGCACGCCTTCAAATATATCACGAAAGAGGCCATGTGGAAATTTTTATTTGCGGCCTATTAATTTTTTCAAGGCAGCGTATTATGTGAACTACAGCCACAAGAGGTAAGGGTATTACAGTGGCTGAGAAAAGCGCAAATCGAAGGTCTCAGTGGTGCAATGGTTAAAAGTTCAGACCACGGGAAGCGTAATAACGAGTTCGAATCTGAATAGGGGTCTGAGTTTTACAAATATCTCAGCATCATTGTGATTTGAGAATAGTTTTATTTATAATGCCGACCTTCTATTTGGTAATACTAACATTTTCCTACTGTTTTCTGATTAGCAATACCAGAACTCATCACCGTCCTGGTATCAAAGTCGCATGGTGGCAAATGTTCTTCTGATCCACAAGGGCCGTGGCTGCCTGTGGTGGTGAAGACCTGGGGCAGACTTTGGCCAGGCTGACCTCAGGATTCCAGGAGACCACATTGGCTTAACCAGCAAATCTCCGAAAAATGGTGATTGTGCTGGGACCTGTACAAGCAGTGAGGACGCGCCGTTCAAGTATCAAGTACAAGTGTCAGGTTTCCTGATTACCAAAAAAATATTTGCCGAAGTATAAGCTTTTTGTAAATGAAGCGGAATAATAGGATTGCAGCGCCACATGCGTTTGAAAAACCTATTGATACAAAGCGGTACGAAGTATAGTTATCCTCTCTTACCTTGTCAACCTTCAGAAAAACTTGAAATGCTAGGTAGAGGTAGCATCAACGCAGACAAGAAACGAATGCAGAATAGGAAGGGACGTAACGCAATGCAGCTGGCTGATCATCCCATATGAGGAGCTTTTACCAACTATTAGCCCATCCACCATTACCGGTGACACTCATGTTGAGACTCTTTGAAGTTACAGAAATTATAATCAGATCAGAGAAGGAAGCATGCTGAGTCGCCTTTGGGTTGCCCACCTTTTCGTCCCATTGATCGTCGAGTGACTCGAGCGGGCGCCAGTAAATCCTGCATTTTTCCCTATCGCGGGCAAGAGTAGCCCAGTGGGTTCTGCTAGCTTTAGGGACTCGCCGAGCATCATATCCTTCTTCTAGGTTCTTCGTGAACAACTCTGACCTTCGGGTCGGTGGTCTTCACGAAGTACGTTCCACATCCTTCATCTTCAGTACGGAGTGGAAATAACAGATAGTGATTTATCCAGGTAAAAAATGTAAAAAAAAAAAAAACAGGAAAGTCCTCTACAGTATATTCATGTGCGCAATGTTTGTGTTATGTGGAATAAAAAAGGCATTAGTCAAATTAACTGGAGTGTTGACTAAGACATTCTTTAAGCTGTCTTAAGCGCCTTGACCGAGGAATGCAAAGTATAATAACGTATTGACCTTTCTAACAACCCTTGACAATGTAAAAAAAAATAACCATTGAAATTTTAAAGCACTCTTTTGAGAAATTTTTCCTCTGGATCGTTCTCAGGAAGAAAAGTCTCGTTTAAGAGGAAAATAGACAACACCTCGCCGCCCTATCGCCATCATTGCTTAGTAGTTTGATTTGGTTACTTTCGACTTACTCTACACTCAATACGTAGAGCAAGGTTGTGGTGAACCTGCAATCTGACGTTTAACCCCTATTTAAATGACATGGGAGTTTTTCCACATTAGCGATAAAGGACAAAGTCTCCAGTAGAAACTGAATAAATAAATAATAGCGAGCGTGTATTACAGTGGTTAGATGTCCTTGCAATGCACATGGATTTGATCCCGTGTGCAGGCTCGCCAGACCATCTACCAGTCCGATTCGGCAAATTTGTACCAGATCTGTCTGGGAGGATAGCAGCACTGGGTCGCTATATCGGTACGCCACCGCGAGTCTCTCTATAGCTTAGATATGTATACAATCACCTCTAAGGAAGTTTGATGAAGTCGAATGCATGCCACATCCCTCAAGGATTGATTAACGCTGAGAGCTGTTTATAGCTTTTACTTGAATAAGGTCCAGACGAATAAAGTGTTCAACGTTGAACGATTCCTAAGTGATACATTAGACATCACCCAGTACTATAGCTGGGTGCATTTCATCCATGCACTTCCGATGGCTCACAGATGTAACAAGACAGTACTGCTATCTTCGCGGAAATTTAGTACTTGGTTTTCACTGCACTAAGGATCAAATCAAAGACCAAAAACAAAGTGTGCACGGCGGAGGATCCCTAGCCACAGTGCCACAGGACTTTTCATGACCAGTCATTCCAAAAAAATTAAATGGTAGTACGAAGTTTTGCTGCATATTTAGTTCCAAATCAAAACCGTCCCGAAAATGGATTCTATGGTCTGATTTTCAAGCAAGAACCACTTATAGGACGTGTTGAATCAACAATAATGATGCAACCACTATCCTAAAAGGATAAAGCTCTCGGCGTTGATCAATCTTTGAGGGATGAGCCATGCATTCGACTTCATTAAGCGCCGTTGGAAGTGATTGAATGCATATCTGGCCTTTATAAAGGCTCATGGTGGCCTACTGATTTGTCGATCCAATGCTGATATTACCCCAGACAAGTCTGGTACCACCCGAAAGGATGGAAGGCTTGGTGGGCTATGGGCGCAGAGATCGATTCCACGCGCGTGTCGCAGTAGCGCCTCCAACCACTGCGCCACACGCGCCCCTCGTTATTATTCATATTTTTCAAAAATATCCATACTGAGCTATGTGGGTCCAAAGTTTTTTTTTGCTGCACTGTGTGTACTCATTCGATAGCTAATTGAAAGCATATAAAGCTAGTAAAGGTGAGAACAGAAAAAACATTTCCTACACTTAGTGATCCACGGAAACCCTTTTTCGAAAAGGTCATTTGCTGCCAATTTGACCACAAATTGGCCGATCTTTCATTTTAATTGTTATGGTCATCATATGGAATGTGTGGGTGTAGAAAACACCTAAATGAACTCAGCACAGAGTGCAAAGTAATTAAAAATGCTGACAGTATTGTGTTTGCGAAATGGACCATAATAACACTCAGTAAATACTTCCTTACCTGATACTTAAATGGCCAGTCCTCACTGGTTGTGCAGGCTCCAGCACAATTTTCATTTTTCAGAGATTTGTTGGATAAGCCATTGTAGTTTCCTGGAATCCCGAGGACAGCCTGGCCAAAGTCTGCTCCAGGTCGTCACCACAACAGGCAGTCGCAGTTCCTGTGGATCAGAGGAAGATTTACCACCATGCGACTTTGATACCAGAACGGTGGTGGATCCTGGTATTGGTTTACTCTTATCTAGCCTTTCCGATGAAAACGCTGAACTCCTTCTCAGCTTGGGAGACTCCGGCAGGGGTGAATCCCATGCTGTACATCCCAGCCTGATACCCAATAACACCTTCCAGCCACGATGAAGCTGGTGACCGTTGGGAGGACACACAGTAAATACTAACATATATATCATCCGCATCCATAAGACGACACAACAAAGCCTATTCTATAATCCTGTCATGTTCACGGAAGCTAACGCTCTCTATTTGTTGAAAAAACATTCTTACTGTCAACGCCCCAGAAAGTCCGCAGCCGAAAAAAAAACGCGCGTAATCGGTTGAGCTAACCACAAAATACTATTGCGGAGTATCTTTCAGTAACTCCCACGTCCGACTTTCTATTAACTTCGGCATTGATGGAATAATTCTTTTTAGTTTTGTTTAGGAAATAGAGAAGAACCACTTATAGTACGTGTTGAATCAACAATAATGATGCAACCACTATCCTAAAAGGATAAAGCTCTCGGCGTTGATCAATCTTTGAGGGATGAGCCATGCATTCGACTTCATTAAGCGCCGTTGGAAGTGATTGAATGCATATCTGGCCTTTATAAAGGCTCATGGTGGCCTACTGATTTGTCGATCCAATGCTGATATTACCCCAGACAAGTCTGGTACCACCCGAAAGGATGGAAGGCTTGGTGGGCTATGGGCGCAGAGATCGATTCCACGCTAACGTATTCGTCTCCGCACAAGAAATCAGATAGATTGTACCCGAACTCATGCAGTAACCATCTCTACCATTAGGGCAAATTATGCAGTTTTGCGTTGCGCATAGACGGTCGTATAGGCGGTTACGAACTAGCAGGCGTCGTAGATTACTCGGTGGCATTTCAACTATCGCAGTCGCAGTTCCTGTGGATCAGAGGAAGATTTACCACCATGCGACTTTGATACCAGAACGGTGGTGGATCCTGGTATTGGTTTACTCTTATCTAGCCTTTCCGATGAAAACGCTGAACTCCTTCTCAGCTTGGGAGACTCTGGCAGGGGTGAATCCCATGCTGTACATCCCAGCCTGATACCCAGTAACACCTTCCAGCCACGATGAAGCTGGTGACCGTTGGGAGAACACACAGTAAATACTAACATACATATCATTCGCATCCATAAGACGACACAACAAAGCCTATTCTATAATCCTGTCATGTTCACGGAAGCTAACGCTCTCTATTTGTTGAAAAAACATTCTTACTGTCAACGCCCCAGAAAGTCCGCAGCCGAAAAAAAAACGCGCGTAATCGGTTGAGCTAACCACAAAATACTATTGCGGAGTATCTTTCAGTAACTCCCACGTCCGACTTTCTATTAACTTCGGCATTGATGGAATAATTCTTTTTAGTTTTGTTTAGGAAATAGAGATAGAGAAAAAGAGATGTTATTTTATTTATTTATTTACGTACAAGTTGACCTTTCGGCAGATTTCACCTTCCTCGGAGCCTGCAAAGGTCAAGTTGACTGCAATCTACACGGCCAAATACCTCCATAAACAAACAGAGAAAATTATTTGCTAAACAGAAATAAAAGAAACTATTGCGGAGTGTTATGGATTAAACGCTCATTACACATGTTAATGAAGGAATACATTGAATTCGAAGCAAAATGCCAACGAAGTAGTTTTTTAGCACTAGTTTTATACCAAAGCAAATAACTTAGTAGGAATATATAACATAAAAAGAAAACCAGATTAATGACGTGAAGAGTCAGTCATTGCATAAGCCCGATATATCTTTACTCACCTCTACAGTGCTTGGCTAAGTCGAATGCATCGTGAATCTCTTAGGGACTGATCAACACTTAAAGTTTTATCCTTTTATCCTTTATGGTAAAATGTGCTAAGGGCTTCCGCCCCGCCCATAAACACGACCAGTGTGCGACTGATATCAATGCAGATGCCCATTATGGAGATACTACTAGCACTACTCTTCGGTAACAGTGCTATGGATTCATCAGCGTCTTCAGAATACACTTACCACCCCCTATTTGTATGACCATAATATCCACGTGATATTCAAAACATCATGATCAGGTAGATTCATTTTACGTTCTGTAATACTTAAGGCATGGATTCTGGCACGCTATTTACAGTCGTTACAATTTACTTCCACAGTTAATCCTTTGTTGGTTCCAGTTTCCAATTGCAATCCAAGTTCTTTGTAGTTCACAGACTGCCTACAATATGCCATCCATAGAACTTTCGACCCTGAATGTTATGAGGATGTAAAGTTATGTGTACCCGAGGAGAAAGAAAAACTGCTGTAACATACAGTGTACTAGTGCTTCTGAAATACAGAGAATAGGATGTTTTCTGGTCTTTTGTCAACATGTGGAAGCGTTAGTGATTTTAAATTTTGACAGCTTGTGGTTTGGCGAGAGGGCAGTGTTATGTGTAGTGCCTATAAGAACAATGTCCTCGCTATCCTTCCAATCTACTTTTATTATACACCTACACTTCTGTTGGACTTCCATTTATCTTTTCTCCAGTCTTTGTTAGATATTCATGGCGATCTTTTTCCATTTCTCCTTAATGTACTAATTAGGTGCGATATCTTCCGAATCAGTCTCAAGAAGTCACGTAGTAAGTATTGGTGATAACAGACTTTCTCCAGTCCACATAGTGCACTACTTCGAAGTGTCTTCGCCCTGCTCTTCACACTAGTTCGATGTCGCGCTCAGGCTCACTAAACCTTCCATATTTCTGCGGTCGGTAAACTAATACCAATCTGGGAGGATAGCAGTACTGACTTGGTCCATCGAGGGGCCACCGCCAATCCTTGTCTAAGCGAGATATCATGCATTCAGTCGCCTCTAGAACACCTGACAAAGTCGGGTGCATGCCGAATCTTTCAAGGGATTAATCAACGCCTAGAACTTTATGCGTTTCATCCTTTATCGCTAAGAACCTCTCTCCGCCCGTGAAAGTCACATTCTTTGAAGGGTCATTATTGTTTTTCACTGACGTTCTTTCTCACTTCTTTGCAGTTCGTCGAGATGGGTGCAACTCCTAATCAGGCCACAATTCACAAGGAAGTTGCTCCTTCCCCCCCCCCCCCCCCCACTTCGGAAACACGCTTCCTCTGCCTAGTCTGCTCATCTCCGAACAAGTGAAAACTGCGCAGAACCTTAAATGGAAATTTGATGTGATAAAAAACGAGATTAATTTCCTGAAGTCTCCCATTTCGAACAATAACGACGAATTTTCGTAGCTTTCAGAGAATTTCATGCAGACGATTTTTAATCGAAATGATCCTGCTGCTACTAAGCCGCTTTTGTTTCCTTCTTTGTAAACTTATTCAAACATGCTTAGCTACAATCGTAAGAGAGATGTGATGTCTGTTATGCAGGTTAAACCGACGAAGGGGTTTTGAGTTTGTAATCAATGAAAAAAGCCAGTTTGTGTGGCAAGAGAGAGTTGAGTGAGTGATGTATAGATATTATGAGAACATTTGAACAAATTTGATGAATTCAACAGCAGTCAACCTCTTGAAAACTAGCGCTTTCTTGTTGCCTTGAGTAGCTCATTGTGCCCCTGATGCTGCATTCATTGCAAATCACTTAGTTTTCAGAACTGTTGTGTTTGTTTGCTGTTGTTCCATACCAAGAGATGAGTGGTCCTCAGAAGAATTCCCAAGACCGACTTTCTGTTAACCTCGGCATTGATTGATAATTCGATGTTTCATTTCAATAAGCAGACACGAGGTTGTTATTATAGAATTTATTAGGATACAATAGCTGACGTTTCGGCGGTTTCGCCTTGTTCAGAGCCGTTTATTTCTTGTATCTAAGTTAGCTTGTGGATACCTTAGAGGAATGTTTATTTTATCTCAACAAATAAACGGGTCCGCATAGTGCCCGGTAGCTGCAAGATATAGACGTGCATCGATCCTCAAGAAACACTGATTAGTCAGAAACAGAAATCGTGGCAAATTAGGAACACAAAATGCTAGTTTTAATATTTTTGTTTAAAGTGGCATCTTGTTAAGTGAATTGTGTAGTATCAAACAACCAGCTCCAAAAAATATGATTGCACAAGGATGAATGGAAGAAACCCTACTACCAACTTAGTTTTCTCGTAGATCATGTGGAATCTCAACAGTTTAAAATTATAACAAGTAGTGGTAAGAGAGTGATCATCTTGAGCTTTTTCCCTAGTGGTTGTTACTCTCTTCCTGGAGGTTAAGCTGTGACAAGCTATATTCCTCTCCATCATGCGCAACTAAAGAATCTGATAATTCGGTGTTTTTCTTCAATAAGCAGACATGAGGTTGTTATTATAGGATTTTTTTTTTAGAATACAATAGCTGACGTTTCGGCGGTTTCGCCTTCCTCAGAGCCTGGAAAGCTCAAATTGCGCTACCCAGCCAAACACTTTCATAACCCCAGCAGATAAAACTTAACGAATAAATTTGCATTCGCATAAAAAACGGCTTCATTTAAACACCTACCGTTTATTTGTTGCAAGTATCTAAGTTAGTTGGTGGATAGCAGCCGCACAGTGTAACACATGGGCGAGGACTGTGCCTGTGTCAGGTCATTGGATTAACCTGAGGTATGGTGTCTGGTCACGCGTGATGACAAGACACTCCTCCTTGCGGTTCATTTTTGAATTTCTGGAATTGTTCGAAAACGCTTCAAGAGTTTTACGCGTTGTAGTTTCAATTCCTGCATGAGGATAGTCACTTCAACTTCAAAGTCTTCTCCGTTGTGTTTCTGCATCCTATGCGGGCCTAATGGAGTGTCTGATTTTAACTTAGATTTAGCAACTAGGTGCTCTTTTATGCGGACGCAGAGCGGTCCACCCGTTTCGCCAACGTATTCGTCCCCGCATGCTTTACATGAGATCAGATAGACTGTACCATGCATGTCATGCAATCACCGTCTCTACCGTTAGGGCAGATTATGCAGTTTTTCGTTAAACACAAACGGTCATATAGGCGGTTGCGAACTAGCTGACTTCGTAGAGTGTCCGGAGGTATTTCTATCACTCTTACGGAATTCTCTAGACCGACCCTTATTAAGTAACGTTTTGTGGCTGCACTTGTTTCGTTTGAAATAGAGGGCAAGAGGAACGGAGCCGTGTTTTCACTAGAATTATCGCTCTGGAGCGTCGTTTTTCATCTATGCCTATCCCGACAAGCTACAGTTTCGTAACCATTTGAAATGGCTATTTGGCGTGCCAGTTTCGAGGATTCTTCCCTTTGCTCTCTACCTGTGCACACGCTAGCGCCGGTTCGAAACATATTTCTTATAAGCGCCCATTTAGTGGGTGAGGAATGAGAGGAGAGGTAATGAGCCACTGTATTCTTACTGCTTGGCTTTCGATCTGATTTCGGTTTGAAAAAGGCGAAACCGCCGAAACGTCAGCTATTGTATCCTAATAAATTCTATAATAGCAACCTCGTGCCTGCTTACTGAAGAAAAACATCGATTTATCAATTAATACCGACGTTAACAGAAAGTCGGTCTTGGGAATTACTACGTACACAACCTCACCTCGTCTGAAAACAAGTTAGTACAGGGCCTTTGATTGCCGCTGTCCTTTAAGAAAATGAGTTAAAATTCAGAAAACTTCCATCTGACCCACAAGGTAGAAGGAATAGCTGTGGTGAATTGTATTACAGCCCTTATACAACTTTCTCAGGTCTCTTCTGAACAAAAATTTCACAGTGGACAGAATTCATTTAAAAAAAAACCAACTGCTTCTAAAGGCCGACTTTTGTTTAAGCTTGACATTAATGATATATCCTATATAAAAGAACACTGCCAAGTAACAATGCCTCAATGAAGCTCTATTTCATTGGATTCGACCTGATGTGATGATGAAGACCCACGTCGCAACGACGAACAGCTGTGGACAATTAACTCGAATCATTCAGTTCTGAAGAAGACGAACAACAAAAACATTGATACATCAGCAGAATAAAACTTCTTCCCAACCTCGTGTTAGCTTGATAATCCGAGACGAATAGTGTTTTGCTCCAAGATGATCGGATTATCCAACGAAGAAAGTAATTTCATATATTCCACGCTTAGTGGCTGAACATTTCCGTTATTCGTTGCTTCTCATCACCTCCACGTTTCCACCAATAACATCCCAAAGTCAGCTACGATGGTGCCGTATGTCAACGGTGTAAACTCCTGTCGATGTTTACCACTCCGGAAACCGTTCAGTTATACGGAAGCCCTTAGTTCATACTACTAATACAACGACCACTGATAAGGATTTACTGGACTTATTTCAAATACGCCATTTAGAGAGCTTTTTTCAAGATAATGATGCGCTTACATTTTCATCTGCTTTTCCATTTTTCGCATCGTTTTTCATTTTCCGTTCAGATGACTTCAATAAAAGCTTGCAGTAGAAGCAAAGACGTATCTCCATAGGTACTAAAGCTCTATCGATTTCAAACGCAGATCTGCAAAAGTTCTTATAAGAAACAAGTAGTGCATGTTGATTTTACTATATTTACTCCTTGGATGGACACAATAAAAAAATAGTGGCTTAGTTTACGGCAATTTTTAAACTCTAGCTTCACTTCCAAAGTAACATAAAGAGGATCATACGCTCACACCATGAGACAGAGCTAAAGGATGTCATAAGATACATCGCTGGAAGTACTGACATTCTCAGTTTGTCGATCGACTAACTTGCAGTTGACACTGATGTTTCTGGTAAGAGATACCTTACCGTACACCACATCAGGATAGGGTACCCAATTTTTTCTGCGCTTTCCTCACCGTTTTCCTTTCCTAATAACAACTTCCACATTTTTGATGCTTTGAAAGACCATGAGGAAGGAGTTGTTTTCAGGAAAGCGAACTTGCACAGTGGCACCAAAGAGCAATATGAGCAATATTTGCAAAGGTGAAGAAACAGGAGGTTTCGATAGTGTGGCTTACTTTATATTAAAGTGACAGAAAATAAAAGATAAGCCGTTCATCAATCTCTGTCGGATAGGGCATTAACTGCGACTTTACCAACCATTCTAAAAGTTAATTGAGTGGAGCGTTGGATTTTAAAAAGACCAAAAAAAGGCTGCCAACCGTTGCAAGCAAGCTAGTGTTTTATCCCCTCAGACAGACTCAGACTCAGACCCATCCCCTTACTTCTTGCCGGTTTGCCGACCCCAAATGGATAGACACCATGCCTTGCATTTGCTCAGAACTAAATCAGCGACTCTACATGTATTTTTGGACATCTCTAATCACTGCTCTATGCAGACCTCGAATGCACGAGTCCATTTAGCACAGTGATTAGTGCTGCAGTTGATCAAGAAGCAATGTGCCGGTTCGACCCTCTCTCAATGCTCTCCTCCGATTCACCTGGAAACGCTTTAGCCCAGCTATCTTCAAAATTGTAAAAAGAAACGACTCGACCACTTCTCTATCACATTTGTAAAAAAGAAAACGAATTCCTCAAGCAGCTGCTGGAACAGCGCATGAAATGTTCGAAGGATTTTGTTGACGATAAGTGCGAGGAAAATGAATCAAACGCATGCGCTGGGATCCGCATAGGAGATGTGATGACGAGCTATGTGAAATGGCAATAATTAATATTAGTCTTACAGCCAGCATCTGTGTTTTAAAACCAGACTGAAAAACGCCAATATTCAATACGAGGGAAAACTTCTTCAGTATGATTCTTATTGTGAGATATGCGTCTTTTTCCAGCGTCTACCAGGAAAACAACTTCTTGCTCTTGGTGTGAGCCCACTGACACTTTAGTTGTCATGCCTTTCTATTCAGAACAAAAGAAAATCTCGGTCTCTTTTTCAGCTTACTCTGCAGAACTCTTGTCGCTTTTCCGACACACATTCATATAAAATCGCTGGAAGTGTGTTTGATCTCGTAACACCACAGTATGAACCTTTTTTATTTCCTGTTCAGATAAAGGCGTGTCCTCTTTCAAAGTGTAGCTAAAACATAAGCCTCGAAGCTTGCTTATCGAAAATTGGCGACGGTTTCTCGTTCATTAAAGTATTTGAGGAGAGCAGAACCATACAAATTTGTAGAAGAAATCTAATTCTGTTACCACTTTTGTGGAGTATTCTTTCAATCTTAACTACATTTAGAATTAAAATTCCAGGTAGACCACGGACGAAATTGGAATCTTTTTTAATCTCCAACGTAAAAGCGCCTAGCCAAAAAACCAGCGATGCTTTGTAGAAACCAAACCATTGTTTTCTATTCGGATTACGAGCTTTGACGCAAAACAGTGAAAGAAATACGGTTCATAAGAAAAGGGTTTCACAATGACAAAATAAGACAGTTTGAAGGTTCTAGACAAAAATCTGCGAATTTTAGCTGTTTCTGTTCTGATGACAGTGACCAATAGATCTAGCTGAGAGACAGGCGAAGCGAAAAATCCGCATGGTGTGGTAGTGAACGCGTCATACTTAAATAGAGAAAATCTTGTTTGCCAAATTGTTTTCTATTCGGATTACGAGCTTTGACGCAAAACAGTGAAAGAAATACGGTTCATAAGAAAAGGGTTTCACAATGACAAAATAAGACAGTTTGAAGGTTCTAGACAAAAATCTGCGAATTTTAGCTGTTTCTGTTCTGATGACAGTGACCAATAGATCTAGCTGAGAGACAGGCGAAGCGAAAAATCCGCATGGTGTGGTAGTGAACGCGTTAGCTCCCGGAAATGGTAATGACGCGTTCGCCCCCCTCCCTGCAGACGCCGGCGGACCGGACTTTTGCGACTATCTCGGCACCATTGTGGTCATTTTTCTATCCTATCTAATAATGCTTGACATGAACTAACATATATTGCTTTTATAAAGCTGCCACTATTTTTCTATTAAATAGACCAATTCATGCGGAAGTTACTTCTTAACGATCATTGCTTTCATCGTTATCCTTCTTTGAAATGGTTGCTTGTTGGGTGGGTGGTCATCAGAGAAGAAAACGCTAGAGAAATGTCCTCCTATTAACACATTATCTCAAAAAAATAGTCGGCGTTAGCAACATCATCCCATCGATCATTTCCATAAAATCGCCCAAGAAATTCTCAAATAGCAATCCTGATTTCCTTCTTTCATGTCGATATTTTCATTCTCGTTTAACTTTGCGATTTATCCGTCCGTCAATGTCATGGTCTTGTTGCATTAAGACATCGTCATTTACGTCACAATTCATTCCACAACATTTCCTCTCCGCCGAAGCCGAAGCGTTGTCCACTCCATCCATTCTGGGACCATTTCTCACTTTTCAGGAGAGATGATGCGCCGCCTTGTTGTCGCTTGCATTGCCATTCTAGCATTTATGGCAGCCGTCACTGAACAACACGTAAGCAATTTTACATTTCTCAGCAGAACATCATCAATTTCTTTCTAGAAACTATCGCAATTCCTTTCCTCGGTAGTGGTAATGTCATTTAGTTATCCGTTGGTGGGAAGCAAACTAAGTTTAACTTCAAAGCTAGCTGAATTTGAAGAAAAACTTTTTCTCTTAAAACACATTTTGGCAAAAGCACTAAAACTTTAGACATTTTCTATTAACGAGTCACTAGGGTTCTTTATCGAAGAGGTCCAATCTTTTCGTTATCTTTCGACAAATATTGAATTGAATGTATTTTATAAGGAATGATTTTCATTCAATGCAACTTCCGTCTTTGTATAACTAAGAAATGCCTTTTTTTTCCTATATTCTTCATCTCTCTTTATCACGAATTTCTTCAGCGGCCTGTCCCTACATGGTTCTGTGCCCTAAAAAATGCCTTTCTAACCTTCTATGTTTTCACGTCTTCATATTCGTCCTAAAATTATTATTATAACAATTGTTTCAGAAATATTTCAACTATCCACAGCTATCCGATGAGGAATCAGGCTTTTTCAGAGTATTCAGGTGATCCACTATTTTTTAGCAAAAAATTATGTTAATTCACTCGTTCGTGATGGCACTGATTTTCCGAGAACAGACCACAACTTCTTCACTAATAGCGAGGTACAAGAGTCGGAAGCTAAAAGATTTTCAGAAACGCTTGCTTATATCACCTTGTAGATGTAGTTTTCACATAGCACCGTTTTAAATATGGTCAGAACTAAGATTTTCAAAAACTGGGCACTGAATTTGGCACGTCTTGTAATAGTACCCAGGATCGACTTTCTATTAACCTCGGCATTGAATTATGAATTCCTCGTTTTCTCTCTTAGCAATCGCGAGGATGTTACACAGTTCGTTTAACAACCTCGCGATTGCTAAGAGAGAAAACGAGGAATTCACTGAATTTGGCCTTTAAAATCAATAACACAGGCTAAAATAACAGAGTACATTGGGAAACATCATATGGCGCTGAGTGAAATGTTAATTGTTCAATAGCGCACATGTTCGAAACACGAGCCTTCACACAAAAAGGTGAGAGAAATGTGTGTCACGCGATCTAGAGAATTAAAGCATCATTTTGTTTGTTTTGTTTAACTAGAAGTTGTACTTTAGAGCCAAAGATCGCTATATTCTAAAGGCTTTGTTTCAAATAAAAAATTTCGTCATAAGCTGAGCCATGCTAACTGATGACTGGAATCTGAGATACTTAATTACTTGGATACTTGGACGGCACTATTTGTGCGGGTCCCAGCATAATCTCCATTGTTTCTAAGTTTTGACAGCTTAACCATTGTATTTTCTTGAGGTTCTAAGGTCAGCCTGGCAAAAGTTTGCTCCAGATGGTCACTACCACAGGTAGCAGCCGCCCTTGTGGATCAGAGAGAAATTTGCCTCCATGCGACTAGTTTGCTAACAGTAAGGTGGTAGATCCTGGGATTGGTTTACTCTTAGCTGAACTTCCTGATGGAAACGTCGGACTCCTTTTCGTTCTGGGAGATCCTGGTGGGAAGAGGAATATTCCCGCTGTACATCGCTGCCCGACACCTAGGAATACCTCTCAGCCATGGCGAAGCAGTAAGGCGTTGGGAGGAAAGCTGTCACACGCATTGGGTAACAAGGCGCACCGACTTTACTGCATGCGTGTTCGAAAGTATTTTAGACCTTTACATTAAAACTACCGAATCTCACCTTTTCTCTTACGAGAGATAACTTAAACGGAAAGAATGAAAATCTTAAAAATTCCCCAATAAAAATCCCTATTATGCTTTACCGATCAAATTCCGACTTTTGTAGCTCAAAACAAAAGAAACCTTTTCAATTTTTTCGAAGAGGCCCATGTTTCGAGAATGAGGCTATTCAGTAGGAGAGATTCTGTCGAACAGAGCAGCGATCCAATCTCGAATGCGTCGTCCACGTCGGCGACTGCTGTGCTCAAATCAAATATGTCAACATTTGAAGTTCGCTCTTTTTTTTTCAAAAACATCAGTTTAGAACAAATATAGGATAAAGTGTCACCTTACCACGAGATTGCTTAGATATTTGCAAAACTCTAGACCGCAGGTGTCTGCGGTAGGGAACGAACGCACTATTGTCCTTTCCAGGGCGTAACGCGTTCCACCACCACGTCATGCGGGTCCTTCGTTTCAACTACTTAATCAGCTTAACTGGGTTCAATGCCGATGTGAGCTCCCTATATCAATCCCGTTGACGAGTGATTGCTAATGGCAGAGACCGACAGGACTAGCTGAGAGGCAGGCGAAACGAAGTACCCGCATGGTGTGGTGGTGAACGCGTTACGCCCTGGAAAGGACATTAGTGCGTTCGTTTCCTACTGCAGACACCTGCGGTCTGGAGTTTTACAAATATCTGGGCAATCTTGTGGTTGTATTTCGCTTAATACTCTGCCATAAAAATTATAGAAGGCAGAAAATAAAAAGTAAACATTATCATTTTACCCTTGTACTTTGTACAAGTGATAAGGCAGATCTCCTGTAAGAGTGTCAAGCACAGTGGTTATCGAGAGATTGTCGGCATTTGATAATAAAGTCGGCCTGTGACATTTTGTGGAACAAAAACAACTTGTGGATTTTCTTTCCCTTAACAGTTAAGAATTCTTTTATCGGCTTTCAGTAAGACATTAGCAGTACAGCCATTAAATAACAGAATTGTTCCTCTTGAAGAAAGTAGCTCATTGGCGCTTTACGTCAGTAGATTTTCTTGAGCAAAACGTTTCAAAGAGGCCAAAAATTTAAGCTAATATGATTTACGAAATGAAATCTCACAGCTTATTCACCTCTGCTGTTTCCTGCCTTCGGGGGAAGGTGTGTGATTAGAGATGCTTTATTGAAAGTCCTTTTCTTGTGGATTTAATTCAGCGGGTGTTATTCGTAAAGTTTTACCGTTTGGTTCTGTGCTACACTCACTTTGCGTACTATATTACTAAAGAAGCTATAAACTGATATAATGCTTCATTACCGAACTCTGAGATCCGAAGGTGCACTGGAGGAGGTATCGTCCTGGTACTCAGTACGAGTTCAAGTCGCTGAAACGTTTTTTCTTTACCTAAAATTCTTCGTCTCACTAAAAATAGTGTGCAATTTTTCATATAGTAGTCATACGCCCACACAATCTCATTTTTTCAACACATTTTACTTCAATATGTATTCTTTCTTTGATGAGCTTACACGAGGTTGATAAAAATATTTATTACCGGCTAACGTTTCGACGTTTTCGTCTTCATCAGAGCCGATGATCCGAGTCGATGGTCCACGCTTGTTATTCGTCTCGATGTGGCGGCTTCGCCTTCGTGTCGAGTCAGGTCTTCCTCAGCGGTCCGTCTCCTCGAATGGTCGAATGGGGCACACTCATTCAGTGATGCCCTTTTATACACGATGCTGATGGTAGATATAATGACAATATCCGTTGGTAACTACTTGTTTTTCTTCCGGACATATGTCATCGCGAACATCGTGCAGAAGTCGTGACATTTTACTTCGACATAACTGACCTTTTTGTCCAGTAATATTTCAATATTTTACAAGCGAAGCCTTAAATCTCAAAATAAAAGTAGTGCTATTATCGAAATGACTTGGACCATTACAGGAATTTCAGATCAGCACCGAGTGGAAAACCGACTTTCATAAGGTTTGGAAAACGAACGCAACCCAACTTTATTCGATTCGGCCGAGCGCAACCATCGTTCATCAGATTTGGAAAGAAAGATGCCACCTTTTAAGACAGGCTGCCATCTGATCCGATCTCTAAGCTTAGACTCAGAATCTCTTTAGTTTATCTTTTCAATTCACAACACTTATTCAATTCTATGGGCAACTGATTCATTTTTGTTTCTTTTGCTATAATATCACTGTTTGTAGTAAAGGATATTATATTAGATGAAGTGACAGCAAAGATGTTGCTGTGAGTCGCATGAAACATGAACAACTTCACCACGAAAAACATTAGAAAGTCCTGAAATCTTTTCCGATGAGGTAGACAGAGCCTTGTGATTGAGTCCGTGTAACCAGCACTTAGGCTATGGTTCTCGTTTCTGACCGAGAAGGATGTCCGAATCCACCCACTCGATGAGTGAAGATTTCGGCTCATTCAAACCTTTTTCTTCATTGCCGATCGATGAATAAAAGCACCATAGAACAACAATAAATATGAGCTTTGGAAAAAATTGGTCAAATATTTGAATTGAGCGAATGAATTTCTTCATATTTTTACATTACCCCGTCATCACGTCTACTGCGTGGGTCCCAGCGCTTCCTGCATTCGATTCGCTTCCGCGCATGAACATCCACAATGGCCTTCCTCATTTCGCCTCTTGTTTGAACTGATGTTTGAAGATTTCATATTTTTTAAAGGTGTCGTAGAGTGCTGGTTGAGTAGATTCTCCTTGAAATTTTAGAGAGCTTCCGACTAAGGCGCTCCTACGTGGATTGAAGGGAAGCGTTGAGAAGGGGATCAAACCAGAGCATTGTAATCACTGTGCTGCTCCTCCTACCTTGTCCCACATTTTTCGGGATATTCTTGACACCTCTTCATTCTACAAGATAGTTAGCACCCGTCTCCTGACCGTCTGCGACTTGATGCCTTTGCTAACCGTTTGCTCAGTCGCATTGATCCATATCTCTTCCAGCTTTGAAGACCCACAGAGACGATCTCGTGCATTTGCAAGCTGCAAAATGAAGTAAATCGTCTAATATTGATAGAATTTGAGTACAAGAAAACCTTTCTTTCGAAATCCATGTATACATTATGAATGACTCATATGTTTAACAGCAAAAAATTAAAGCACAAAATGTTTCAAAAATAATTTTGCAAATGCAAATATATAAGAATAATTACATGATAAATCACGTCGCTTTTTCGACTTTTTGAACAATTGAATCAGCTGAAACTCCAAACACTAACTTAGATATAGGAAGATATTTGCTGGGAAACAACTGACGCCTCTCTGTGTGCTGAAAATGTTGAAATCTGTTAGATAAGAACTCAACTTTGTTACTGAAAATAACGTTCCAGTGCCAAGGCTCGCCAACCCTGTCGGCCGGCAAATTGGTACTAGACCTGTCTGGGAGGAGAGCAGTACTGGCTCGATACATTGGTAGACCACCGCTAATCATTGGTGAAACAGATTTGGATTCACTTAGCCTCTAACGATGCATCGTGTAGCCGAATGCATATGTCCCTCACGACTTGTCTTCTTTTAACCACTTGCCCTCACTTCATTCCAAAAAAGAATACTCCTCGAACTGTGCACTGCCTTCAAGCTTCTTATTTCGCTTCTAATGTCTTTTCTAGACTCGATATAAAAGTATGCTGCACCTCACTTAACATAGACAGTATGCTCCTCTTGTAGTTAATTGCCATTACTTTCACAGCATCCAAATTTTTATCATTAAAAAATCATCACGTCTCAAAATCTCTACTCTCTACTCTAGCCACTTGATTTGTTAAAAGGATAAAAGAATAAAGCTCTCGGTGTTAATCACTCCCTGAATGATGCGCCATTCAATCGACTTCATTAAGCATTGTTGGAGGTGACTAAATGCATATCTGGTCTTTCCAATGACTCGCCGTGGCCTACCAATGCATCGAACCAGTGTTCTTCCCAGACAAGTCTGGTACCAATTTGCCAACCCCAGAGGAAGGATCGAGGGCTCGGTAAGCTACGAACGAGAGGATAGATTCCATATGTATTGCAGAGCGCTTCCGACCACTGCGGCACACGCACCCCTCTTGGTTCGTTACCTTCGAATATTTGCTGCGGTGTTAAAGCGATGTGAAAAGTTCCCATTATGAACGAGTGTGTACAAAAGTGTACAAAGTAGTAAAAGTGTAAGGTAGTGCGCAAATAAAGAAAATTTGGGGTATTTTTTTTTCATCCTCAAATCTTTTTCCTTTACTTTTAACAGCCCACGCACCGCATTCTGGGATTCTTCTCCTTTTTCCATACTTTTTTTTTCTGCTTCGCCAACTCTACTTTTCTTCCTCAGTTGAAGCCACTACTCTTCCAACGAGCGTTTTCCCCAATGGAGTTGTTTCCAATGGATACGACGAATACCAGGTAACACTGCAACGTCGACAAAAGCGACAGTATCACAGAAACAATCCGCTCTCGTTTTCTGATACGCTGAAACTATTCAACGGATTTCTAACTCTCAAATTTATTATATCTGCTAACCTAAAACAAGATATTAGTAAATATTGAGGCTTTTTTTGGAAAGTCTGGCATTTCGTCAGCTGCCTACTCATCATGCATAAAAATAAGCCTGAACTTTTGCAGTCTAGACAGTTAGCACGTTCATGACGACCTCTACAAGAGTCATTTGCAGCGGAAAATTCGGACCATAGAACCTTTATACGGCTCATTTCATTCTGGTATCTAATACTTGTGCGCAGAAGGTTCTTCTCACATTTTTTCTATTCAATCGACAATTTAACCAGTGCGGATGTTATAGCGGGTTTCATCCACGGAAAGCTGTTTAACAATTTCTCCCTCAGTGTCCTCAAAGAGCCTATTTTTGGATGAGTTTATTAAGTACACAAGGAACGATTGCATTTGGGAATAGTCTACACTACAAAGATATTGAGCGTTCGAGAGAAAACAGAGACGTCTCTACTGTTCTCGAACATTGAAGATCGGCAGTTAAAGGTTTTTCGTTACCATATGACGGTCAATCACTGAGAAGACATCTTCGCAGTGGCTCGGTGTCCACACAGTATACACCCATCCTTGTGCTTCAACAGAATTTGTTTTTTAAACAGCTATCGAGTATTATCAGTCTTATTATCACAATCATAACTGATGAGTTGAAAATTATTCTCGAGTAGATTTATTGTATAGCATAAAGTCTACAACCTGTGCATAATTACACACAATTTGCATAATCTACATACAACTATCAATCTTTGCACAGACTGTATTCCTTACTTAAAATTGAAACCCGTCATAACGAACTTTCAATCCTGCCTATGGGCGCGTGGGCGCAGTGGTTGGAGGCGCCACTGCGGCGCGCACGTGAAATGCGCCCATGTCCCACCAAGCCTTCCATCCCTCCGAGGTCGGCAGATTGGTACCGAACTTGTCTGGGAGGATAGCAGCACTGGCTCGATACATCGGCAGGCCTCCGCGAGTCATTGTAAAGGCCAGATATGCATTCAATCACCTCCAACGATACTTAATGAAGTTGAATGCATGGCGCATCTCTCAGGGTGATCGACTTCATCAATTATGGTAGAAGTGACCGGATGCATATCTGGCTCAACCAGTGATTTGCGGTGGCTTACGAAGTAGCACATGAGTGTTCTCGTCCTCTTATATAATGCTGCTACCATTTTTTTTACGCCTTATGGAGGAAAAGCTTGGCTTGTCCATGGCCCGGAATCGAAGTAACAACTACGAGGGTATTTGTTAGCAAGCTCTAACCACTGCGGTACAAGCTTGCCTGAAAACTTTGAATACATTTAACAGTGGGTCGGAAGTTGCATAAAGCAGAGTTACATCCTTACTCTGACTGAATCCTACCTGATTTTTCACTGAATGGCTTAGATACAACGTTGCAAGTTGAGGTAGAGAGAAAAATCTACGCTTTCCAATATAGAAAGGGACCGATGTGCAAATTTCTATAACACACCTAGTCAAAGAATTGGCAGTTTTGGTCTTCTTTTCCCATTTCTAAGAAAATTTTCACATCAAATAGAAATGTTTACCATCGACAATCACAACTTGTCGTCTATGACGAAGGCACGAAGCGTTCGATAATGTTCCATGCCTGTGAAAACTTCTTGTATTGTCCTTAGAGATCGTTTCCGAGAGTTCCAATTTATAACAAACTATTGGGCAAAGGAAGTAATACAGTTGTATATTTAAAATTTTTACAATGAATTTTCCTGCCCTACCTAATTAAATTCATTAGGTTCTTTGATTTGGTAACTTTATCCATATAATTGCTTCTGGCACCTGAATAGAAGTGTTCCAGTCTTTCTTAGCGATGAATCCTGAACAGATGATCTTACACAGCGACAGCATTGTTACATATTTATATGTCAGAGCAGTTGTTATAATCTTTTAGTAAGTATAGCAATCGTTTACCCTCTTTATCTACTTGCCTACCTGTTCATTTATTTGACATGATTCGCCATCACATATTGCCCGGATTCCAGCACGTCTATCATTCGACTAGTGCCCCTCATGCATTGCCCATGATGGTTTTGAGATCTGCGGGTAGTTTCGGTCGCTCATTGAGAATATTTTACCCTTTTATAAATCTTCTTGAACGCCGGTCGAGATTCTGCTTAGAATCCCGGTAAGGTTCCACTAGTTATTTTTCATGCTTATTTTCATGACACCACCTGTAGTCAACAGCTTTTGTGGATTTGATGGAGCTACTCGGATTGTTTTGCTACCAGATTTCCGATCTCGGAATTATAGGAGGTTTGATTGACCTGGTGGGGTGTCGAGCCAGCGATCTTGCGCGTATTGCTAAACAACATCTTTACACCTGAAGTCCCCACGCCCTAATTTCAGAAAGGTTGGTGAGTGGTTGCTTGTGGCATAAGAGATGAAACGTAACTCGTAAAGAAGGATAAGATTTTTTAAATCGAAGCCGAACACGAATCCACACGCGAATTCGTGGATAATAGATTTGAGGACACGAATGGAACGAAAGCGCTGCTGGAACTTCTACGATATGCAAAAACCTATCTTTTAAGCATTTAAGTAAGTATCTCCGTTTTACTCATACTCTTGCGTTCTACAAGAATATGAATCCATTGCCTACTGCAGCAATCAGAAAGTAGTGAGCACCGGTTTTCATTCCGAATATTCTACAATATTACTGGATATTCCTCATAGCTTACCAAATATTTTCACACCACAGCTACATGACAACAGCCAGTCAATCACTCCAAAGACAGTGGAAAGGATCACCCGACACGTCAAGGAAGCACGTGATACAAATAATGAATGCTTGCCAATACCGCGGCTTTCCACATACTCGTGCTTAAATTGATCCATTGTAAAGCAATTTCTTGTTAGAAACCTCTGCAAAGTCCACAATGTGGTTTTAAGATATTGGAACATTTCACACTTCATAAGTTTCCTTCATTTGAATTTGTTCACTCAAGCGTATTAGTCAATGCTGAGTACAACAATGCTATTAACGTGCATGTTTTTCATACGAATGTCGGCAAATTTGGATACGTCGCACTAAAGCTATGACGTAGCTGCTCGATAAAGACGCTACAAAACCGAAATTAGCTATTTCAACGTTAAAATTCTGTTCCTATTTGCGTTTTTTTTACTTTCGCTTCTTTACGGACCTTTCTTGCCTTGCAGTATTCACTTGTGTGGCACTTTTGGAATACAAAGAGTCGGAATATGTTATGAATGATGCTGGTACTGGTCCAAAACATGGATCTCATACATGGGTAACAGAACCTTTGTTCAAGAAATTCAACGGTAACAGCACAGCGAAATTAGTACAACAGTATTCGAATGGAGTACTTACTTACTTGATAATTGAAAGGTCTATCCTCATCATTTGTGCCGAACCCAGCATAATCTCCATTTTTCGAAGATTTGCTGGTTCAGCCATTGTGGTTACCTGGAATATCGAGGTCTGCCTCGCCAAAGTCTGCCACAAGTCTTCACCACCACAGGCAGCCCGCAGCCCTTCTGGACCGGAAGAAGATTTGCTACCATGCGACTTTGATACCAGAATGGTGGTGGATCTTGGTATTGGTTTACTCTTTGCTAGGCTTCCTGATGGAAACGCCGGACTCATTCTCGGCTTGCGAGACCCTGCCAAGGAGACGAATTACCGAGAAGGGTCATAAGATATTATTACAGAAATGTAAACAGAAAATTCCAAATGAATAGGAAAGACATACATCGTAGAATAAAATGAAGATGGTCACATATCATTCGGTGTAAAAGAAAAAAACCGTAGAGTGCTTCCTAGCTAGGCCAATCTGAAAGAGTTGTTTAATACGAGATATGCTAAGTACTAAAGAGAACATCAGATAGAATCTCAAGTGCACGGTACTCCGATGACGAGAACCACATCTGTCTTAGTATCACACTAGTCGCATAATGGGGAAACTACCTCTGCTCCACAGAGGCGGCAACGCCCTTGGTGATAATAATCTGAGAAAGGCATTGGCCAGGCAGGCCTCAGGACTCCAGGGAACCACAACGGCTAAGCTAGCAAATGTAAATTATGCTGGGGCCAGCGCAATCAGTGAAGACGAACCATCCAAGTAAATAAGCAAGTATATAGAATTGACAACTTTCCTTATATCACATTCAAAGAAAGCGTAATTTAACCACAATGCTAAAAAGCTCATAATTCTAAGATTTTGTCAGCAGGTTATCTGTCTAAAGATGGACAGCCTTTGTCGAAGGCGGATAAGTAATCAGTTAGTGTCACATTTCCATTATTTCAAAACAATTTTTTAAATTAATTTTTTATTTTCTGCTTACTACACTTTTTATGGCACAGTTTTATGTGTGATACAATCACAATGATTCTGAGATAACAACGGGTGGATTCCTCCTCCCGGCAAAGTCTCAACAACGACAACGACAATGACAACGAAGACATATACCAACCTCGCACCAGCTAAAGAAGATCAGTTTATAGGATCATACAAATAAAAAAAGACTCTGAAATATTTGCAAAACTCCGAACCGCAGTTGACTACGGTTTGGAACGAACGCGCTATTACCCTTTACGCTAGGTGCTGTGAAAAAAATTTTGATAGGCAGAAAATAAAATGCAAGCATTGTGATTTCGGCTACAGCCTCAGCTTAGCTAGATTCATTGCCGATTTCTAATCCCCATATAAATCACGTTACGGGTGATTGCTGATGACACTGATCGATAGAAAACTAGCCGAGAGACAAGCGAAACGAAGGATCCGCCTGGTGTGGTGGTGAATGCGTAAGCCTCCAGAAAGGGTACTAAGGCATTCGTTCCCCACCGGAGGCACTTGCGATCCAAAGCTTTGCAAATATCTCAAATTCCTTTAGTTGTGGACTAAACAATTTTCTGATGACTCTAAAGTTTTAAAGCACTGTTACACAATAGTTATAACCGCATGGTCTGTGATTAAGCAACTGCTATCTACAACAATGAACAAAATTTGATGAAATGTTAATTCGTGCCGTCGGCATTATCCGTTTATCTTCATCATCTGTTGAGGTCCAGCTAAGCCATTGCTGAGGCTTCACAAAGTCTTAGACAGGTAAACCGGCTGTTTCTGCAGTGGGACAGAGCCCATTTTAAAAAAGGCAGAACAGGTCTCCTATTCATATCTTCTGAGTCAGTTGTCGCTATAAATGGAGGATAGTAAACGTGTCAAAGAGTTATAAATGGTAAACATTCTAAGACTTTAAAGAAACTGGTTCTTTCCTTCTTTTTTTGTTTTCTTTCAGCGCTGCTTTTGCTTATGTCGAAATCTTTGGAAAAGTCGCATTCGGTTATTAAGAGACGAAGTGATCTCAAGCTCTGCATTCTAATCTTTCAGCTCTTGCAGCGTTGATTGTGCACCGCAGGGTTGCCATGCAACGGAATTACTCCACTTCAATTCACCAGCGCCTTCGGAGACGTTACAATTCTTCATCCGTGTTGTCAATTTCCTTACCGTACTTCTCTGCTGAGGAGCGCTTGTGGCGCAGTGATTGGAGGCCCACTGCGACGCACACGTGGAGTCGATCGGAGCGCCCATGGTTCACCAAACCCCCTCCATCTCTCCAAGTTCTGCAAATTGTTGCCAGATTTGTCAGGGAAGATAGCAGCACTCACTCGATACATCGGTAGGCCACCGCGAGTCATTGTAAAGACCAGATATGCATTCAGTGACCTCTTATGCTTAATGAAGTCGAATGCATGGTGCATCCTTCAGGGATTGATCAACGCCGAGAGCTTTAGCTTTATCCTTCACTTCTTTGCTATGATGACTTCATTGGGGTGGATACTGAAGGACGAGAAAGACTATAACCTTGTAATTATGCACATTTGGATTTAAAATATATTTCAGTGCACTCTTCTGCAGCTGAACGTTGCCGGATATAATACAGGATGCATTTTCAGTCGCATGTCACACTGTGGTTAAGAAACGTATGGGTATTATTGTGCAAAAGAAGACTTAAACTACGGCTTCTTTCTTTTTCGTTCATCTAGAGCGGTGATAATGACTCGAGATTTAAGATTCCTGATCTAGTCAAGGCATTTAGAAATTCTTTATTTGGACAGCGTAGTTCCCATAGCAGCTCATCGAACCGCGGCGCGGCGCGGTCTACACCAAACGTCACCGAGTACGATCATTAGTTTGTCACCGACGTTCCTCTTTGCAGGGCTTCAAATTAACCGCTCAATTTTTTGAAATTAGCGTTTTCCAGGCAAATGTTTCGTTAGGAGCCATCTCTCTAAATATGCGTCGTCCCCAATGCTTTCTTCAAAGCACTCATTTCCATCGCAGTACTTTAAAACCAGAGAATTGCATGCGATCTATGATTCCTTGTCCAACTATCACATTAACATTGACAGCGACTTCTGTGGTTTCACGTCAGAGTTCGAAATCGTAAAGTAGATTGCTTGAATTCGCCTTTTCGCACTTTTATTACGTAGCGCTTAGCGCTGTTTATGTTCATTATGGGCTTCAGCCAGATTAGTAGCAAGTTTCTCTGGAATCAGCTCACTTCATCCAATCTGTGTGCGAACGTCTTAACACAATATCCTAGAACTCCACGAAGAATCGACCCAACCAGCATTCAACGATATTCGTGACGAAGACTAGTTTCAACATTCAACGACATTCGTGACGAAAATATCCCAGCATCAGCCGAACTCACATGCAAACATCTCAAAGACTTTCATGGATTTTCGATGTGAAGAAACAAATCGATTGCAAGAAATGATAGAAACCGTGTAACATGTGATATCGAGTGTGTAAACTAAACGCTTATGAAAATTATTCAGTGGAAAATAAGACGAGTCTTTCCTTGCAAACAAAACGCCACAGTTCAGAAACATGAAACCTTTATGACTTTGGAGACAACCTTCCTGTGTTCTCCCTCAAAAAAAAAATCTCTTGAAGGGAAAGGGCGACGGTCGAATTGATTCAAAGAGCATTTGCTGTCCAACTCCAGTAGCTCGTAATGAACAGTGCTTTCAGTTTCCACCCATACTTCGATATCTGGGGACTGGAGATCCCATTACAAAACGGCGATGTGAAACTCGATGACAGCTTTTTTAAGAAACACGATCTAGCAAGCCAAATCCTATCGTGCATTATAACTGCAAAATTGACACGGCTTTGCCTTCTTTCTCTCCTATCTTCACATCTCTACCCTGTTATTCCACGGAATGTTACGCAAATAGTTTTTGAGTCTTTTGAATTTGTAGTGTTATTGAGAAGTTTTGCTTTCTCTGAAGCAACTTAATGCTTCGGGTTGCGAGTAAATTGTGACCAACTACTACACATTGTTAAGATAAAATAGGATTTCCTGCTCTTGCAATACAGAGAGTTTTTGCTCAGTGGAACTTCCTGGGATGACCATGCTTAGCAACAACTGCATCGGCGACCAGCAAGGTGATAAGTAACTGTAGCCAATTATTGTCAACCATTCCGTAGATAACTTGATATAAAGTGAAGAAGGAGGCGCGTAGTTTCTACCAAACTGAACGATTCCACGTAGGATTCCTCTGCGAACTTAGGCATTGAATATACCCAATTTTCGTGACACATGAAGAACAACCATTCATATATCATTAAATTACACGTAAAAAAAATCGTTTCCGGTTCTGCAGAAGCTTCGGAATACGAGATAAACGTTTTGCTCCTCAGGTGTAAAGTCATTATTCGACTATTTTCATGATAACCCTCTGTATCGAAAAAATTGATCTAATACAACAATATTCTAAGCACAACAAATGCTTAGCGCTGAAAGAGGCATCGTCTCCACTGTTGCTTTTCTTAGAGGTTGTAGAATTACATTCGAATTATCGAATAAACTTCTGTGGTCGTCATTATTCCACCAACTCAACCCACAATTCACCACATTACTCGGAGACAACAAAGTTTCGGACTCATCTGACACTTTTTTAAATCATCAGAATACCTTCCCACGACTGACATCCGCTAACAACGATTTTCTCTCAGTCGGATACATTCATATTGAATGCCTCCTGCTACTCTATCCCCGTGTGAGCTTATCAATAAAACAACACATCGATTACCCACGCTGAAGCTAGATGAGTCGCTGATGGGACTACTGCTTTGCAATATGCCAGCTTATATTAACCCAGCTAATGCAGAATGGATTATTACTTACTACTTAGTGCGATACTATCAAGAACTACCTCCCAAAATCGACAACATCGAAAAAAGTACACCGAGTGGTGGACATTATCGATTTGTTACAACCAACAGAATATTTACTAACTACACCAGAGATTATTACCAATGTACGCTTATCTTTCGTGGAGCTCTCTCCATGTTTCCTTGCCCATTAACTGTGAAACACGTTGCCACGCTTTGGCCAGCAAAAGAAACACTGTACAACAAACAGAAATATATAAGGAAACTAATCTTATTCGGTCAAAAAATGAAATTTTTTGTTCATTATGCAAATTTGGGGTGACTTATATGAATTGGCTTCAATTCATTTCTGACACACAAGTATGCTACTACTAACTATAACAAACAACGACAGAGTTCATCAGATAACGAGACCACGCTGGACTTGAAGCAAGGCATTACTGCTTTCATGCAATTGTTGCACCTCAACAGAATTTAGGTTCTGTTTCACAACATGGGTGAGGCCATTCGATCCAAGCACTACAGGAAGCGACAGATATACATCTTCTGTTATACCATGGAAACCCTGCAATAGACAGTGAAGATTTTAGTTGGTTAGGCTCGTACAAAAGGATAACAGTACTCAAACTCGAATTCCCACTTTCATTTGCAGAAAATAACACTAATTTTTGTTCCTTTCTCTCCGTCCTAGTACTTTATTTTTTTCCCATTATCACGGTTTCCAGTAAGTTTTGATAAAAGGAACTTTTCAACGCTCATTCTTTCAGATAACGAGAAATTCACTGTTGGCCGAGGAGATCGCCACTTGATAGAGTAGTGGGAAGAATTTGGACATTCCGACGCTGAAGCCTAGGTAAGAGTAAAATAGCAGCTGGCATAACTATTGAAACCCTTTTGCAAGGTTACAACCTCGCTTCGGTTCGCGAAGGTCAGCGACCACTACTGTGAAGACTATTGAGCAATTCTACATTGGCACTTCACACAAAAATCAGCTCCCACTCTTGCTTCACTACCGTGTATCCTGAAACACTCCGTCTACCGCTTTCAATAAGGATAAACAGCATCACAATCTAAAAAGGGTTTCTTGCTTCAACGTCAGAATAGTCACCCATTTTTCTAGCTTTCTAACAATAGTAGATGACCCTATTTTTCATGTGATCAATTTAAAGGATACCAAAAATAAAGATCATCGCATTCCAACTAAACGGCTATAGTCATTTCAACGGTAGCGAAGTACAGCACATCAAGCCTATCACCGATCACGTTGATTCGTAAAAGTCTCGTCTACACATTATCTATAGCGCGATTGCACGGTATCTCTCGTCGACACACATCAACTCGGCACTGCACAACTCAAACTTTCCAAGATGTGGAAAGCTAGAACGTAATGTCCAACTGGTCTCGTTCTAGAACACAGATTCTCTTTTCTTGTTTTCCTAATCATTCTTCGCCATCATAGATTACCCCTATCGACATGATTATAGCGCTAGAAGCAATTTCTAACTATTCCTTAGCTGTAATCAACGGCTTAAACATTAGCGTCGCATATTCCCGTTGACAAACAAGACCAGCTCACCTTGACATTAGTAGACAAGGCAAAAACGTTCCTAGAATTGGTCATGATGCCCTGCACAATCTTAGCCACTGATAAACCAATTGCCCATGACGTGTATCCCTTGAGCTTGATGATTTCATAAGCGCTGAAAGAGAACTGATAAAGTAAATTATTTTGCAACATGACTACATGGCGAAAATTTTTGTATCTAAGATGCTTTTATGAGAGTTGCCTGAATCCATTAATACCTTCAAATAAAATTATCTCGGCTAAATAATTGACCCGAGTTCTGACTTCATAAAGAACTACGACCCACTGATAAACTGATATCTCTGCGCCCAACTGTTGGACTCAATAGTTCTCTAAGTTCTTTGCTATGTAGTACAGAGCTGAGCCAAAACTAAACAGCATGCAGGACTTTGTCTATAATCCTTAGATTATTGACCCGAGTTCTACTTCATGACATCGATGTCTTCTTAAAAACATCCACCACCCATAACATCAAGCAGAACTTCAGCATTTCACATCTTGGACAAATCGTCTTTAGTTATCGGAGTTGACGTATCTAAGTAGCAACACAAATGGATCCACCACAGATAAAACAGTCGATGATCGCTGAGCGGAGAGGACTCCACGACAATAGATGCTACCCTTACAAATGCTTCCCAGGTGATAGCAGCATCACCGTGTCTTTACCTGTCTATAACTTTTTTATGAATTTCCTGCTCCCAATGCTCGCTATCTTTTGTACTTCCGATCTCAGGTTTCACGTTCGACAACGTGACGCCGGCTACGTTTACTCCAGACCAAACTGCCACTGAAATGTAAAATTAGCAACAAGCATCACAATTCTCAGTAACCTAGAATCAGATGAACAGAACATACCGCTGGAATCACCATGTTCTCCAATGATCCATCCATGGCATGATGACGGAGCAATGTTCAGTTTCTGCGAAAGCAGGAAACGGAATCTATAAAGGAAAGTCGGAAAATATCTGAACATCGATCAGATACATAGATACAGAGCGACCTTAATAAAACTTGCATTTGTTCAAAAACTCCATTCAAAATAGCGCATTACACAAAGGTTATCATGAATGGAAAACATTCACGAAGTCACAATTTTCCTTTTTCGAGGTAACCCTATCGTTATGAACGAGGCTACAAACAAGTCTTTCATTAAAACATATCTGTAATTAGAACAAAATTTCTGGTCAGTTTCTGAGTTGTTTGTTTTAATTCGCGAGAGGACATGGCTTTATGACGACCATGAACAGGGCAGCTCCTCTAGACAATTGCACCACGCATTCCTTTATATAATCATTTCTACTAGCGCGATCTTCACCGATCTGCATTTTCAATGGTGGTTTTAAACCCAACCAACTCTAAACGGTCACCACGATGTGCCGATCACAAAGATGGGACGGACATAGAGCAAACGCACACACCTGGCCGAATCGAGATTGGTTCCTGAACCGAACACACGCTCCTTCGGTAGGCCAGAAAGTTTCCAGGTAACATAGGTGAGCACATCAACTGAAACGGTACGCAATTCAACAGAGGTCTTGATCGTACTCAAATTTGTAACCGATTGCAGTCACGTTTCAGTAGATGAAAAAACAAAGAACGTTTAAAAAAAACTTCAGCGTTAGAATATATTGCATGTTTAGGCATCACTTAGGACAAGTGAACGTGCTGCTATTCAAAGCTTAACAACGCTGGAAATATAAATCAATCGCCAGAATATGAGTCATGCATGAGTCAGTCATGCAATATGAGTCCTCATTAGTGTTGAAAGTGGTTTAGCCTTTCAACATAAGCATCCGCACCTCAACATGTAAGCAGTGTTATAAGCTGAAACAAAAACATTTTAAATCTAAAGATCTTTCTCCAGTTGGACAAAACTCCATTAATTTTAAGAAGATGAAATTTTGGATCTCTGAAACCCACAAATCATTTTCTTTCACCTCTAAGGTCATATTTCCAATATCAAAGCAGTTCAGTAGATGTGATTTCGCCCAGAACTGATGCCGACGGCATCATAAATGTGAGAGGCTATTGCACTAACAGGTTCTTCAAATTTAGATTTTAAACGTATTTAAAACAACAATATTTTAGAAAACCATACGTCGTCATCAAACGATATCAGCGAAGCCTCTTTTGTAAGTCAAAAGTTTCCACCAAATACTGTCGCTACTGAGAATTTTCCTAATAGTAATTGAAAAGCCAGCACAGTGTGAAAGTCGTAAACAGCAAAAGGAGACTACATTTGTGGGAAAACTATTTAACTTCGACAAACGATGAAAGGATAAAGCACACCACAGCGCCACACGCGCCCGTGTACCACAATATTTCAAAGTGAAGAACTTAGATGACAACAAGCGATTGTCAATTTAAAGGTTTTGCTCTTTTTCGTGGTCACTGTTTTCCGGATGATACTGAAAGGATTTCTCCCAACGGTTTACCGCCTCAACGTGGCTAGGAGGTGTTCCTGGGTATCGGACTGCGATGTACAGGGGATTCATCCCCCCGGCACGGTCTCCCAAGCTGAAAAGGAGTCCGGCGTTTCCATTAGGAAGCCTAGCTAAGAGTAAACCAATACCAGGATCCACCACCATCCTGGTATCAAAGTCGCTTGGTGGCAAATCTCCCCCTGAACCACAAGGGCTGCGGCTGCCTGTAGTGGTGAAGACCTGATGCAGAGTGTAGCCAGGCTGTCCTCGGGATTTCAGGGAACTGCAATGGCTTATCCATCAAATCTCCGAAAAATGGTGATTATGTTGGCGACCCCACAAGCAGTGAGGACGGACCACTCAAGTATCAAGTAGGAAGAATCGCAATGTAGGCAGCACAACGACCTAACTATCTTTGCCGCAGCCTTAAAAAATAGTAATACTTCTCAGGAGAAAGCAAAGTACCCTCATAGTTCCCTGGTACACTCAGCTGTCTCTCAAATCTATCGAGTCTCTATTTGGAAAGACGTCAAATGAACAAGGAGTGGCATTAACTAGCCAAGGCAAAGGTTTCATATTTCAACTGTATCCCTCGTCAAAGGCAATATAACGATCCTACATCCTTGACAGTCCTTTTTTATTACTGCCACTAACCGCAATGAATGGCAATATGTTTCAAATAGAAAATTCGGCGCTCCACCTGGATTGGAAACCACCATAATGATAGTGTCCGGCGAGTACTGGACAAGCTTCGGCACGATTCCTTTGAAAATTTCCACATTTCTCTGGACGAGCGAGAGACGTGTCTCACCCTCCCTTTGACGAGCTCCTGCTGTGATTACGCAGATCTTCGAACCAGCAGTAATCGAATAGTCTGAAATTTAGGACAATTTAGTTCTCATAGAACCTTTCAGCGAGGACAAGAGGTTTATTGAGGTTGCAAAGATCAATAGCGATGAAAACGTTATAAACAGCCAACGTCCCTACATAGAAAAAAATATGAGATTCTTATACTTTATAAAAAAAAGACCAATCCCATTTCCCTTCAAATAAATGACTCCATGTTTAAAAATAAAATGCAAGCACACTGAGATACTTTCAAGTTAGACCTGTGTCTATTAGTTCTCATAGAACCTTTCAGCGAGGACCAGAGGTTTATTGAGGATGCAAAGATCAATAGCGATGAAAACGTTATAAACAGCCAACGTCCCTACATAGAAAAAAATATGAGATTCTTATACTTTATAAAAAAAAGACCAATCCCATTTCCCTTCAAATAAATGACTCCATGTTTAAAAATAAAATGCAAGCACACTGAGATACTTTCAAGTTAGACCTGTGTCTGCCTTCACAACGCAGTGTCTGGTAAAGGCGAGGCCATGTTGAAGGTCCATCATCTCGCCCTTCAGTTTATCCGGCACCACATCCACTAGGCAGATCTCATTCGCGATGCTCTGTAAGAAATTGATGGCAAAAAGGCTAGAAAATAAATTTTGCGAGGAGGAGAATTTGCAGCCAAACATGGTTCTCGAATAGAATAACAAATTCAAACCTTCTACTTCCGTTGATCAAGGTGTTATGCTGCTACAGTGCCGAGCAACATAATATTGTAATTCTACGAAGAAGTGCAAATACAGCAGCGAAAGCTAACGTAGCTTGACCATGAGAATATGGTGTTCTACGAATATTATGCAACGCATATCAATTGAATAGGCAATAATTTTGAACGGATGATACAGCTGTGCATCTGCTAGAAAATAAGTTTTGCGAGGAGGAGAATTTGCAGCCAAACATGGTTTTCGAATAGAATAACAAATTCAAACCTTCTACTTCCGTTGATCAAGGTGTTATGCTGCTACAGTGCCGAGCAACATAATATTGTAATTCTACGAAGAAGTGCAAATACAGCAGCGAAAGCTAACGTAGCTTGACCATGAGAATATGGTGTTCTACGAATATTATGCAACGCATATCAATTGAATAGGCAATAATTTTGAACGGATGATACAGCTGTGCATCAGGACGCGAGTAGTACGCATAGCTAGCCTGTTTGTAACGTTAATGTAAAGGGTACGGCTCGACGTACCCATTGCCCATGACGCTCGTAACCCGACAAGCAAAAAAATTTAGATGACTAGCGGAATTCCTCTCATCGTATAAATCTATCCTTTTTTCTTTTTCTAATCCTTTAAAAAAAAAGAAAATAAAAAGTAAACCTGATTAGATTACCCGTTCACTTTTGACTTCTCCCATGAATATAATACCATCTTACACAAAGTGCTGTAAACGATAGCTAGTACCTGTTTACTGACTAGCCACGTTAATCAACTTCGAGTAAAAATTCTTCCATATACACAGAAAAGTCTGGACAGTATACTCTAGGGCCGAACTTCACACTGTTCTAAATCCCGTAGACGACACCAAATTTTCGACCATGAGCGAAGAATACGAGTTGCTCGTTAGAACACTCCTAAGCTGCACTCAAAATCCCTTCGTTCTGTAGTCCAAAAGTTTGGATTGCATTTTTATAATAAACAATGAATTAATCGAGAAAAAAAGAAAACCGGACTTGACTTAAACACACCTAACATGGCTGGTAATAAATGTGAGCTATAGGAGATCCTTGTAATACCGAGTTTTGTACTAATACTTCTCGGACAGGCACGGAAACGAAAGAGTGTAAAAAATGCTACTAGGACCCTCTGGTTACGAGCGTTGATGGACGAAACTGGATTACAATATTCTCTAACACGATGCGGAATTCATGAAGTAAAAGTTGAACTCCAATGATTTCCGACCAACAACTGACGTTCCATTCGCTGTCTACATGAAAATAACCCACGATTCCTAGCTCTGTGGCCGGAATTGCGATGAAAAGCAATAGCAGAATACTTCTAGTAATAGATAACATAACAATGGACTTGAAGTTGCAACCCACAAACTACAAGCACAAGCATTCTTCACAAACCAAATATCAATTCTTCATAATAAGTCAACCTGAAACTCCTGTAGGACATCAGGGAGGATCGTTCTACTCAAGGACAGTGAGTGAAAGAGTCTTCGCAATTACTGGAGTCGAAAAAGTGGACACCGAGCTGAGTGCTCTTTCCCCTCCTCACTACATCCTCAGTGATCTTGAAAGCTTCCCAATCCGCTCGTTTCCTTTAGTTCAGCTATGGACCCAGTTCGCTCGATGTATTGATTTGCCGACCTAGATAGACATAACTGGAGCATTCGGAGATATTCGTTCCGTTGAGCTTGAATGAGGCATACGAAACCAATCCGTTTTTCATGAACATTGTTTTTGTAACATTTAGTCGAAGACTAATCCTTCCACAGGTTTTATCAAAATCGGAAAGCATGCGTTCCGCTTGGCTAATTTTTGGTGTTATAAGGACGATGTCATCAGCAAAGCGAAGATGATGTAACTTCCGGCCATCGATTTTCACTCCCACGTTGTCCCGTTCCAATGTTCGCATGACGTTCTAGCGGGCGACGGTAAATAGTTTCGACGAAATTGTATCGCTCTACCTAACTTGTTTTTGACGCCAATGTTAGTAACGTCGTAGAATGGTGATATCTTGTTGGAAAATTTTTGTACAGGTCAATAAGAATCTTTGCACTGAGTAGGGACTCCTTGACTATCAAGGGCTTCCATTACTGCTTCCTATCTAAATTGAATCAAAGGCCTTCTGTAAATCGATGGAAGAGAGATAGAGCGGTCTTTCGTACTCTCGCGACACTTCAACAAGCCTTGTTATCGTGCGTATGCAGTCCATCGTACTAAATCCTTTTTGAAACCCTGCTTGCTCAAATGGCTGTCCCTCGTCCAATATTCTGTCAGTCCTGTTTAGGATGGCTAGAGTGAAAAGTTGTAGACAACACACAACAAGAAGATTGGGCGATAGTTACCTATATCGTGTAGGTCACCCTTCTTGGACAATAACACGATCTTGCTGGTCTTCCACTGAACAGAGTTATTGTGTTCAGAAAGAGAACGTGTGAAGAGCTGATGCAGTGTGGTGATGAGGACTTGGGGAAGGTTCTTCAGCCGTTCTGGTCTTACCCTGTCCGGACTTGGTGGTGTTCGATTTTTCACAGACGAGATGGCATGTCGAATTTCGGAAGGGAGAACTGGTGGTACAACATATCCATCCTATTTTATTTCATATGACTGGAGGTGGACGTGGTTATCAAGGAGATCCAAGTGGTATTCGTGAATGATTTTATCCATTGCCTTTCTGTTCGCTGTAACTGTTCAGTGTAGGCGTCAGAGTGCAATCATCTTGGTTTTACAATTGACGAAGTTTCGGTGGGCTCTGCGAATGCTTTTCCCAACCTCTGCAGCTTCGATTGTGACTGCTGCTTTTCTCCCTTTAAGATCTTCCTTTGTCCCCTGTCTGCTTTGTTTTGCAAACACGGACATGAGGTTGCGCTTGCCTACAACTCGCGGGATTTCATGCTGGCCTATCAGTTCGAGTGCTACTTGAGGCAGACGTCTCTTGATGACTTTCAAACTCTCACATTTCACAGCGGTAATGGAAGATGTTTAGTCAGCAGACCGTTTTCCTCGTCGATATTATCCAGAAGGGCACCGTCCCAACAAACCACTAATGAATTGAATAAATCCCAGTTTATGGTGGTTTTGGGATTTCCTCTTTCGAAATTGGCGGCTTTTTCTCCTTTCCATGACAAATAAAACCTTGCACGAAGGAGGTGATGGTCTGATCTGGTGTAGAATTTTGGGGCTACAGCAACATCGGTAAGGCAACACCTTCGATTTACTGCGATGTGATCTATGCCGTCATGATACTCTTCATTGGAACACTCCCACGTCCATCATTGAAGGTGGATCTTCCGGAATTTCGAGTTACCATGAACGGTCTTGGTCATCATGATAAACTCAGACAGCAGCTTACCCTGCTCGTGGAAATTTAATACGTGGGTCTAATGTTACGTTCTTCTGGGTCCAATTTTAGCGTTAAAATCTCCAATGATGACCTTGAAAACATGTGGTATTTCTGTAGCACTTCCCAAAGTTCATATAGAACGCTACGACTTCTTCTTCGTCACAGTTTAATGCTGTCAAGATAGGACATTGAATAAGAGCTATCAGCGACTGGTTTTGACATAGGATAACAACTTTATTAGAGCCTATCAAAATGAGTATAAAGTATGTCAGAGGGAAAGGGATAGTACAGTGGTAGTGATGTCAGACATAGCGAGTACAGTGCGGACTCGATACTGTTGTGGGCTCACCAAGCCCCTCATCACCCGGGGCCGGGAAATTGGTACCGGACTTATTCGAGAAAAAATCATTCTCTGCAATCCAATTGGAAACGCTCCATCTCTGTTATCCCAAGGTACCCCGGAGAATCGAACTCGACCAGCATTCTACGACATGCAAGATGAAGTGAAAAACTACAGACAGCAGTCGAAGCAACACGTTAATGTCGAAACACCGTCGTGGATGATGAATGCGAAGAAACGAATCAAATGTGAGAATTGCAGAGAACCACAGCAGACGGCATGAAAACGGCTCATATAAAATAAAATAAGAAAGTAGAGCAAGTCCGATCACAACTGATCACCCAATAGTCGCTTTACTCCAAAAATTTCGTTCGACTATATCCACAAAGTCCAAATAAGAAGAATTTAAATATTGATACGCGCCTTTAACTGAATCCGATGACAATACCCAGCAAAAAATAAGAACCACACGATATGAAAATAATGGCAGCTTCCGTATTCTAATTAACATATCTCATTTCGATCCTATCTTGACACCTTGACAACATTAAACGGGTTAAAATTCATTTCGGGAGGATTTTGGACTTCTACCCATAAAAAGTAGTACAATTACGGTTCTTAAGCCCATTTTGTAAAGCGATGACTACAGCTACAACAATGATCACCCCAAAAAGCTGGATAGATGCAAAAATGCAGAAATTTGCACGATTTCGTTGCTATGACGAATGCCTACCCAGTTGAGTGCACTAGCCTAATTCCCTGGTTGATCAGAGAGAGATAAATTCGAGACTTGTTATCCAAAATACCAAAAAAAAAAGAAGACCGTTACAGTGGCATTGAAACAGGAAACAACAATAGACCGGTCTCTTTTTTTTTCCTTCGAGAAGCACTGTCGTTTTATACTTAAAGGACAAAATGATAAAGCTCTTCATGTTGATCAATCCCTGAGAGACGCGCCATGAAATCGACTTCATTAAGAATCATTAGAGGTGAATGAATGCATATCTGGCTTTTACAAATACCTCGCGGTGGTCTACTGTTGTATCGACCCAGTGATGCTATCCTCCCAGACAAGTATGGTAACAATTTGTCGACCCCAGAAGGATGGAAGGCTTCGCGAGCCACAGGCGCGGGGCTGGGCATCGATCCAATGTGAAGTGCAGTGAGCCTCTAATTTGCACCAATCCATATAGCTGGCTGAGCGCAACAACAGAAACACTTCACCAAGGATAATCGAAATCTATAAATCCGAAAAAAATAGAAATGCATAATCAGATTAATTTACAAAACAGAGTCCTAATGACGAACAATTGAAATTTCCAATTAAATACTCATTTTGGTATAACCATTCATCCGCATGACATTTAAGCGCTGCTGTGACGCACATATTGCGAAATTTCTATTACATAACACATACCTGCTGTAGGATACTGTAAGCACAGGCCATTCCAACTTGCCCTACACCGACCACTGTCACCTTTCCATGAGCAGTAGGGGCTACTGGAGCGATTTCCTCAAAAACTTCCTGGACAGTAGCTGCCATACTGAAATGAATAAGGCTGTTGATCAAAAATATTACGCAAAACGGAATCGTACATAAATCATCTTTTTAAAAAATATTTCGTCTTTTACAATACAATGATTGTTTCTAGAGAGACGGAGGAATCCATAATAGCTGTACAATTCCGGCATACATTTGCACAACACTTGTGTAAGAGAATAATTATGATCTAATTGTGATGAGCTCTCTCCAAAAAACGTCCATCCCAATTTTCTTTCCAATCACGGTCCAAAGTATTTCAGTTCCTGTTCACCTTGTTTTTAGTTGTTCTAGTTATAATAACAAGTAACATCAGCAATATAATGTATTTTTAAAAACAAAACATACACTAAAGGTCTAAGAAAGGCCCGAAAACTTTCCCAAAAACTCATGTCCTCAACGAAATTGCAAAAATCAGAAATCCAAGATTTTAAAGTTTTAATGATGTGAAGTAATGGGACAAAAAATCTGGCTAGTACTGAAACACGTTGAAACGATAATGGAAAGAACAATTTCGGTTATCGATTTACTAGCCGGATGAAGAAATAACAGCCATTTCTGACTTGCAATTTTAAATCTCTGAAACGTCAGCTCATACGCCATTCTATTAAACAAAATAATAGCCACTGGAATCCACACGTGATTGCTGATAGCTCCATTACTATGGATGAGACAGGGTTTCGTAGCTTGACTACTCTGCCAGAGAACTCAGCTTCTGAAGCGTTTGTTGTGCAATGTGTGGTCGAGAGTAGCCATCCAAGACGATTTACCTCTACTTTGGGCCAAATTTTGGCACGTATACTTCAGATTTTGAAGGATTTCTTCGATCGCGTAACATTTTTCAGTACTGTGATCGGTTTTTCCAAGATTAAAGACGTTTTATTAAATAATTCCATCTCCAGAAAACAACAGAGTCGTCGTAACCACCTTCTGGTGCAATCTCGACACTGGAAAATGTACACGAGTCTCAACTTGTCCAATATTCCCTGCTGAATGTCGTCTGTTGCCGTATACAATGCACTTTATATCGCAAGTTATCGTCGTAACACGATCGAGAAATGATTGCCCTTTGTTGTGTAAAAGTGCATAACAGGCTTCCTATGGACGGTACTGATGTCATCCATTCAATTCATTCAATACTCATTTATCAAGCTTTTTCTGCTTATCCAATGGCTGTTTACCCTTGTATGTTGAGTTTTTCCACAACTCTTCAAGTAGTCTCTGGAGCGGAAGTTTCGATGATCGCCTTCAGTTCTTGATAATTGCACTCGACGTTCATCTTTATGAAGATTCATATTTTCATTACGAAACCTTTGTACTATGGCTTCGTTAAACCCTTCCTTGGCCTATGTTCCTACGGTATTTTGAGCTCCTCACCATTGCCTTACTGAATCTAAACTCAGGAAGAAAAACCAAATCATTTTCACGATTTGCGAGCGTAATTTCAACCCCACTAAAATCATTGCAGAACAAGTTCTAAAGAAGGTATCACATACGAAAATTTTAGGCGAGAAATAAGCTTTAGAATGGCACCATTGGAAAATTCATCCAGAAACCTCACACCGTTATCCTGACGCACCCAAGTGCAACTATCGAGAATAATGAAAGCGATCTTGTTGTTTTAGAACATCATTCTGCATGATTCGATTAGGGCAAGAGATGCACCAACTCACTGGAAGAAAATATAGTCAAAAACACAAAACATCACTCAATCTAAAGCCCTTCCGGCAAAAATCAACAAGACGAGTCGGGATAACGAGCAGCTTGTGACGTCGGTCGAGTTGACTGAGTGCAGTGCTGTGTAAATAAGGCTGACGGTTGATGTTCAAGATGAACGGGCCATTCCGCTTAACTAGCCTTCTGTCAGATAAGGATGCCAGTCGGTGCACACTCTGGTGCCTTCCCTTCCTTTCTGAGTGGACCAGTGAGATTCTACACCTCAACCTCAGCTCAAACGACTAACTCTTGTTCTCGGGCCACGATGACCTTATGGAAAACAATCGATACACTGCAAGTTTCCATAAAACTCAGAATCTCACCCCATTCTATATATTTGGGGACGCTGTATGTTAGTAATAAAGCGAATTTTTCTTACTTCGACCTTCAATATGTTGCGAATTTTAAATTAGAGGTGCAAAAAATTGCAAACCGCTGATTTTAGGGAGACTCTGCTAGAGAAATGCAGTGCTTTGGACCTTCGCACTCAAAAATAGAAATAAAAAATAGAAACGAAAAAGAGATTCGGACTCAGGAAATACGTGCAGCTCTTGGGAACCGCCGTATTAAAAAATTCTGAAATTAATGGAATTTGAGGAACATTCCTGAGCACTGAAAATCTTATGTAACCCATTCAGGATAAAAGTACTGAGTACTGAATACTAAAAAGGTTATGTGATCCAATCAGGATAAAAATAAGCTCAGCCCCATGGAGGAAGTGGGTTTCCTTTTGACCTTATGACCAGTTGGTC
The DNA here is from genome assembly GCA_009735665.1 of Angiostrongylus cantonensis. NCBI lineage: Eukaryota > Metazoa > Nematoda > Chromadorea > Rhabditida > Metastrongylidae > Angiostrongylus > Angiostrongylus cantonensis. The sequence continues at coordinate 254,967 of MQTX01000198.1, forward strand.
TTAAATCGATATAAATCGAATTCGAAGCAATCAGTGTCAACTGATCGGAAACAAAAGAAGTATTACTACTCAGAATGCCTAAAACTTGACGAGGTTACGAATCACATGCTTGAAGCTGTAGTCAACCAACATTTGAGGCTACTATTCCCATTCTCGACGGCAATTATGACTAAGAAGGAAGAAATATATGAACATCGGCGATGACCCGGTGAAGCGACCAAGCCCGGACCAAACAGTTCTCTAAGAGGACTGTGTGGAACTAAACATCGAAACCTATTACCAGGCCCTCATTTGCTTATCTCAAGTCGAAAATAGTATAAAGTGGTTAGAATAAACAGAAAATCAGCGGGTGACGAGATCGGGGACAACAGTGACAGCGGCAGAACAACCGCAATCGATGAACTACGACGGCGGCTAGCGGAACGAGCAGATGCTCGAGTAGGCAGGCCGACCGTCCAGTGCGTGGACTGGCGACGGCTAGCGACAACAGGCGACCGCTGGTGACAGCACGCGACAGCCAACGACTACTAACCGACTTGCTTTTGAATACGCAAATTATTTTTACTACAGTTCACAACTTCAGCCGAATAAAGTTTTTATCCACCTCACATTAGCTTATTATTGAACAAATACAGCTAAAGCAGGCACACAAGAATAAAAGCATAGAGCTCCCGGCATTGATCAATCCCGCAGGGATGCGCCATGCATTCGACTTCATTAAGCATCGCTGGAGGTGATTGAATGCATATCTGGCCTTTACAGTAACTCGTTGTGGTCCACTGATGTATTAAACCAGTACTGCAATCCTTCCAGTCAAGTCTGGCACCAATTTGCTGACCACGGAGGGATGGAAAATTTAGTGAGCCAAGGGCACAGGGATCGATCTCATGTGTGCATTAACGGGGCGCCTCCGACCACTACGCCACGCGCTCCTAAAGTTGGCACATAGTGTAAAAATATTTTAGGAATCGACTACTCTTGAAGCCCAGCATAATTAATCAATACTTTTCTGAACGATTAAGCTAGTGCGAGGTTACTGGAGAAACTTTTACATGACTAACATTTCAGCGCCTTCACCTTCATCAGAAGCAGGGTGATTCGACTCGATCGTGAGCAGCCGAGAAATTATCACTGACGAAAATATACAGCGCCAAGCGCTTGTTGCTAGACAACTTCTTACAATTGCGTCATCGATTCGACTTCACGAAGCCCCACAGTGACGACCGACTGCACATTTGGCCTATACAGTGGTTAACCGATCATGTATCGAATCCGTGTTTCTCACCCACCCAGATGAGTCTGGTGGGTTAGATTGTAGCGTAGGATCGAGCCAACGACCAAGTGCGTATTAGTGGTCATTCCAAGCTACCACACGACCGCATTCGTCCTTTTACGATTTCATGCCAAAATCTGATACGACTGAAAAGAAACTCATCACTTTGTCTTTAATGTAGATAGAAACTGGTACAAGTGAAGTGACGTCAAAACACGCGAAGTACTTTACAAATAGACCCAATAATTCACTATCCCCACCCCCGTACGTGCACTTTCAGGCTTTTTACTACAAAGAAAATCGATGCCGACCGAGGAGCGATTGCATCATCAGACAAACGAAAGCGGCTGAATCATGGTCATCAGAAGTGTTGCGAAATCGCCTTCGTACGACAACGGTCTTCCGAAAGCGTTCGATTTCGACCAGAAACCGCTTAGCGAATCGGTGCTGAACTTTAATCATCCCTACTACACCTACCCTTGCTAGTAAATTCTCAGATTGTATACACAATTGTGTCACTAAAATCTGGCGCTTTGGATGCAATTGCCTGAGAACACATCTACGTCACCTATAATTTATTTTCCCTATCAGTTGTAGAGAACGAGTTTACAACAGTGAATAACATAGAACACACAGTAGAAGCCACGGATGCTTTGTTACTGAGTAGCCCGCTCTTGCATCTAAAGGGATAAAATGTAAGACTACGGCGGTGCAGGTGCTCCTGAAGCGTGATCCACACTTAATTTTACTAGGAAAAGCAAAATGTCCCACTTCTACATTCGTTCAAAGAAGCATTCTAAGATTGCGAATTCACTCTTAAACGGGAACCGTGAAAAACGATATGCAGCTGAAGCTAGGAGCCAGCAACTGAATCGATTGTCGCCCAGTTCCCGTTCATATTGCCGTCAAGTTTTCAGCAGGAGTAGAATGAAACACGGGATATGAAGACCAGGACTGAAGAACCTTCCCACTACTCCAAAGATGTTGGCAATTCGAGTCTACTGCCAGCACCAACCGCTTTGGGACTGCCAGGAATGAGAACTGTCACCACGATTCCAATGTTTTAATATGAAACCAACTATGATCTAAAAATGGTGCTAGTTTCTAAGATAAGAAACTAAATATAGTAAATGTTGATACTCCACTACGGAATTCTTATTCTTTAAAAAAAAAACATTCGAAAGACTCTTTTTCGGATGCATAGTCATAAATAACCAAACAGGGATACTTAACATTAGGCAGAATGGAGCAGATCAAAAGTTCGTAGCCTGTTTAAACAGAATGAAACTTGTAACTTACTCTTGTCCCATCATGGCTCCTGGTAACGGCAGAACGCTCTCTGACTGCACAAGCGAGAGAATGATTCACTGGCTCCGACCATACCGCAGCCTATAAAAAGCGTTCCAGCCCCTCCTCTTTCTCCTCCCCTTTCGAGAAGCAAGCAACCTCTCCCCTTCTAGCTGTCGTCGTGGATAATGAGTGCCTGGATCTTATCAAAAAAGGCAGATAGGTGCAGACCACAGTTTGCACTATGCCTTCACACGTGCTTCTTGGCAAACTATTGCTTAGCGGGTGGGTCGAATAAATTTCCTGCTAGTAATTTAAAGTTTGAAATAAAATTTGAAAGCATTCTGAACCACCCGAAGGCAGGGAACACTGTAAAGTGTCTTGTTAGAAAGACGTTAGCTACAAGCTGTCGCATTCGTGTCACATCCATGCTAATTTTCTTTGAAATTCTCATAAATCCGATAGGGAAGACAGCTGGGCAAAGTTAGGCTATCTTTTCGAACTTATTCAGGGATCAAGCCAACAGATTATTCAGTTGTTCTCATCACAGACTGTGATATCCATGAAGAAATGAGGGATTTGGTGTGTGTCGTTGCTGTCTTGCCAAGTACTTAATTTTTGGGATAAACAGAGCGCAGAGGGTTTACTTATCCAAGCTTTTTAGGAAAGGAAGAACAATCATGGGTCAAACCAACAAATAGTTAGACTGAATAAGTGAAAACATCTGTTGAAGACTTGAAAATGCAATAACAAGTGGATCATCGATTGTGAAGACTACAGCCATTAATTTTAAGGGTAACAAAAAATGATTCAGGTTCCTGAGTGAAGACGATCGTCATCCGTTTTGCACCTAATTATTCCTTAAAAATTTTGTTCTGTGTTGTTCCATGGACTAGAGCTCGCACTTAATAGTATTATATTCGTGTTTGAATTCAATTCAACTGACTGAACATTCTACGGGCGTTGACGACAAGAGGACATTCATTTGTGAAGGCGGTCGTCACTCATGAACCTTGACCCCGTTCTAAGCAAGTAACCGCATGTGTTATGAAATTTTCTTATTATTTCGGTCATATCGTTCAGCACTTTCGCCAAATTTTGATTTAGGCTTTGCATATTGATTTCAACCATAGTCCTTCATTGTGACAGCTTATTCCAACGAGACAAAGAACTCTGTACGACATGGCGCTTTAGGCCTGTAGAATTTATACCCGGGTAGCCATCAATCTGTGTGGTTTCTTTTAACACATAAAATTTTCCGTGATCTGGTTTCACTTTTTACCTATTGTAGATTACAATTTCTTTCTGTGTTAATGAACAGTGATTTTCTTCGTACCTTCTTTTCGCCACCATACCAAGGAAATAACTTTCAAAATGAGAAATTATGTGATATTGTTCAACTGGATCAAAGGGGAAGATAAAAAATAACAAGGTAAGGGCCACAAGAAGTTCTCCATTCGATGACGATGGTCGAACTGCTGGTAGTTGTTGTTCATGTGCTTTTTGAGAGTCGCAACACGCAGTGAAGCAGTGCGATACGGCAGCACGCATCAGCGTTGTTGCCAATGGTGCTACCACGCACCTCTGTAGTACCACGCAATAAAATACTTCGGACGGCAATGCCACTCAGCTGAACAACATCGGCAGTACTAATGTCATTAATTTCCTTGAGAGGCAACTATAAGCAGGTTTCGTCCAGGTATTCTTCACTGTTTCTTCATTCTTTCTTCTTTCTTTCTTTCTTCTTCACTGAGTGGAATTTTGAACGGCTTAGGAAGATCCTTAGATGATTATCGGTCTCCTAGCCGTTTTTTTCAAAATCGAATCCACATTTGAGTGTTTTTGTTCTACTCGCTTTGTTATTCATTGATTTTTGTTCAATTTCTTGATAACTCCCATTCAGACACCGTAATAAATGCAGTTAAACTGTACTAACTGTGAACAGAAGCCATCCTAAACAGGGGTTTGCCCAAGAAAGTGATCTATGATGTTAGCAGTGAGGTTTGTTGTGTGTGTTAGATAAGCCTTGGTATTTCGTATTCCAATATTATAATAAATCATTCATCCTATTATTCTGTGTTTGGTTGGGAAAGTGTTTGGCTGGGTAGTTTGCGGTCAACTCGACCTTCCCAAGCTCTGAGGAAGGCGAATTCCCCCGGAACGTTAACTTGTTCTTGAATAAAGATTAGAATAACACCTCGCGTTTGCTCAACAATAATATAAAGAATTATTCAATCAGCACTGACGTTAATAGAAAATCGGTTGTGGGCGTTATTGTAGAATCTAGGTTGATCTGGTTTAATGTTTACTTCTGTTGCATCTTCAATAGAAAGTCTCGGTGATGCGATGAACGATCGTCTGTTGAGAACGCTGATCAACTGTTGTTTCTATATTAAGGGCATACGAAGTGTAAAAAGCGGAGAATAGCGCACTGAGTGTCAGATAAAGAAAAGATCCAAATAGAAGAATTCGAAGAAACTCAACATTCATAGCAATGACACTTTGCTTTTCAAAACATTGTAATGTCCATGTTTGGAATTTCAATATTTATATGTTTCTGGCCTTTTCAATGTTGTACAACGAAGCTGAGACCCGATTCAGGTCATTTCTTATGCTTTTCCTATGAGGCAAGGCATTGTTGAAGGAAGGTGGTTGGCCGAAACAACAGGATGAGACTCAAAAGGAGGGGTACTGAGTGGTGAAATTTGATGACTTCAATTCCTAACAAAAACATGAGCATGACAAAAAGCTTTTTAAACAGTTTTGAGACAGGTAACATCTTTGGGTGTCCTAATGGTATTACTGGAGTGCTCGGTAAGAATGTTTCATTTCCTTTCCAGTGGTTCATTTTGGTCGACAGAAATTTCTTCCAAGACTTCTTGCAATTAGTCGGTAGCTTATCTAAAGCAGATGCTGCGGTGGACGTCGTCCATGTGGAGATATCCTTTTAACAATTTCTCAGCTAATAATTCACAAAAACCCTGTTATTGTACGCGTTCACTTCGCAAGCAAGAAATCATTGGTGCCGAAGAGAGTTGCAGTGTAGAGTGTGGCCAGTGAAGAGGCGCAGAAACAGCTCTACCGCTGCACTGGGATCCCGCATTTAGGGGGAGCTTTTCGCTAAGATAATGGATGACAAATCGTCCAGAACATCTACTCAGAATGGCTAGGTGTTCGCAGAGTGTGCATTCATCAGTGCGCTTCGATGGAGCCGCTCTTTATAAACAGTTATGAATTCTTTTTACTACAGCCATAAGTGATGTGATCAAAGTTGTCCCTAGAAACATTTAGCTCCAGTTCTTGCAATGGGTACTTCCCCATATTTAGATTACAATTACTTTAAGACAAACTTTTCGCACTTTGCATTTCTTCCATTTCCTACCACCGGTAATCAAGTTTGATGAAAATTGTAACATAGTTCTATATTAATTGCAAACCCTACTATCTTTGCATCTGCTAAGCACTCATCTATGTGTGTTCACACAATATGTCATGAATTATCACTCTTTACATATAATTTACCTTGTATATAACTGGCAGTGTTTATGTGCTTTGCCTGCTGACTGATTTGAAGCCTCAAATTCTTCCTAGGATCTGCTACCGGCAAGAAGTAAAATAAAACATGTAGACGAGATTTTACTCACAATAGCGTAAACGAGAGGAAGGAAGGCGGCGAGGAGGAATTCCGTCGGAAGCAGGTGACGGTCTAGAAAGTCCCAAATACACTGGTTGATCTTAACAACCAACCAAATGGGGGTGGCATTGGAGTTTGCCAACCATCTGGAGAAGGAGACTTGACAAGTTACAAGAAATTGGTCAATGGTTGACGTTTATTCGATTTCGCCTTTCTCAGAGCTCGGACGTTATTTTATGTAATAATAGCCTTACATTTGGTGAAATATCTGTAGTATTAATGAAAATCAAATATATAAATAAACGCCATATTGATTATAAAGACTATTCACCATGCTGCTGCGAGTGGAATTGTCCGCATGTTGTTCACGTGGGATGGTGAACAAAATCCTCACAAGTCCTGATCATAGCGCAAGAATCGAAAACATTAACGCGCTAGACTCTTGACGCATTTCAGATAAAATTCAAAGATCCCGAGATGAACGGGAAAAGTGAGTGCCGCACTGTCATACGTGGTCTGGCGCCTTGTTTCAAGATAATTTTTTGACCCCTGGATGTGTCTCACGCGCCATGCCACGTGAACAACTCGTGAGCAGTCCCATTCCAAACAGCACGGTGAGTAGTCTTTTTGATCAATATCGCGTTCATTTATGTTTGATCTTCATTATATTATAGATAATTAATCAAATATAAGGCTAATGTTACATAAAATTCGTCCAGACTCTGAGGAAGGCGAAATCGCCGAAACGTCAGCCGTCGACCACATCACCAACAACAACAACAACGAAAACTAATAACAACCTCGTATCAGTTCAAGAAGATCAGTTTATAAGATCATATAAATAAATATACCAACTATTTATCCCAAGGTTTATAGAGAGTGTCTTTTGAATCAACAACAAACTATTCGGTTTCACACAGTAACGTAGTGTTATCGACAGTCAGCAGATCTCACTATTCCGTTTCATTGTGTTACAAATGTAGAGTGCAGATTTAATGCTAAGTACACCATAGTGGAAATATTTACTGTATGAAGATAACAAAGGCCCCCGTTATTGTCAGAATACACGGCGATCACAACTGAAGCTTATTCTGGACTTCGACGAGAGTTTTCCAGCTTTTATGAAGTGTACTCAGCTCGTCCTTGTTGAGATGTTGTTTGATGATATGTGTGAGACCATTTGAGCCAATAACACACGGTAGTGAGAGAAACACATCGTCAGTGATGTCATGAAGTCCCTGGAAGTTCCTCACTGTAGTTGCCACACTGTGAAGATTAACAGGAAAAGCAGGACTCGTTTGTAAATTGTATGGGCTACCTTGACGTTCGTAGAGAGAGCAAAGACATTTCGATAGTTGTTTATAATTGCTTGAACGATCTTGGCCACTGAAAGACCAATAGCCCAGGATGTGTAGCCCTTTAATTTGATGACTTCATAGGCACTGAAAGCTTGGAATTCACGAATAATCCAACAACAATGAGAACATATACTGCAGGTAAATACTTTGTCTCCTATCTTGCTCATACGATACCCAGTTGGCTCTACTAGTATACTGCGTATTTTACTATGACGATGCTGGAGCTATTAGTTCTGATTAGACATTAACAAATACCAGTCGCCATAGGTTGATAGTGGGACTTTGAACTGTTCTCCCTTAAAACAGAAAAGAGCCGATAGGATTTTAACAAAACGTTGTTGCTTCAAGGCCTTCACCTGTCAATCACTTTCTTATGAATTTCGTGCTTCCAGGTTTGTACATTGCCATCCACATTATTATTTAGCTCTGCCAGTTGAACACCCGCTACATTTACTCCGGACCATACTGCTACTAAAAAGTCGTAGTTAGTGAAAGCTGGGCAAAATTTGATTTACATTATTACTGTTAAAAGGTGGAATTGATGACTGTACCACAATTAAGACGCGAAAGCACTTTCTAAGAAAACCCATGTATTATCCTACGCGATTTCTTTTCCATAAATTTCGTCACGGAAAAGAAAAACAAAGAAAAACAAAAAAGTCGAAGGAAAAAAACGGAGTGATGAATAGCGCCACAACTTCCTAAGTACCACATAACTTAAAATCTGGTTATGACCATTGTTCAACGTTGTTTCCCATGGAAAATGAACCAGTTTGACTTGCACAAGAGTTACGTATATTTTGCTTGCAAACTTTGTCAAGGTACAGAAAAAAGAAAGGTGCCGGAGAGAAGAAAACCATACCATAGTGACGAATACCGCCACGACCACTATCCGTTAAAATGTTCAAGCTATACGATAACTAATATCTGTATATATTGGTTCCTCGAGGAGTGTGTGGGCAGATGGGGCCCAGTGGTCGGAGACGACCTGCAACACGCACGGGGCCGATCGCCGTGCCCCTGGCCCACTAAGCTCTCCATCGTTCCGGGTCCAACAAATTGATGCCAGAATTGTCTGGAAGGATAGCAACACTGTCTCAATGCATCGGTAGGCCACCGCAAGTCATTGTAAAGGCCAGACATGCATCCAATCACCTCCCAACGATGCTCGATGAGGTTGAATACATGGTGCATCCCTCGGGAATTGATCATCGCCGACAGCATTACCTTTTTATTTTAAAAAAGTACGAGAGTTCTTTGTTGGTTGAAAATCGAACGTAAAAGGGAAAGAAAAGTACTCAAACATTACCACTGGAGTCGCCGTGTTCTCCAATGATCCAGCCGTGGCACGATGACGGAGCGATTTTCAGCTTCTCCGACAACAAAAAGCGGAATCTACAAAAAATATCACTTCACAATTTGCAATACGACCCCGTCTACATTTTCGCTTTTACCTCGACGAGTCGAGGTTGGTACCGGAGCCAATGACACGTTCTTTTGGAAATCCCGATAACTTCCATGTCACATAGGTAAGCACGTCAACTAAAGTTTATACTTCTATCCAAATAAAAATGGAACAAATAGCGAAATAAGAATACGCAAATTTCGCCAGGTCAAAATGTCAAACCTGGATTAGACACTACCAAAAAGATCGTATCAGGAGAATAGTGAACAAGTTTTTTGACGATTCCTCTAAAGATGTCAACGTTCCTCTGAACGAGTGAAAGCCGTGACTCTCCTTCTTTCTGACGGGCGCCAGCTGTTATGACACAGACTTTTGAACCAGCCGTTATGGAGTAGTCTGACAAATAGTGGGATTTAGAAAAGATTTCTTTGCAGAATTTTCTTTCCAGTTCCTTTAACAATGCTATGGAGATATTAGACCACTACCATACCGGTGTCGGCATTGATGGTGCAACGACCAGTGAATGTGACGCCATGTTGCAGGTCCATCATCTCGCCTTTGAGTTTGTCAGCTACCACATCAACCATACACAATTCACTGGCGATGTTCTGCAGCACAATCACCACAAGATTTTTCATATTCGTATGGGAGAGAATCATACTCCGCTTCGATGAGTTTTTTACCTCATGGATTCACAATGCGGAGAACGATGGAAACCAGTTCAAAAAATTCATATTGGTAAGAACTATCCCTCAATTTACTCAAAAGATCAACTCTCAACAAAATTCGTCATTAGTACTTGATACAATTAGATCTTACAAAGTGCTCTTGTTGGGCTGACGTGAGTTTGCTTTCACGAATTCCCGTAATTCGATGGCTGACGTTTCGGCCACTCCATCTTCTTCAGAACGGTTTCCACTTTGTAAAGTGTGGAACCATCCCTGTTCTGTTCACATAGAATGACGAGCAGAAATGTCAGCCGTCAAATTTCAAGAACGTGTAAAACGACAACCTCGTATTGGCTGAACAAGGATAATCCGTGGGTTTTAAACAAATGACTATCCAAGTCGAAACTCCGAATAGCATATTGAGCTTGGAGGTTTCCACATAAAGCACTACTTACATAATAAATATGAAAGTTGGAAACTTCTATATTAGCCAAAATAGTTGTTCGACTTTTTAAGTATTCCCGACAAGAATTAATTCAAGAGAACTGACCTGCTGTAACATACTGTACGCGCATGCCATGCCTACCTGACCCACTCCGACAATAGTCACCTTTGATGTAGTTCTTGCAGCGGCTGGAGTCACTTGCTCCATAAGAGCTTCAACCATCTTGGCAGTCCTCAAGCGCCGTGTATCAAGTTGGGTTGTCAAACAAAAGTCGTTAACTAACATTTGAAATTTTTTGACATGCAACAAAGTTTCAGTTTCGATGACCGCAATTATTTGATCTTTTTAAACCAGTCGCTTTCTTTTTTTAGGTTTCGTTGGAGATGGGAGTAGAATACAGTTGTCACTAGGCATGATATGGGTTCGTGTAGAGCAGAGGTAGGAACTACTCTACAAGGCACATAGGATCGTTCGTAGGTGGGAAATAGTGCTTCTGACTTAGTAAACCGTTCACCTCTCTGTGGGCGGCAACCTAGTACCAGGACTGTCTACCAGGATTGAACCACTGGCTTGAAAAGGTAATCACCAGTTCGAATCTGGCCTGGAGTCAATATTTTGCAAACATCTCAGCATCATTGTGGTTGAGCACAGTTAAACAATGTGGGCACTACAAGTTTTTGCTAGCACATATGAAATAACACTTTATACTTCCATTTTGTGACCACATGTCTGAGGCTCATCACCTCATGAATCTAAGGTAGAATCAAAAACAAACATACGTATCACCCATGTTGGACGCAGCGGTGAAGATTGTTAGCGAATGGAATGTCGAATGGAAAGCACCTAGTAGATCTAACTGCGACTATGATACGCATCCAATCAAGTAAACAACGCTTTATCTATTCGTGAATATTCATTTCATGTTATTGCTCCATGTTAGGCCGGTATTCACGATCTTAACAGAGCCTCTACCTAGTAAAAACATTGAGCTGAAGGTGTGTAATAGCACCGTGAAATTATTTGAGAATTGTGTCCGGTCTACCGAACTTGCTGATATCATTACCATACTATTACTCTCGACGATTCTGCTCCACCTGTGTCACCTTTAGTCATAGTGGTCGTCAAGTGAGTCGAGCAGGCGCCAATAAATCTTCCATTTATCTCTGTCGAGTTCAAGAGCAGCCCAGTGGGTTCTGCTCGTTCTAAGGACTCGTTGATCTTTGCATTTTTCTTTTAGGGATTTCGCGAAGAACTCTGGCCATAGGGTCGGTGGCTCTCCTGCGGTACGTTTGACACCCTGAGGAATCCAGTTACTAAAGGCTCTTGTCTTTCGTTTGTCGTTCATATGTATTACGTGTCCGGCCCACTTTATCTTCTCAGTTTGGCGGATAGATATAGCACGGCTCTTCTTCTAACAAATATCTATTTTGCACAGTTATTAAACGAAGAACACAAAAAGCCGATTTCCAAGCTACAAACAGACGATGAACAGGGTTTAAGCGTCATGAGTATAGCACCTATTTTACTTTTAGTCCTGTGTGACATATGGTCACCACATGCGTGGTACCTTTCAGTACCATATGTGTGGTACTAAAGGAAAGAATAGGCGAATAAAAGAAAAGAATAGGCAGGCAAAATAGCAAAAAATTGATTTTAACGCTACATTGGTCCAAATCTGTCGTACTCATCTAGGTATTAGCGGCCTTCCGTGTTATTTTCGCTCTTTTTCGCTTCATTTCTTCGTGCTACAAGCGTTAATGTCGGTGGGATTCACATGTGGGTTAGGCTGAGTAGTGTCTTGAAAGCTTTTTATCCTTCTTATCACTGATATGACGAACGGCAATCGGATGAAGTTCTCCTTGGATTTCAAGGTCAGCTAAATCGTTATCAGGACTTTATTAGATGCGGTCGCCGGCTTTTGTGTAGTGGAGAGTGGTTTGCCACCTCGCGACAGAGATTCATCTGAGATCGAAGCGATTGTTATGCTTACTTAGTTGATCGATCAAGAACGATGTTGTAAATCCAGTGCAACTGGTCAACTGGTAATCATGCACCTTGCACTTATATGCCAACTACAATTTTTTAACGTTAAAAAGTGGTTACTAGGCGACTAAAACAGGAAAAGCCTTTCACTGCACAGTAGTGAGGATGTACAATCTAATAGTAAAGAAGATAGAGGGATCTCGTTCCGTCTGGATCTCTAAGGCTCTGCTATTCCTTCTATCCTAATACACGCTTCGACATGCTGAACACTATTTAGGCAGGTTTGCTTGGTTTGCAAAAGATTGCTCAGTATGATAGAATACACTATTGAAAAGCAACACCCCGTATCACGGTAGTAAAAGCTCTGAAAAAGCTCTCGGCGTTGATCAATCCCTGAGGAATGCGCCATGCATTCGATTTCATTAAGTATAGTTGGAGGTGATTGAATGCATATCCGGCCTTTACAATGACCCGCGGTGGCCTGCCGATGTATCGAGCCAGTGCTGCTATCCTCCCATACAAGTCTGGTACCAATTTGCCGACTCCGGAGGGATGGAGGGCTTGGTGGGCCATGGGCGCGGGGATCGATTCCACGTGCTTGTCGCAGTGGCGCCTCCAACCGCTGAGCCACACGCCCCCCTCCCCTCTCCTCCCATCACGGTAGGAAACCTTATCAATCCCTACTTACTTCCCTTTTTAGAAAATTCTCCGGTTCCTATAAAATAGAACGTTAAGTGACAACTACGGTTATGATACAATTGCGCCACTAAAATCGGCACTTTGGATGTAAACCGCTGAAAATACCTACATCACCTATAATTTTAGTTTCGATGTCAACGGAAGGGATCAAGATTATACGAGTGCATAAGTAGAACACACATCAGAAGCCATGGACGCTTTGCTACTGAGTAGTCTGCAATTGCATCTATGAAGGAAAAATGTCAGAACGCAATGGCCCAAATGTTCCTGAAGTGTAATCCATATTCAATATTTCTGTGGAAAGGTACGACAATCTAATGGGGCGTTCGATTCGTAAAACGCAATGGGAACTGGAACATCAGGCTTGCTTTCAGATTTTCTATACGTTCAAACAACATTCCAACATTGAGAATTCATGTTAAGCGCGACTCATAAAAAATGATAGGCAGCTGAAGCTAGGTGAGAGCATTTGACTCCAGTGTCAGCCGGTTCCAGTTCGAACTGTCGTCAAGTTTTCTGCATTTACACACAAATAGTAGAATATGGGATACAAAGTCCACAAAAACTTCCCCACTACTCAAGCGCCTTCAGAAGTCCACTAGCAGCAATAAGCGCTTTCCGTCTGCCGGCGATGGGAATATTGACCGAAATCCAGATATAATTATCCGAAATCATTTGCATTTTCGAAATGGTGCTAATTTTCTGGGATAACAAACTAAACATGGTAAATTTTGGCACTCGACTGCAGAATTCTGACTGTTGCACATGGACAAAATATTCGACAGGATTTTTTTCAAACGGGTAAACAATAAAAGGATAAAGCTTTCGACGTCGATCAGTTTCTGAGAGACAAGCCACGTATTTGATTTTAATAAGCATGGTTACGGGTAACTGAATGTATAACTGGCCAACACAATGACGTCCGGTGGACTACGGATGTTTCAAGGCAGTGTTCTTTCATTCCCCCTCTTCTCTTGCACAAATCTGGAACCAATTTCTCAATTCTGGAGGTATGGAATGTTTTCTTAAAACATGGCGAGGAATAGAACTAACGACTACGTGTGTATTGCAGGACACCCCCAGCCACTGCGCTCGTTACACGCGCCCCTTTTCAAATGTGTTGGTATAAATAACCAAGCAGCATTATTTAGCACTCAGTAAGATAAATTAGGTAAAACGATAACAGGCTTTTATTTTTAATAAAATAAAAAATAATAAAACTCAGAACTTACTCGCAGTTCATGGTTGCTGGGAACTGCAGAACGCTCGCTGATTGCACAAACGAGAGAACAATGCAGGGACATCGGCCATAGCCCATGCTATAAGAAACGCCCCAGCCCCTCCTCCCGCTCCTCCCTCCAGAAAGAGCGATGAACACCTCTTCATCTCGTGCAACAAAGTTTCAGTTTCGATGACCGCAATTATTTGATCTTTTTAAACCAGTCGCTTTCTTTTTTTAGGTTTCGTTGGAGATGGGAGTAGAATACAGTTGTCACTAGGCATGATATGGGTTCGTGTAGAGCAGAGGTAGGAACTACTCTACAAGGCACATAGGATCGTTCGTAGGTGGGAAATAGTGCTTCTGACTTAGTAAACCGTTCACCTCTCTGTGGGCGGCAACCTAGTACCAGGACTGTCTACCAGGATTGAACCACTGGCTTGAAAAGGTAATCACCAGTTCGAATCTGGCCTGGAGTCAATATTTTGCAAACATCTCAGCATCATTGTGGTTGAGCACAGTTAAACAATGTGGGCACTACAAGTTTTTGCTAGCACATATGAAATAACACTTTATACTTCCATTTTGTGACCACATGTCTGAGGCTCATCACCTCATGAATCTAAGGTAGAATCAAAAACAAACATACGTATCACCCATGTTGGACGCAGCGGTGAAGATTGTTAGCGAATGGAATGTCGAATGGAAAGCACCTAGTAGATCTAACTGCGACTATGATACGCATCCAATCAAGTAAACAACGCTTTATCTATTCGTGAATATTCATTTCATGTTATTGCTCCATGTTAGGCCGGTATTCACGATCTTAACAGAGCCTCTACCTAGTAAAAACATTGAGCTGAAGGTGTGTAATAGCACCGTGAAATTATTTGAGAATTGTGTCCGGTCTACCGAACTTGCTGATATCATTACCATACTATTACTCTCGACGATTCTGCTCCACCTGTGTCACCTTTAGTCATAGTGGTCGTCAAGTGAGTCGAGCAGGCGCCAATAAATCTTCCATTTATCTCTGTCGAGTTCAAGAGCAGCCCAGTGGGTTCTGCTCGTTCTAAGGACTCGTTGATCTTTGCATTTTTCTTTTAGGGATTTCGCGAAGAACTCTGGCCATAGGGTCGGTGGCTCTCCTGCGGTACGTTTGACACCCTGAGGAATCCAGTTACTAAAGGCTCTTGTCTTTCGTTTGTCGTTCATATGTATTACGTGTCCGGCCCACTTTATCTTCTCAGTTTGGCGGATAGATATAGCACGGCTCTTCTTCTAACAAATATCTATTTTGCACAGTTATTAAACGAAGAACACAAAAAGCCGATTTCCAAGCTACAAACAGACGATGAACAGGGTTTAAGCGTCATGAGTATAGCACCTATTTTACTTTTAGTCCTGTGTGACATATGGTCACCACATGCGTGGTACCTTTCAGTACCATATGTGTGGTACTAAAGGAAAGAATAGGCGAATAAAAGAAAAGAATAGGCAGGCAAAATAGCAAAAAATTGATTTTAACGCTACATTGGTCCAAATCTGTCGTACTCATCTAGGTATTAGCGGCCTTCCGTGTTATTTTCGCTCTTTTTCGCTTCATTTCTTCGTGCTACAAGCGTTAATGTCGGTGGGATTCACATGTGGGTTAGGCTGAGTAGTGTCTTGAAAGCTTTTTATCCTTCTTATCACTGATATGACGAACGGCAATCGGATGAAGTTCTCCTTGGATTTCAAGGTCAGCTAAATCGTTATCAGGACTTTATTAGATGCGGTCGCCGGCTTTTGTGTAGTGGAGAGTGGTTTGCCACCTCGCGACAGAGATTCATCTGAGATCGAAGCGATTGTTATGCTTACTTAGTTGATCGATCAAGAACGATGTTGTAAATCCAGTGCAACTGGTCAACTGGTAATCATGCACCTTGCACTTATATGCCAACTACAATTTTTTAACGTTAAAAAGTGGTTACTAGGCGACTAAAACAGGAAAAGCCTTTCACTGCACAGTAGTGAGGATGTACAATCTAATAGTAAAGAAGATAGAGGGATCTCGTTCCGTCTGGATCTCTAAGGCTCTGCTATTCCTTCTATCCTAATACACGCTTCGACATGCTGAACACTATTTAGGCAGGTTTGCTTGGTTTGCAAAAGATTGCTCAGTATGATAGAATACACTATTGAAAAGCAACACCCCGTATCACGGTAGTAAAAGCTCTGAAAAAGCTCTCGGCGTTGATCAATCCCTGAGGAATGCGCCATGCATTCGATTTCATTAAGTATAGTTGGAGGTGATTGAATGCATATCCGGCCTTTACAATGACCCGCGGTGGCCTGCCGATGTATCGAGCCAGTGCTGCTATCCTCCCATACAAGTCTGGTACCAATTTGCCGACTCCGGAGGGATGGAGGGCTTGGTGGGCCATGGGCGCGGGGATCGATTCCACGTGCTTGTCGCAGTGGCGCCTCCAACCGCTGAGCCACACGCCCCCCTCCCCTCTCCCCCTTTTTAGAAAATTCTCCGTTTCCTACAAAATAGAACGTTAAGTGACAACTACGGCCATGATACAATTGCGCCACTAAAATCGGCACTTTGGATGTAAACCGCTGAAAATACCTACATCACCTATAATTTTAGTTTCGATGTCAACGGAAGGGATCAAGATTATACGAGTGCATAAGTAGAACACACATCAGAAGCCATGGACGCTTTGCTACTGAGTAGTCTGCAATTGCATCTATGAAGGAAAAATGTCAGAACGCAATGGCCCAAATGTTCCTGAAGTGTAATCCATATTCAATATTTCTGTGGAAAGGTACGACAATCTAATGGGGCGTTCGATTCGTAAAACGCAATGGGAACTGGAACATCAGGCTTGCTTTCAGATTTTCTATACGTTCAAACAACATTCCAACATTGAGAATTCATGTTAAGCGCGACTCATAAAAAATGATAGGCAGCTGAAGCTAGGTGAGAGCATTTGACTCCAGTGTCAGCCGGTTCCAGTTCGAACTGTCGTCAAGTTTTCTGCATTTACACACAAATAGTAGAATATGGGATACAAAGTCCACAAAAACTTCCCCACTACTCAAGCGCCTTCAGAAGTCCACTAGCAGCAATAAGCGCTTTCCGTCTGCCGGCGATGGGAATATTGACCGAAATCCAGATATAATTATCCGAAATCATTTGCATTTTCGAAATGGTGCTAATTTTCTGGGATAACAAACTAAACATGGTAAATTTTGGCACTCGACTGCAGAATTCTGACTGTTGCACATGGACAAAATATTCGACAGGATTTTTTTCAAACGGGTAAACAATAAAAGGATAAAGCTTTCGACGTCGATCAGTTTCTGAGAGACAAGCCACGTATTTGATTTTAATAAGCATGGTTACGGGTAACTGAATGTATAACTGGCCAACACAATGACGTCCGGTGGACTACGGATGTTTCAAGGCAGTGTTCTTTCATTCCCCCTCTTCTCTTGCACAAATCTGGAACCAATTTCTCAATTCTGGAGGTATGGAATGTTTTCTTAAAACATGGCGAGGAATAGAACTAACGACTACGTGTGTATTGCAGGACACCCCCAGCCACTGCGCTCGTTACACGCGCCCCTTTTCAAATGTGTTGGTATAAATAACCAAGCAGCATTATTTAGCACTCAGTAAGATAAATTAGGTAAAACGATAACAGGCTTTTATTTTTAATAAAATAAAAAATAATAAAACTCAGAACTTACTCGCAGTTCATGGTTGCTGGGAACTGCAGAACGCTCGCTGATTGCACAAACGAGAGAACAATGCAGGGACATCGGCCATAGCCCATGCTATAAGAAACGCCCCAGCCCCTCCTCCCGCTCCTCCCTCCAGAAAGAGCGATGAACACCTCTTCATCTCGCTGTCGTAATGGATGATCAACACCATGATCGTGTCATAACTGGCAAACAGTAGCGGACTATAGGCTTGTAGCAGGGCGAGTAAAATTCCTAGCTGCAATTTCAAGTCTGAAATCAATTTTGAAAGTCTTCTGAGCTACCGAAAGGTTGATATTAATATAAAATGCCTTCTTCTAAGAATAATCCATAATAGCTACCGTATTCCCATCGCTTCTGTGTTGCTTTTCCATCAGATCCTTCCCAATCGGTTAAGGAAGGCCATCTCTTCGAAGCTATTCAGGAATTCACTTCAACCGGTTGAGCAATTTGTTGAATTAGAAAATCAGTGAGGAAATGAGGAATTCTGTTTCATATTTCGTTTTGCTTAGAACGTCATCATTTTATTGGGACACGTAGAGCGGCAGAGGCGATGCCCGACCTGGTTTTTTTGGGACAAGAAAACAGATTATGGCGGCAAACAATCAATAGTGAAACTGAATTGACGAATGATATCTGTTGGAGACTAAAGCAGAGCAATAATAGATGGCTCTTCAATTCTGAAGGTTATACTCATGACAATGGGGAGTAACAAAGAGTGATTCAGGTTTCCAAGTGAAGACGTCCGCCGTAGGTTTTCGCCGTAGGTTTTCGCCGTAGGTTTTCGCCGTAGGTTTTAGCCGTACGTTTTCGCCGTAGGTTTTAGCCGTAGGTTTTGATCTCAATTACTGGTCAAGAATTTGTCTCGATATTTTTTCATAGACCAGAACCCGCACTTAATAGTATAATACTTTTAGTTAGAATTCAAATTAGCTCACTGAACAGTTTCAACCTTTCTATTTACTGCCTACTACAATTTTTAACGGCAGGGTATCATGTGAAATACAACTAAGATGATACTGAAATATTTGCAAAACTTTGGAACTAAAACTAGGTTCGTTGCCGATTTGGGCTCCTTAGATCAGTCCCAGTGACGCGTGATTGCTGATGCTGCCGATCGATAGAACTAGCTGCGAGACAGGCGAAACGATGGACCTGCATGGTGTGGTGGGTTAAGATTGTGATTTCGACTTCAGCCTCAGTTTAACTAGGTTCGTTGCCGATTTAGGCCCCTTAGATCAGTCCCAGTGACGCGTGATTGCTGATGGTGCCGATCGATAGAACTAGCTGAGAGACAGTCGAAACGAAGCACCTGCATGTTTGGAACTAAAACTAGGTTCGTTGCCGATTTAGGCCCCTTAGATCAGTCCCAGTGACGCGTGATTGCTGATGCTGCCGATCGATAGAACTAGCTGCGAGACAGGCGAAACGATGGACCTGCATGGTGTGGTGGGTTAAGATTGTGATTTCGACTTCAGCCTCAGTTTAACTAGGTTCGTTGCCGATTTAGGCCCCTTAGATCAGTCCCAGTGACGCGTGATTGCTGATGGTGCCGATCGATAGAACTAGCTGAGAGACAGTCGAAACGAAGCACCTGCATGGTGTGGTGGTGAAGGCGTTACTACCCGCTAAGGACAACAGCGCGTTCGTTCCCCACAGCAGACACCTGCAATCCGGAGTTTTACAATTATCTCAGCACAATCTTAGTTGTATTTCACATGATACCTTGCCGTTAAAAATTGTAGTAGGCAGTAAATAGAAGGGTTAAGATTGTGATTTCGACTTCAGCCTCAGCTTAACTAGGTTCGTTGCCGATTTGGGCCCCTTAGATCAGTCCCGGTGACGCGTGATTGCTGATGGTGCCGATCGATAGAGCTAGCTGCGAGACAGGCGAAACGATGGACCTGCATGGTGTGGTGGGTTAAGATTGTGATTTCGACTTCAGCCTCAGCTTAACTAGGTTCGTTGCCGATTTGGGCCCCTTAGATCAGTCCCGGTGACGCGTGATTGCTGATGGTGCCGATCGATAGAGCTAGCTGCGAGACAGGCGAAACGATGGACCTGCATGGTGTGGTGGGTTAAGATTGTGATTTCGACTTCAGCCTCAGCTTAACTAGGTTCGTTGCCGATTTGGGCCCCTTAGATCAGTCCCGGTGACGCGTGATTGCTGATGGTGCCGATCGATAGAGCTAGCTGCGAGACAGGCGAAACGATGGACCTGCATGGTGTGGTGGGTTAAGATTGTGATTTCGACTTCAGCCTCAGCTTAACTAGGTTCGTTGCCGATTTGGGCCCCTTAGATCAGTCCCGGTGACGCGTGATTGCTGATGGTGCCGATCGATAGAGCTAGCTGCGAGACAGGCGAAACGATGGACCTGCATGGTGTGGTGGGTTAAGATTGTGATTTCGACTTCAGCCTCAGCTTAACTAGGTTCGTTGCCGATTTGGGCCCCTTAGATCAGTCCCGGTGACGCGTGATTGCTGATGGTGCCGATCGATAGAGCTAGCTGCGAGACAGGCGAAACGATGGACCTGCATGGTGTGGTGGTGAAGGCGTTACTACCCGAAAGGGACAATAGCGCGTTCGTTCACCACAGCAGACACCTTCAATCCGGAATTTTGCAAATATCTCAGCATCATCTTAGTTGACTGAACAGTCTTCGTATGTTGAAGAAATAATGGGATTCGTTTGTGAAGGAAGTCGTAGCTCACAAAACAGTTCGTGTTCCAAGCCTAAACAACTGCGAGTGCTTCTCACTCATTTAGGCTAAGAAAGTTGTTTCCGAGATCAACTTTTTTATTAACCTCAGCATTAGAATAAAAATGCGTCGTTTCTTTGTACAGCAATCAATTTGATTCAATGCCCTTCAGCACGACAGGTTGTTCTGTCCTATCGCTCCGATCTGGTGAAGAATTCTGCTCCACATACCGGATTCAAGCATGTGAAATTTACATTTTCATCATTAATCACTCTTTCTTGTTTGCTTTTAACACATAAAGTTTTCTACGATGTTTTTTTATTTACAAGCAATTGCACCATGGCCACCCATGTTTTTGGTGTCACCATGCACCTTTGCAGTACCACCCACGTAGTAAAATCTTTCGAACAGTATTGCTACTCAGCCATTTTGTACTCCTCGAGTGTAGTAAACACAATGAAAGTCATATGTACTGATCTTACTAACTTTCGTTGATGAACAGCTAGAAAAATGTCTCATCAATGTATTCTTCTTTGTTTTAGAGCACAGTTTTCAAGGGTTCAGTCCAATAATCTGCCAAGAGATTATTAGCCCTTTGGCCGTACTTTTCAAAATTCCGTTCGCAAACTTCATGTTTAAACGTTTTTGTTCCATTTGCGTTTTTGTGGATAGGTTCTATTCAATTCCTCGATAACTTCCACTGAGGATGCTTTGACAAACACTGTCGAAGTGGATAAACTGAAGGCAGAAGCCATTCCAAATAGGGCTCTGCGTAAGAAGCGCATCGATGGCGTTAGCATTGAGAATTGGTGGGCATTTTGAATAAGTCACGGTATTGGGTATTCTTCCACAGCAATAGATTTCAAAATAATCTAACATGGCAATGCTTTCATGGGTTCCGTCAAATGCCTCTGCGGAACACAAAACGTTCTTTATCGAGCTCCTATCACTTATTGTTTTTTTTTTAATTTCAAAGGCATTCGAAGGGCAAAACAGCGGAAGTGCGCCACAGAGAAGACCAGCTAGAAGAAAACTTCAAGTAAAAAAGAATCCAGGGAAATTCAGCAATCACATCAATAATATTTCTGTTTCTGAAGGCATTCAAATGTCGTTTGTGGAATTTTAATATTTATCTGTTTTTGCTTTAAGTAACACATTGTTGTGTGGAGGTGGTTGCCTGAAAAGCAGAACGGAACTCACAAGCAGAGGCACTGGGTGACAAACTTTGGTAAATTCAGATGGAATAAACAGTCCTGAACACATGATGTGCTCCTGGTGAATATTCGTAAACAAATAGATGAGCTTGACAAAACGCTTTTTAAGCAGTCGGGGCTATTCATATATTTGAAAATAAAAAAATGCCTTTTGAGCTAATATTTGTTCATTCCAATGCGTTAAGGGATGGAGGTATAGAGCAGTGGTTAGAAATATCATAGAATACACCCTGGATCAGCGGTTAGTTCGATGCCCCGCATCGTGCTCACCGTGCATTCCATCTCTCTGAAGCTGGTAAATTGGTACTAGATTTGTTCGAGAGGATTAAAATGCTGGCTTGACTCATCATTAAGCTGCCGCAAATCGTCTTAGAGGGAGGCATGAATGAATTCACCTCTGATGAAATGATGAAATCGAATGCATAAGGTGCCGTTCGAGGACTGATCTATGCCGCGATATTTATCTTTTATCCATTTACGATGAGCTCTTAAGACAATCTTTCATTTGCATTGGAGTTTAATTATTGGGTTGTGGCTGATGAGCTGCTAGCAACCTGAGTGTATGGTTCATGTATGATTCGCCTGACGTTGCTCACATTTGCGAAAAACTGGTGTGAGTCAACGCAATAAGCTTGCTCTTTGGAGTTGAGGCCTACTTACAAGAAACTTTTTGAGTTTCACGCAGCAACACAGTGTAATCAGACAGTCTGTAGAACTCACTGAATTATTCTGTTCCATCGCATTACAGGTATAAGGGTAAATTTAACGCTGAATACACCGTAGGGGAAATATTTGCTGCGTGATGATACAAAATGACCCATCTTATGGTTCGAATACATCGCGATCACAACTGAAGTTTATTCTGGACTTCGACGAGAGTTTTCCAACTTTTATGAAGCGTACTCAGCTCGTCCGTTTTGAGATATTGCTTAATGATGTGTGCGAGACCATTTGACCCAATAACACACGGTAAGGAGAGAAACGCGTCGTCTGTGGTGCCATGAAGTTCCTGAAAGTTCCGCACTGTAGTTGGCATATTGTGGAGATCAAAAAGAAAGCTAGCAATCATTTATAAATTATATGGATTTTTTGACGTTCGTAAAGAGAGCCAAATGATTTCGATAGTTGCTTATAGTTGACTGAACGATCTCAGCAGTTGAAAGGCCAATAGCCCAACATATGTGGCCCTTCAACTTGATGACTTCGAGCTGTCGCTTTAAGACGTTCACATGCCAACCATCTTTTGAATTTGGTGTTCTTAGGCTTGCGAACTTCCATCTGTAGTATTATTTAGCTTCGTCGCATCATCCTCAATATTTACTTAAGAGCATGCTGCCACTAAGGAAAAGTACCTAGTAAAATGTAGAACAAATTATAAACTACATTATTATAAGAAAACCCACGTATTACTCTTGGCTATCTTTTCTCACAAAATTTCGTCACGGGAGAGAAAAAAACAGTGTCGGAGAAATGATGCACTGTAGCGACGAATAGTGGCATAGTCTTCATAGTGGTAGATAACTTAATTTTTGTCACGACCATCGCTCGACCACGTTGGTTGCTTTAGAAAATAAACCGGTTTGCTTACAACAAAAGTCACGTATGTTTTGTTTACAAACTTCTTCAAAGCACTGAAAAAAGAATCGTGTTGGAGAGAAGAAGAACCATAACATAATGACGAATGCCTCCACTACCGTTATCCTTTGAAATGTGTGGGTTGTAAAGGATAAAAGGATAAAGCTCTCGGCGTTGATCAATCCCTGAAGATTGCGCCATGCATTCGACTTCATTATGTATTGTTGGAGGTGATTGAATGCATATCAGGCCTTTACAATGACTCGCGGTGGCCTGCCGATGTATCGAGCCAGTGCTGCTATCCTCCCAGACAAGTCTGGTACCAATTTACCGACCCCGGAGGGATGGAAGGCTTGGTGGGCCATGGGCGCACTCCACATGCGTGTCGCAGTGGCGCCTCCAAGCACTGCGCCACACGCGAGTGGTTTGTACGGTACCTAATTGCGATATATCCGGGTACTTGAGGAAGCATGCGCGTTATTTTACGTTAGTTTGAAAACGAACCTAAAAGGAAAGGACCACTTTTCAAGCATTACCACTAGAGTTACCATGGTCTGGAATGATCAATCCGTGGCACGATGATGGTGTAATTTTCAGTTTCTTCGACAAGAAAATGTGGAATCTGCGAAAATTTTCGCCCATTGACCTGTGATAAGACGACGCTTTCGCTTTGCTTCTTAGCCCGACGAATCGTGCTTGCCACCTCGGCCAATGGAACGTCTCTTGGAAATCACAATAACTTCCACTTCACATATTTAAACACATCAACTAAATTCCATTAGTTATCAAATAGAATGCTTCGATTTCGCATTGTCTTAACTTTTATTTACTGCCTAATGCTTTTTCATGGAATATTAATATGCGAGATAAAACCGCAAGAATGCTGAAATATGAACAAACTGGAAACCTAATGAAACCCGAACTCGACCTCGACCGAGTAGATTGCTGTCAACTTGACCTTTCCAGGCTTTGAAGAAGGCGAAGTTCGCCGAAACGTCAGCTTATTTGTGAATAAAGAATAATAATAACACCTCGCGTTTGCTTAACAAGAATATAAAGTATTTGAATATAAAATACGTTCAGGCTCTGAGGAAGGCGAAATCGCCGAAACGTCAGCCACCAACCAAGAACAACAACAACAACAACGACAACGAGGACATAAACCAACCTCGCACCAGCTAAACAAGATCAGTTCATAAGATCATAAATAAATGCCACGTAGTTGTGATATTAGCCTCACTGACAGCTTGCCTTTTGTATTCGCCACGAGGGGGTTCTATTCATTGGTTACCGAGCAGAACGCGTTACGACAGAGGGTTGTAGCCGTTAGTGATAGTAATAACAACAATAACAACACAATGATAACAATGCAAGACGAAGATTGCCCATTGGAAAAGCAGTGGTTGGACTAACTGAACGGACTGAACGAACTGAACTGATAAGCTGATGGAGCAGTTTATATCATCCTGAGACAGGCGGAATTTAGCTGGGGTAATTAAAGAAGCAGTATGCAAACATGGTTTGAAGAGATGGTTTGAGGAGCATTTGGTGAAACTTTTCCAAGGCAGTGCCATAGGCTCCCCACATCCACACGGCTCATTGAAGTATCACAAAAGTACAAAAGACAGCTCTGTCTCACTTTCATCGACTTACAGAAGGCTTTTGATTCAGTTGAGATAGAAGCAGTCATGGAAGCCCTTGATAGTCAAGGAGTCTCTATTCAGTATATAAAGATTCTTCGTGAGCTGTACAAAAGTTTCACAACAAGATATCACCATTCTACGACGTCACAAACATTGACGTCAAAAAAGGAGTTAGGTAGAGCGATACAATTTCGTCAAAACCGTTTACCGTCGCCCTCCAGAACGTCATGCGAACATTGGAACGGGACAACGTGGGAGTGAAAATCGATGGACGGCAGTTACATCATCTTCGCTTTGCTGATGACATCGTCCTTATAACACCAAACATTAGCCAAGCGGAACGTATGCTTGCGGACTTTGATAAAGCGTGTGGAAAGATTGGTCTTCGACTAAATCTAAAGAAAACGATGTTCATGAAGAACGAATTGGTTTCGTATGCTCCGTTCACGTTGAGCGGAACGAATATCTCTGAATGCTCCAGTTTATATCTATCTAGGTCGGAAAATCAATACGATGAACGACTTAGCTGCAGAGCTGAGCAGAAGGAAACGAGCGGCTTGGGGAGCATTCAAGAGTATCGGGGATGTAGTGAAGAGAACAAAGAACACTCGACTCCGTGCTCACATTTTCGACTCAACGGTTCTTCCTGCCCTAACGTATGCGTCAGAAACTTGGTCGCTGCGTAAGCAGGATGAAAGATCACTCAGCGTTATCGAACGCTCAGTCGAAAGGACGATGCTAGGAGTATCCCGTTTCACACAAGTAAGGGATGAGATCCGAAGCTCTGACCTACTTCAACGTTCAAAAATCAAGGATGCCTTTCTGCACGCCAAACAGTCGAAGATAAGGTGGGCCGGACATTAGAATAGGAAGCAGATGGTACTCTCGACGTACTTTTAAGACCAGTGAGACGGTTTCGATTTAGACCACGCAGTAGAAACCATGTCGAAATTCTGCTTGGTGGACTTGCTGTACCTCATCAGAGGTTTTTGATATGCGGGAAGGAAAACTTTTATAGGAACCCTGTAGGGCATAATAAACGAGTATACGCTCTACAGTTTCGAAGATCACTTTAATCATCTTTTTTAGGTGCGATGACGGTGTGCGAGGCCTTCCGCATTCGTCTGGGATCTTCTCTTTCAGAGGGTCGGATGTCATGTAGGTCGCAAGAAACACATGAATCAGTGGCTCGTGGCTCTAAGTACATCGGTGGTGATATTATCGGCTCCTGGAGCTGTGCCTCTCTTCATGATTTCTATTGCAACTCGAACTTCATGTGGGATTGGGTCCCGGGGCTTCTCACTGAAATATTTCAGGGTTCGAGGCAAAAATTTACACTGAAAAGATTGACATAGATTTTTTCCATTATCAATTTCATATCATAGCGAAAAGAGTGACAGCTCTGTCTTGGTTCACCAGCAACATTACAGCTAGTATTTGTTATCAGCCGTATTAGACTCATTGCAGTAAGATCTAGCCTCACTTTTCTTTTCTTTCTCCTCGAGATCACCTTATTAGTAGGCAAAATGCAACATGATCCCCTTATTTCATGAACCTAGGCAAGTTCTGCTTAGGTTCTATCGACATCTTACGTGTAGTCCACGGCCATATCTTTTTTTATTACAGAGAATACTGCCATAATATGCGACTTGACTTATTTTTCTTGGACGATAACAAGAGTGCTGTTACACTTGTTTTTGTAAACTAATCTTGTTGAGCTGATGAGAAGTTGGTGTAAGTTTGTTGCTGCTTTGTTGCTGTTGTTGTTGTCGTTGTTGTTGTTGCTGTCGTTGTTGTTGGTCGACGCCTGAGGTTTCGGCGATTTCGCCTTCCACAGAGCCCGGACGTATTTTATACAAGAATAGCTTAATAATCCAGTGGTGAAAAGCCACAGCATTAACGAAGATCTGGCATATGAATAAACGCCATATTGATTAAAAACTACTCATCGTGTTTACGAGTGGGACTGCACGCGTGTCCATGATGGTGATCTTGTTCGAGTATGGTAGCGCGTGCGAGTCTCATACACCATCACCCATCTCCACCCATCTCAAAAAATCATTTTGAAATTGGGCGCCACACATGTCATGTAGGTCGCAAGAAACACATGAATCAGTGGCTCGTGGCTCTAAGTACATCGGTGGTGATATTATCGGCTCCTGGAGCTGTGCCTCTCTTCATGATTTCTATTGCAACTCGAACTTCATGTGGGATTGGGTCCCGGGGCTTCTCACTGAAATATTTCAGGGTTCGAGGCTTTATAGGAACCCTGTAGGGCATAATAAACGAGTATACGCACTACAGTTTCGAAGATCACTTTAATCATAGTTTTTAGGTGCGATGACGGTGCACGAGGCCTTCCGCATTCGTCTGGGACCTTCTCTTTCAGAGGGTCGGATGTCATGTAGGTCGCAAGAAACACATGAATCAGTGGCTCGTGGCTCTAAGTACATCGGTGGTGATATTATCGGCTCCTGGAGCTGTGCCTCTCTTCATGATTTCTATTGCAACTCGAACTTCATGTGGGATTGGGTCCCGGGGCTTCTCACTGAAATATTTCAGGGTTCGAGGCAAAAATTTACACTGAAAAGATTGACATAGATTTTTTCCATTATCAATTTCATATCATAGCGAAAAGAGTGACAGCTCTGTCTTGGTTCACCAGCAACATTACAGCTAGTATTTGTTATCAGCCGTATTAGACTCATTGCAGTAAGATCTAGCCTCACTTTTCTTTTCTTTCTCCTCGAGATCACCTTATTAGTAGGCAAAATGCAACATGATCCCCTTATTTCATGAACCTAGGCAAGTTCTGCTTAGGTTCTATCGACATCTTACGTGTAGTCCACGGCCATATCTTTTTTTATTACAGAGAATACTGCCATAATATGCGACTTGACTTATTTTTCTTGGACGATAACAAGAGTGCTGTTACACTTGTTTTTGTAAACTAATCTTGTTGAGCTGATGAGAAGTTGGTGTAAGTTTGTTGCTGCTTTGTTGCTGTTGTTGTTGTCGTTGTTGTTGTTGCTGTCGTTGTTGTTGGTCGACGCCTGAGGTTTCGGCGATTTCGCCTTCCACAGAGCCCGGACGTATTTTATACAAGAATAGCTTAATAATCCAGTGGTGAAAAGCCACAGCATTAACGAAGATCTGGCATATGAATAAACGCCATATTGATTAAAAACTACTCATCGTGTTTACGAGTGGGACTGCACGCGTGTCCATGATGGTGATCTTGTTCGAGTATGGTAGCGCGTGCGAGTCTCATACACCATCACCCATCTCAAAAAATCATTTTGAAATTGGGCGCCACACCACCTGTGATAGTGAGGCGTGAGGCATTTGTCTTTCCGGTTCATCTTTGGATTCTTGAAATTTGTCGAAAACGCCTCAAGAGTCTTGCATGTTGATGTTATCGATTCCTGCTCTAGGATCCGCACAGTCACTTCAAAATCATCGCCGTTGTGCTTTTGGGCCCTATGCGTGCCTAGAGGAGTGTTTTGACTAATTTTAACTTTCCCATCTAGATGTTCTTTTATGCGCACACAAAGTGGTCTACCCGTTTCCCCAATATATTCCTCACCGCATGACTTACATGAGCTTAAATATATTGTACCTGAATTCACGCGATCCCGTCTCTCCACTTAGGACAGACTACACAATTTCGGAGCCGCACAAACGAGCATAGAGGTGGTTGTTAACTGACTGTGTAGGCTAGTGGATTGGAGGTCAATAACCGCCACATTATTTTCAAGGGCACTTTTTCTTAGGCGCCTCCTAATGGCGTAGCTTATTTCGTTTGATGTGAAAGGTGGCTTGAAAGAGATCTTAATTAGGTTCCGTAGTATTATTTTAGGGAACAATCCTACGTTTTTGCCTGACCCGAGCGCTTCTGGCTTCTGCTTTGTAGCCATTGGAAATGGCTACTTTTCGTACCAAATTCACCGATTCCTTCCTTTTCTCTTCTCCTGTGCATTTTTAGTCGTACGGTACATGTTTTTGGTGAGTACTTTTTCGTATGTGAAGGATGGGAGGAGAGGTATTGAACTAGTATATTTTTACTTTTTGGCTTACAATACCATTTCATTATACAGCCGCTTTCTGAGCGCTTTATTTGAATGCTTAAGAAAGAAAGCCAGTTGTTTGGTTTTTTTTCGGCGTGAATTTAGTATACTCAGACGGCCTATATATCAATTCAAAGTATTCATCCGTCTGTTCTTCTGTGGAACAGACGATGAAGCAGTCGTCTATGTACCGACAGTAGAGTAAAGGTCCGCGATCGAGAACTGGAGCATCCACCTTAGGCGTAAAGGAGATGGCAAGGCTTGGCGCTAATCGCTATCCCATGGCGAACCCTCTAATTTGTGCAAAATAGTGAAAACATGCACCGAACGGATAAAAATGTGTGCACACGGAAAAGGGAAAGGAAGAAATTGCTAAGCTTGTCACGAAAAAATAGCCATTTCCAATGGCTACAATGCAGACGCCCTTCGAGTCAAACTAAAAGGTAAGGTGGTCCCTCCAAAATAGTAATATTTCAAACCTAAGTAAGATCGCGTCCAAGCTACCTTCCATTTCAAACGAAGTACGTTACGCCATTGAGAGTTGCCTAAGTGAAAGTGGCCTCAACAGTTTATGTGGCGGTGATTGACTTCTTACACAACACTCTACGTCGCCAATTGGTCCGCAATCGCCCTCATGGTCGTTTTAGGCACGTCGAAACACTCTGTGATCCACACTAACGGGAGAGGGATTGCATGAGTTCAGGTGTAATATACTTGATCTCATGTAACGCATACGGTGAGGA
This sequence comes from Angiostrongylus cantonensis, assembly GCA_009735665.1. Taxonomy (NCBI): domain Eukaryota; kingdom Metazoa; phylum Nematoda; class Chromadorea; order Rhabditida; family Metastrongylidae; genus Angiostrongylus; species Angiostrongylus cantonensis. The sequence goes on from MQTX01000198.1 coordinate 284,635, forward strand.
ATATATTAGGGAAACGGGTAGACGCTTTGTGTCTGCATAAAAGAACATCTAGATGGGAAAGTTGAAATACGTCAAAACACTCCTCTAGGTCCGCATAGGACACCTAAGCACAACGGCGATGATTTTGAAGTGGCTGTCCGGATCCCAGCGCAGGAATCGAAAACATCAACGAGCAAGAAACATTAGACGTTTTGGATAAATTTCAGAAATCCAAAGATGAACCGGAAAGACAAATGCCTTATTATTACACGTCGCCTGGCGCCTTTTTTTTTTAAAAATGATTTTTTGACCTAAGAAGATATCGCTCGTCATCTCACGTGAACAGCACGGGGATAGTCCCACTCGTAACAGCACGGTGAGCAGCTTTTTTTAAAAATAAATATGACGTTTATTTATGTGTTAGATCTGAATTAATACGAGATTTTTCATCGAGTTGAAAGACCGCTGTTACATAAAGTACACCCAAACTCTGAGGAAGGCGAAAACACCGACACCGACACCAACACCAACACCAACACCAGCACCAACACCAACACCAACACCAACACCAACACCGAAACTTGTAGCTACTTCGCATCAGCCCAACAAGATCAGCTCATGAGAACATGCGGGTCAATGTATTGATTATTTATGCCGAGGTTTATGGAAAGTCGGTCTTTTAAGTTCTGTTACAGCTTGTGGCTAAATCAAATTTTCGCTTAGAGAAAGCAATGAATAGATCAAAGGCAGAATCTAGGCATCACAAGACTGTCAAATAAGCAACATTTTCTGTTGTGAGAACGTGATCGATCTCTGCACGAGACATGCTGTTGAGAGTCTCCCATGTCCATTGACGGTTTTCTCTCCTCTCGAATAATGAGTTCCTGTGGAAGAGACGTACTGCGAGCAGGAGTACTAGAAGAGGGTTTCCATCTTCACTTTTTTTTGTAATCCAGATATTCCGATATTGCATCCTCTCTCGTTGGCCCTTCTTATTCTAAGCGTTAATGTGTTAGACAACAAGTTTATAAGACTCTTTACGAATTACTTGTTACTTCTCCAGTCAGTTGGAGACCACGTCCAACACTTTTCCCTCAGCTCTATAGGTTGGCGACTAATGGTTGATGATACTGACTTTCTTTAAACGCGGATGTTGGAGACGAAAACCTTCTAAGCATGTAAATTTCCAATTTATTCTTATGTCACAGCTAACTACTACTCGGTTTTTTGAAATCGATTCTGATCCGGTTACTCCCTATTGAAAAGCGATAGCAACGTGAGGAAAATCTCATAGATATCAATGAAGAGTAGTAGAGATGCAAATACATATTCCTCTGGTGATAAGTTGTATCGTCTTCCTCCCACGATCATCTGAACAGTTTGAAATTAACGCTTTCTGAGTTAGAGAGCGTCAGAAAGTCAATTCTTCACCTGAATATCAACTGCTAGATAAGCCATGAAACTAACGCAAACCAAAGCTGTGAATACTGTGTGTAAGACCTAAAATCCTTTCTAAAAATCATATCCCTTAAGCCTACTTCCGTTTTTCAGAAAAAAAACGCTATCATGGCTTACAAAGTTAGAAAGAAAGTTGAATCACAACTGTTTTGGAAATGCTCGTCAAACCTTTATGTAAACGAAGAGACTCAATATCATTAAAACGACACCGAATATAGCGACGGCCGTACCAGCAGCAAAAATAATGAACATGTGTCTGGAAACGAGCTCTTATCGGCGTGCAACATCGTAATGGACTTCGTGAAACTTTCTCACCAATTTTCGCTTCGTAAGTTACCTTGTTACATCGAAACTGGTCTGCGAAGCGAACAATATAATTGCACTACATGACAGAGTGGTAGTGACGAGAGCAAGTAGTACTGTAGCAGGTGGCACACGTGCACATGCAACCATCGAAATCAGTCCGGCCGAGACAGTCTGAAACTGGTCAGAACTACTTGGTGATGGTGACAGACCTGGTTCGTGCGGATAATGTTCTTTCACATGTAATTCCCTGGTCATTTAATTCACACGCTTTCGTTCAGTCATATAGTTTCAACTGAATGCGTTTAAACTTCAAAAAAAAACCCCATGAATTCATGTGTTTTCATTTGATTTTGGAAGCGAAGGTGAGGTAAAAAATCATTCCGTCATCCTGTTAAACGCATACGAGCTAAACTCTCCTTTTCATGACTTTAATTCGAGTTCTACGTATGAGATACTCTCCATAAGAGTGCAGGCTTTCCGTCGTTGAACACGACGTTCCATTCCGTGAAGTCCAGTGGCTCGTGATTATAGATAATTGGTTTTAACACTAAGGCGCCATCACATACCCACTAGTTTTCGGCATTCTGGTGTGAACGGTGGTAACTATTATCATCGATCCTCGCCGTAGTTCTGATCTCCGAGCTTCTTTTCTTAATTACGCTGAATACAATACAATACTGCCAGCAGCGCCTTTTATAACTTGTTCACAAGTGCTGAGTGATCGTTCAAAGAACGATCATGGAGTGTTAGAGAAGGAAATAGTGCCAGCGTCCATTGCTATGCTATATCTTATCGATGGTCTCGCAAGCTCCTCAAGCCACTCTCCTTCCCTAATCAGACTTAAGGCGAAGCCTTTCAGCATGTTTATTCCTCATCCCCTATTCACATAGATGTAGCATTTGGATTCAGAAATATTTATTCCGTTGGGCGTAAGTGACGCATCACAATATACCTTTCTAACTAACATCGGCTTCTTAAAATGCATTTGAAGCGCAATCCTTTTACGGTTGTTGTCGAATGCTGTCGCCATTCGTTCTCTTTGTAAAAACTCTATTTTACTAGAAGACTACCGTTAGGCAAGAAAAAATGACTTCGTTGCTTGCTTTTCATCGACTTTCACTCCTATATATCTCATTGCAGCTTTATACTTCATGAAGATCCTAAGTTATTGATATACAAAGCAAGAAGAAGCATGGCTGTCCAGAGCTTTTTTTTAACTCCTGTCCCAACTAAATCCAAGCTTTTCTTAACCATTGCGAAGTAAGACCAACAGGTCCTGTGCACATCACGGCTCCTCTAAAAAATTAGTAGTGTAGAAAAACCCATTGTCACTTACAAATACTCCTAAGAGCACAAGATTGATTGGAAAGTTGCGAGCCAGTGATTGACAACACATCAATGTAATCATGGTGGCCATGAATACAAGCCTGAACAGTTAAGGTATACAAATTTGCATTGTTCCTGTTTAAAGTAAGGGTAAAGCTAAAGGTCTTTTTGAACTGTCCGTTGTTGCTTTGTTATAAGGCAAATAATAAAATGCGGTATTTCAATTGGTGGTCTTGTAATAGTTTTTGGCGCAATAGTATAGGTGCCCTCCCAACGGTATGCAGCCTCATCGTGGTTGGAAGGTGTTTCTGGATGTCGTACTGCGATTTAGGGGGATTCGTCCCACCTGCAAAGTCTCCCAAGTTGAGAATAAGTCCGGCGCTTCCATCAAGAAGCCTAGCTAAGCGTAAACCAATATCAGGATCCACCACCGTCCTGGTGTCAAAGCCGCATGGTGGCAAATCTTCCTCTGATCCACAAGGACTGCGACCGCCTGTGGTGATGAAAACCTGGAGCAGACTTTTGCCAGGCTGTCCTCGAAACTCCTAGAAACCACGATGGCTTAACCAGCAATTCCCCGATAAATAATGATTATGCTGGGGCTCGCACAACCACTGCGGACAGGCGGTTCAAGTGTCAAGTGTCAAGTATAGATGCACGCACAAGGCAGACTAGTTTTTGGCACGATATGCTCCCATCCTACTGTCTTTTTTATAAAATGCTTCAAATTCCGAGAAGAAAAGTCTATACACTAACTATATGTTCCACAAAGGTGCTTAACCTACACAAGAATTCGCTAGTGTAACGCTTGGAATCAAATAATTAACACCTTTACCAGAGTGCTTTGTACAACAAGCGCGGTATGATTGGTCTTCGTAACTACCGTTCGATCGGCTTATAAAGTGTGCTCCATAAGGTTTCCATTAAGGTTGCAATAAATTGTGTCGCAAAGATTGTAAATGAAGCCCAGTGTGTCGAAGAACTTGGGCATCGCAAAGGATTTAGCTGCATAGACCACACCTAAATACTCCCGAGAGTCATAGTGATGGGCAGAAAACACCTGGCAGTTTGGACACCTACGCCGTCATATCTCTTTAGGTTTATCAGGAAAAACACTTTCTGAAGAAGGACGTCATCGTTTGACTAAAATACTCATTAAAATTAAAACAAGAGCGACACAGTATTACCGAATGGAACCGCGAACGGGAACCTGTTGATGGTAGATTCTTCTCCTACTCTCGTCTTACCAACAATACTGCTCACTATCCGTAGTAGTAAAAAGACAGAAATAATGAGCAGGGAAAAGGGCTAAGAATCAATCGGAAAAAAAACAATTGATGAAAAGTACATGGAGCGAGGAAGTACAGGCTATCATAGACTGCTCAAATTGTTAGGGAAGAACTTGGTAAGAGGAGAAATGAAGAACTATTTATTTATATGATGTCGAAGAACTTGGGCATCGCAAAGGATTTAGCTGCATAGACCACACCTAAATACTCCCGAGAGTCATAGTGATGGGCAGAAAACACCTGGCAGTTTGGACACCTACGCCGTCATATCTCTTTAGGTTTATCAGGAAAAACACTTTCTGAAGAAGGACGTCATCGTTTGACTAAAATACTCATTAAAATTAAAACAAGAGCGACACAGTATTACCGAATGGAACCGCGAACGGGAACCTGTTGATGGTAGATTCTTCTCCTACTCTCGTCTTACCAACAATACTGCTCACTATCCGTAGTAGTAAAAAGACAGAAATAATGAGCAGGGAAAAGGGCTAAGAATCAATCGGAAAAAAAACAATTGATGAAAAGTACATGGAGCGAGGAAGTACAGGCTATCATAGACTGCTCAAATTGTTAGGGAAGAACTTGGTAAGAGGAGAAATGAAGAACTATTTATTTATATGATCTTATAAGCCGATCTTCTTTAGCTGATGCGAGGTTGGTATAGGTCTTCATTGTCGTTGTCGTTGTTGTTGGTGTTGTTGGTCGATGGCTGACGTTTCGGCGATTTCGCCTTCCTCACAGCCGTGATGTTACGAGTGGGACTGGCAGTCACGACAACAAAGACAACATATCAACCTCGCATCAGCTAAAGATCAGTTCATAAGATCATGTAAATAAATATGTCAACTATCTATGCCGTGGTTAATAGAAAGTCGGTCTTTTGAGTTAGAAATGAAGAACATCATGAACCGCACTGGGTTCTCTGCTCTAGGCTACTAATACGCTTAATGATCATGACCTACCTAGGGTGCTCGAGGGGCATTTTTGGAAGATGAATCGGCCTATTCAACATCAGGTCGATCTTGGCAGTGCAGACCGTCGAAGAATATGCAACATTCTAGGCCCTTATAATAGGTCTCAAGATAAAAATCATTTAGGGCTTGGTTACATAGTGAAAAGAGAAAATGTCAAGTGCATGAAAAGAGCATTAGAGTAGATGTTGAGAGAATCAAAACGATGTTGAGTGAGCCCAATAAAACGATAGGCGACGTGTTCCGTGCACATATAAAACGTCTACATTCACAGCAAGAATGAACTTTCAAATTCTCAAAACGTAACTGAAATCACAGCCAAATATGGCGAACTCTACTGATGGAGGCTGTAAGGGAACGCGACACAAACGCGCGGAATTCTGGAACGCTAATGACAAATACAGATGGGGTAGCTAGGTATCACCTGTAATATCACCTGTAGTCCCATTGATCGTTGAGTGACTCCAGTGGGCGCCAGTAAATCCTCCATTTTTCCCTGTCACGTGCAAGAGTAGCCCAGTGGGTTCTGCTCGCTTTACGGACTCGTCGAGCATCATATCCTTCTTCTAGGCTGTTCGTGAACTCTGACCATCGGGTCGATGGTCTTCCTGCAGTACGCTTGATATCCCGAGGAATCCAGTCACTAACAGCCCTTCTCCATCGGTTATCATTCATACGCATTACGTGTCCGGCCCACCTTGTCTTCGACTGTTTGGCGTATAGAACGGCACCTTGATTTTCGATCATTGACGTAGATCGGAGCTTCGGATCCCATCCCTTAATTGTGTGAAACGAGATACTATTAGCATCGCCCGTTCGACTGCGTGTTCGATAACGTTGAGTGATCTTTCATCCTGCTTACGTAGCGACCAGGTTTCTGACGCATACGTTACGGCAGGAAGAACCGTTGAGTCGAAAATGTGAGAACGGAGTCGGGTGTTCTTTGTTCTCTTCACTACATCCTCGATGCTCTTGAAGGCTCCCCAAGCCGCTCGTTTCCTTCTGCTCAATTCTGGAGCTAAGTCGTTCATCATATTGATTTTCCGACCTAGATAGATATAAACTGGAGCATTCGGAGATATTCGTTCCTTTGAGCGTGAATGGGGCAAACGAAACCAATCCGTTCTTCATAAACATCGTTTTCGTTAGATTTAGTCGAAGACCAATCTTTCCACAAGCTTTATCAAAGTCCGTAAGCATATGTTTCGCTTGGCTAATGTCTGGTGTTATAAGTACGATATCATCAGCGAAGCGAAGGTGATGTATCTGCCGATCATCGATTTTCACTCCCAAATTATCCCATTCCAATGTTCGCATGACGTTCTGGAGGATGGCTGTAAATAATTTTGGCGAGATTGTATCGCCCTGCCTAACTCCTCTCTTGACGTCAACGTAGGATGACTCGAGTGAAAAGTTTGTAGACGACAGACAGCAAGCAGATTGGGCGATAGTTGCCTACATCGTGTAGGTCGCCATTCTTGAACAACAACGCGGTCTTGTTGTTCTTCCACTGATTAGGAACCTTGCATTCAGACAGGTAACGTGTGAAGAGCTGAGCCAGCGTGCTTACGAGGACTGGCGGAAGGTTCTTCAGATGTTCTGATCTTATCCTGTCCGGACCTGGTGTTGTTCGATTTTTCACCGACGAAATGGCATGTCGGATTTCGGAAGGGAGAACAGGTGAAACAGCATATCCATCCTCTTTTATTTCATAAGACGGGAGAAGGACGTGGCTGTCGCTTTCTTGATTTCTTGAGTTCTTGATCCAAGCAGTTTCCATTGGTCTTAAGGTTTTAGCACCCTCTCCGTACTCGTCCTACCCAACGCTGCGAATTTGGGGGCTCTTTCGCGGTCAGGAGAATGAGGCCCGTTTTTTTTTATACTGCGTTTAGCATATTTGATACCCACGTATAGCTTGCTGGGCTCTGAACGTGGAGGCTGGTTATACTCACGGGTAGCTTACCAGGCTCTCCCTGAGTGAACATGGAGCTTATTTGTTGGAGGCGACTCCTAACCGCCTCCCATACACTTCCCTGTCACTTGATTGCAGGCTTTTGACCGAGTTGACTCGTAGAATACAATCCGTATAGAGCGAGAACGCACTCACACACGCATGCATGAATACGCCTAGCAAATACAGAAAGTATGTGCCAAATCGGAGCAGCAGAAACAGGGAGTCCTTCCCCTGGATCCATCTGCGTACAGGGAAGCAAAGGTCGCTTTTGGTCCGCGATTAACACCCTATCCGCCACCTGGGGACGCGCCACGTAGCCTCGCAATTAACCGGCTCGAGATCTCTCATGTGAGGAGTGGGGGGTAGTTAGGTATCTAAATAAATCAGATAGGCCTTAGCAGTTCTTCCGCAGTTTCATGCTTTGCACATGATGTTAATCTGTGGAAATGTTACTTTCTTTTTTATCTTCAAGGTTTTTTAAGGTTGTCTATACAGTGATTTATGAGGAAATGCGAATAAACCACGAGGCAGGCATAAATCTGTCATTTCGATGAACTACTGGAATAGAACGCGCTTAACGCCAAAAAAGCGGCAGAAATAGTGCATAGTGTTCGTTCCTTTAAATTTTTTGCTACATGATAATTTCTAGTAGAAGAGAGATCTAAACCAACAAGGCCAAAAGTTGGATCCAACTGTTCGTGATCATCCACAATCGCACATCTGCATCTGCAATCACTGGTGTCGTCATCACAACCACAACCAGAAACTAAACGTTAAGAATTTTCTCCAAAACAGTTCGACATCATATTAAAAGAATTTCAGCACCATGACTGAGACGATGGCGAATACTTTTCGAACGAATCCTGCACGAACAGACGCATCATCAAAGCCAAATCTGTCTTTTGCGTTACTTTCCACGTGCACCTGTGTTAATTCCGCACATGAAGAATGGGCACAAAAGTATTCAAAACTGATTGAACTTAAAACCTTCCTAACACTTACGCAATTGCTTTCATTGCAAAAATACGGATGCTCGTGTCCAACCGGTTCTCCATGCATTATGAATTTTAATAGCTCCACCTCGCTTAGAAGAGAATGATAGGTCCGTGGGGGGTAGCTAGGTATCTAAATAAATCAGATAGGCCTTAGCAGTTCTTCCGCAGTTTCATGCTTTGCACATGATGTTAATCTGTGGAAATGTTACTTTCTTTTTTATCTTCAAGGTTTTTTAAGGTTGTCTATACAGTGATTTATGAGGAAATGCGAATAAACCACGAGGCAGGCATAAATCTGTCATTTCGATGAACTACTGGAATAGAACGCGCTTAACGCCAAAAAAGCGGCAGAAATAGTGCATAGTGTTCGTTCCTTTAAATTTTTTGCTACATGATAATTTCTAGTAGAAGAGAGATCTGAACCAACAAGGCCAAAAGTTGAATCCAACTGTTCGTGATCATCCACAATCGCACATCTGCGTCTGCAATCACTGGTGTCGTCATCACAACCACAACCAGAAACTAAACGTTAAGAATTTTCTCCAAAACAGTTCGACATCATATTAAAAGAATTTCAGCACCATGACTGAGACGATGGCGAATACTTTTCGAACGAATCCTGCACGAACAGACGCATCATCAAAGCCAAATCTGTCTTTTGCGTTACTTTCCACGTGCACCTGTGTTAATTCCGCACATGAAGAATGGGCACAAAAGTATTCAAAACTGATTGAACTTAAAACCTTCCTAACACTTACGCAATTGCTTTCATTGCAAAAATACGGATGCTCGTGTCCAACCGGTTCTCCATGCATTATGAATTTTAATAGCTCCACCTCGCTTAGAAGAGAATGATCCCAGCATATCAAATTGATAAAGTCGTTTTGCTATCACAAAGCTCTCATTGATATCGCCTTCTTAGATAAACAATAAACTGTAGATGAACTAGACTAGAAAAGAAATTTATTTCCTTGTAGGAGCAACAAAACATGTATGGTGTCCAGGAGTTAAGGTAAGCACCTGGCAAGATTAGATCGCCTGTATTTCTTGTTTTTTTTTCAGTTGTTGAATCACTTCAACAACAGTCATTAACGCTTCAAATTATGGACGCTGAGCGTCTGGGTCGCCTAAAAAGATCCATTGATGACACTTTCATAGTTAATCCTTAAAAACCGATGTCGTGGTGTAGGTTCACCGCCACCTATGCACTGTATCCTCACGTAGCTGGCGCGAATGTTTAGCAGAGTCCAAAAGCGGCCTACTGCGTGAGCAGAGACAGCGTTATTCAGGGATGAACTCTGTCTCTAATGCCTCAGAGTGACTCTTATTTCTAAATAGCTTATTTATTGGCGAATAACCTCTAGTCAGAAAGTCTGAAAGCTGGGTTCATAAGTTAATGAGTAACTATTACACAGTAATATTTTTATCTTAACGCAATAAAAAACGATCGCAAGCTCAACTGAGTACAATGTAAAGCAAAGTTAGTAAAAAAGAGAGCGATGAGATTATTGAATTTTAAAAGGGCATCGCTTCGAATTGTAGTTACAACTGGGGTTGCACTGGGTCTCCCACTAATGGTTTGGGTTAGTGGTGCAGATCAAGAGTGATATCGGATTCGTCGACAGAACTACTAGAGTTGCTTTTCTTCTCATGACCCTGACAATGAATTGACGGCATCTGTGAAAAGTACTGTTTAAAATTAGGCGCCTGTTTTGAGGAAAATGTCCATAAATACTATCGTTGACAATTTTTGTCTTCCATGCTCTATTTAAACAAACCATAATGAGAACGAGATCATATAAATTTGTTGAAGCCCTTTGTGAAAAAATGTGCCCTCTTCGGAGTTATCATTTGGCTACTTCATCGATAAAACTCACTTCAGAAGGTGGTCTAGAGGTGTTCGCAGTGAGGCTCACGTATGAAAATGGAGTGATAAGATGAGAAGCCATTTGGGTTCATTATGATGACCATATTCACCTGCTGTAATTCGCTATCGTGGCACCTCTCATCTCAATAGTGGAAGCGGAATAATTGCCACAGAGATTATTTTAGTGATGCTAAGTACACCGTTAATAGTCGAAAGCATTGTGCAACCGATTCCGCTGCTGAACCGACGCTCTCTACACAGGATATAATTTACGTCTACTTTAAGCCTAACTTGCAAAAAGAAAGGAGAAGCGAGAAGAAAGATATAAGACACGGAACAGCATCACTGCTACTAAAGCTTGTTTTGCACCTGCAAAGGCCTTCTAGACATCGCCAATAACGATACCAAAATTGGTGTTTCCGGTATCCAGACGGAAGAGTCATTGCCTCAGGAAAGGCGCCGTTGCACGTTGCCATAAGATTAAGTGCGCGAATTTCCTACTACGCTCATTTACAAGAAGGATTGACAGCTGGATTACAACTTCCATGTGACAAATAGTTCATTTTAATAAAATCGAGAGAGCACTGCAGAGAACTTAAAACTTGTTGTAAACTGGAGTTCATTTTCGTTTTTTCCCTTTTCATTTTCACTTCACTTTTTAGTTTCTGTTTTTATGAAGATACCATTGTTAACAACATCGATATAGAATACACCGTGGCATTATTGCATTTTTGCATGTGTGACTCTTCTCCGTATATGCCGACGATCCTAGCAATTTTTCCACGGTTCGTTGCCTCGTATCTGTCGCCCGCAAAAGTGTTCGGATTTACAAGTTAGTTGTACTCATAGCCTTGAATAATGATATGGCTCTACAAAAGTATTTCCAGCCCTTCACTACGGGTATTCGGCGGCCTTTGTGGACCGACCGAAGCATTTTCCAGATAAACACAGTTACTATAGGAGAAATGGTACGCTTCGTCCGCACGCAGCCAGATGGAACCTAACCGCTGCTACCAGTTGAGAGCCAATGAGACAGTGAAATGTAGTTCTGGCCTCAATGGATAATTTTGATAGTTAATCGATAGCTTGTCCAACAAATGCTCTGTAAGGCTTTTGGTAACACTGTCATCATAGTGTAGTCACTTTTATTCACTGTCTATTATTTTTCATGAGAAGGTACGATGTGAAATCTGACCACAACGATGTTGAGATATTTGTAAAACTCTGGACTGGAGGTGTCTGCGGTGGTAATGGAGCCCGCTACTACGCTTCCCGGGAACTAATGCGCTCACCACCACACCTTGCGAGCCCTTGGTTTCGCGAGTCTTTCAGCCGTCTTTTAACCTATTGTTGCTATCAGCGATCGTGTGCACATCACTACAGCTCCAGCCCTGAGTTTTGCAAATATCACATTAACACGAGTTTGACCATAAATATCAATTCATTGGAACAATTAACAATCGAATCGAACGTTTACAGTTGAAGATGTTTGAATCAATACCACCTTTGATAATCTTCGACGTTTTCGCATTTCGTTAAACTATGACGAGGACGAAGTTGAAGCGCTTTATGAGGACTTGGAAAGTTTCTACAGAGAAAAGCCTACATCTTTAGGGTCATCATCAGAGATATTTTAACGCTAAGATTAGACACAGAAGATTGTCTGAGAAACACCACATTGATATCCACAGATTCGAATGGAACAACAAGAGTGAGCTGCTGTCTGAATTTATTACTATTATTTCTGTACAACCTAATACCATGACGACCAATACCATTACTGGTAACTCACAATTTCAGAGCTTCCTCTCTCAAGGCTGGAAGTGGCAGAATCCCAATGGAGACTGCCATAACGAAATAGACCACATCATAGTAGACTGAAGGTTTCGCTTAACCAATGTCGCTACTGTGCAAAAATTCTACACGGCATCGAAATATCGCTTTCTTTGTGCAAGATTCCATTTGCTGCAGGAAGAAGAGAAAGAATCAAGTTCAAAAAAATGAAATTCCAAAACCACTATACGGGGTCTATTCAGTTTACTAGCCGGTTTTTGGAAAAATGTCATTATTGATAACATCGACGAGGAATAGAACCTATACAACGTCTTCACGTTAGCGCTATTGAAAGCTCACAGTTCGAAAGTCGTTAAGCGAAGCTTCTTTCCAGAATTACTCGAACTGCTATGCCGACGCAAGCAATCACTTCTGAACTTTGAAAACAATCCAAACGAGCAACAAAATAAGATCTTAAAGAGAGAAGAGCAGCATTAATGGTCGAAGCTGCAGAAGCTGGAAAAAGCATTCGCAAAGCTAACCGAAGCTTCTCCAATTACTAGACCATGACTGCACTCCGACGCCCAGATGGAACAGTTACAGCGTCCAGAAAGGCAATGGAGAAAATTATCCACGAATACTACTCGGATCACCGGTTCTCCTTTTCAAAATCCTAAATGCTGTTTTCGTTGGTGAATAATGGAACACCACTCAGTTCTGAGAGGATGAGTACTGCCAACCTTACAGCAACTGTTCCACGAATAGTTTCTATTTTCTATGCCATCTTATGTTTCTTACAGTAGCTATAGTTGCTCTTAACTATCCTACATCTATACTTCTATATTCTGCAAAATGTTTCACACCACCATCTCACGAACTGCTGTGCAGAAGGCTGGAAAGTAATTCTACAACTTCTGTTTAACAAGTGTTCTTCTATGTTTGACATTCCGCGCAGTGAATAAGCATCGGCCAACTGCAGGCGTTCCTCAACACCTGCCTTTCCAATCTGCTTTTTGAATGAGTTGCTGCGTTGTAATCATATGTATTTTCAATAAGGGGTTTGCGTACGCCTCAGAAACATTCTAGTCTCCCTGCCTACAATGTCTCTTGTTCGTTCTGTCAAACAGTGTATTCTAGGGCCAACATAAGCTGCTTCGTCAGTTCTTTCAAAAATGTTCCCCAAAATGCTCTCCACAGCCCTTTCTATGAGTTCACTCTACCAGAACCTCTACAGTGTTCTTCTTGGTGCTGACTTTTGTATCCTTCACGCTTCTGTATATCGTCACACCGTTAATATTGGACTGTTGTTATTTTACATAAACGACAGAAACACAAGCTTGAAATTGTGTTCTGTGACACCACACAAAAAGTTCCGCTGAAACATTCACATAAGACAAACAGTAAACCGAGATAGAAACTCAGACTGCTAGCTGTTTAAACTATATTCTTATTACTGTAAACGTCAACGGATTCATTGGCTTAACCTTTACAATTTTGTGCTAGTTGCCTGAAGAAAATTCTGCCAATTCTCATAAAACACAGGCTCGGTGGTTCACACGTTACCTATAAAAATGCAAGGTTCCTACTCAGTGAAAAAACAGCAAGACAGTGTTATTTCTCAGAAAGGGTCGCCCCCACTATATGGAAATATATCGCCCAGCCTAATTGCAGTCTTTTGTTTATGAACTCTTAGTCGAGTCATTCTTAGCAGGGTTACCATAAGACTGGACAAAGGACAGCCGTGTCACCAAGCAGGGTTTCGAAAAGGATTCAGCGTAATGGACGGTATTCACACAACAACAAGACTCTTTGGTGTTTCACGAGAGTACAAGAGGCCGCTCTCTCTTATTTTCATTGATTTAAGGTAAGCTTTTGACTCAGTTAATACAGAAGCAGTCATGGAAGCTCTAGGCGGCCATATTCTCTCCATTTAGTACATAAAAATTCTTCGCATGCTATATAAAACTTTTAAGCTAAAATAGCACTATTATTAACAATATTAACCTGTACCACCTTTACCACCTGTGCCATCTGTCATCCGGTTGATCGTCGATTGACTTCAGCGGGCGCCAATGAATCACCCACTTTTTCCAGTCACGTGCTAGCGTAGCCCATTGTGTTCTGCTTGCTCCACGGAATCGTCCAGCATCATACTTTTCTTCTAAGATTTTCTTGAAAAACTCCGACTATTGTGTCGGTGGTTTTCCTCCAGTACTCTTGAAATCGCAAGGAATGCAGTCACTAACGACTCTTATCCATCGGTTGTCGTCAGTGCGCATTACGATCTCACCCACTTTACTCACCTCTTTAGCGTATAGGACGGCATCTTGATTTTTGGTCGTTGAAGCAGATCGAAGTTTCAGATTACTTCTCTTACTTGTGTGAGAGGGGGTACTCCCTGCATAGCCCTTTCGACTGAGCGTTCAATAACGCTGAGTGATCTTTCATCCCGCATACGCAGCGACCAAGTTTCTGACGCATACGTTAGCGTTAAAAGAATCGTGGAGTCGAAAAGGTGGATGAAGAGTGGAATGTCCCTTGTTCTCTAGACTGCATCCACGATTCTCTTGAAAGCTTCTTAAGCCACTCGTTTTCCTCCATTCAACTCCGGAGCTAAGTCGTTCGTCATATTGATTTCTCGACTTAGACGCAACTGCTCATACGGAAATATTCATTCCGTTAACCGTGAATGGGGTATAGATAACCAATGTTCTTCTCGTAAGTATCGTTTTTGAGTGATTTTATTGAAGACCAATCTTTCTGAAGCCTTTATCAAAGTAGACGAGAATCCGTTCCTCATCGCTGATGTTTAGTGTTATAAAAAAGATTTCTTAAACTGTCAGCGGCAGTGCGTGTGTTCCCTTCATGCGCTAATCACAGCATAAAGTTCTTCAGTGATTTTTGTACGTATGCAAATATTCTCTCCTACTTCCTTCATTCTTTTCCTTCATAGTCGACGATTTGTAGCACTATGGTTTTTCCTCATATCACTTAAGCACAATTTCACAAATTATTTTGCCATTGCTAGCGTTTTCTTTTGCTCCCTACATCATAATGCTTTTTATGATTTTACTATTTGACTAATACTGCTGCATAAAGGATAAAGGATAAAGGATAAAGCTCCCAGCGTTGATCAATCTCTGAAGGATGCGTCATTCATCCGACTTCATTAAGTATCGTTGGAGGTGATTGAATGCATATCTGGCCTTTACAATGACTCGCGGTGGCCTGCCGATGTATCGAGCCAGTGCTGCTATCCTCCCAGACAAGTCTGGTACCAATTTACCGACCCCGGAGGGATGAAAGGCTTGGTGAGCCATGGGCGCAGGGATCGATTCCACGTGCGTGTCGTGGTGGCGCCTCCAACTACTGCGCCACATGCGCCTTCTGCATAAACAGTTTAATTACCCAAGTCTGAGATCTGGTGATACAAGAAGAAAAACTTGAGTGGCAAGGCATATTGTGCAAGTGATCAATTCCACTACTGTAAAGTTGATGGTTGTTATTATTTTCGCATCAAATATACTGTAGTAAACGCGGTGGAGTGTTTTTATTCACGATAAAACCAACAGTTCTTGTTTTCACTATAAATAATATTATCTACCATCGCACTGATTGTAAGGGATCCTGACCAATAAAAGCGCATGTAGTAACAGGTTTATTAACTGTGATTCATTACAATACTGCACAACTTGTATTTGATGGTTTCAGAAAGATATTAAAATTTATCAAGTATTAATTTTTAAGCTATATCGCTTAAGTAAACTTTGAAAATGTCAAACAAAAATACAGGGTAAAGTAAAAGTGGTTCCGAAATTCAATCAGCTTAAAAATCCTGGTTTCACAAAGGTCTTGAATGGGCGACCGTAGTTTTCTTCAATCTCAGCGAACTGTTGCATTGTAGTCTTGTACGTCGGCTTTTGGCATTGACTTTAGAAGTCGACAAAGATTTGCGATATCCTCATGCGCTTGGGTTCTAAGGTAAACCTAAAATAAGGGTCATCAACTAGTTGCATCTCGAAATGGGTAGTTACTTTGATCATCGCATTTCTATCGGGATAGAGTTGCATAGCTCTAGTCGATATTGTCTGCCTTTTGCACAAATTTTCCCTTTTTGTATTTGCTACGTCCACATTTGCAATAAACATAATAAAGCGATTTTTGGCTTGCGCTCCATTTGAGTTTGTAAGGAAATGTTTTCAATTCTCAATAGTTTTAGAGAGATTAAAAACCAGTTCATTTGTGTGAATTACATGCACCAATTATTCGTCGAAATTCGTAGCTGATGGGCAAATGCGATACATTTGGTGGTGTCAAGAGTCTCGTCGTGATTAACACTTGTGTATGTACTCAACAACGCTTACATCCTCATAGGTCCATCATAACAGACCGCAAAAAGCAAATTGGGCTTCTTCACCTCAAAAGATCTTACCTCGGTTTCGAACATAAAGTCGAAAATGCAGTCGCTGGCAATGCTGTCTAGATCGTAAGCTCTGGTGAGTCGAGGTGAAAAGCGAAAGTATGGAATACCGAGTGAATGCGCCCATTCGCGAGCTTGACTGACAGCCGCATGAGACGAGGTGCACTAAACAACAGAAGAACGAGATCTGAGCGATTTTACCGAGTTAGCGGTTCGGAAACCATGAAAACCAAGTTTTAGCACCACAGAAATTGACAGATCCCATAAGATATGCTGATAGGGCAGCTACATGCAAGAGAAAGTTTAGATGGTACTCTACGACATCCCTTCAAATAAACTATGAACTGGGTACACCGTTATCTTGTTGCAACGATTTCGATTAGTAATGCCACCAGAAACTATCTTGACTGTAACGCAAAGATAATCAGTTGATACTTTGATGGGCTTTCTAGATGTAAAATTGGTGTGGCGGAGCATAATTTCCGGTTTGCTGTCCATTGAAGTTTGAACTTCAATTTTAATGAACCTGCTAGGCGAAAAATGTTTTGCTGCACATTGCTGGACCATGCACAGAAATACCATCTATCAAATGTAGAGCGAGAAGCTACTACTGATCATATTTGTTCATCTTTTAGCTAAGAATGAGTGACGAATGAAGGCAATGGTAACATGCCCTCAATCGATGATATTGGTGGCTATAGCTCAGTAGTTCCTCTGTACGGACTGAATATTTGAGGCTTGAAATAAATTGTTTAGATAGGTCCACGGCAAAATGCTTGACCGATCGTCATGCATCATGACCCAGATGCCCAGTGGTAAAATAATCAGAAACATTCAGCATTGTTAGAATAATGC
This sequence comes from Angiostrongylus cantonensis, assembly GCA_009735665.1. Taxonomy (NCBI): domain Eukaryota; kingdom Metazoa; phylum Nematoda; class Chromadorea; order Rhabditida; family Metastrongylidae; genus Angiostrongylus; species Angiostrongylus cantonensis. Next base: position 301,828 of record MQTX01000198.1, read on the forward strand.
TTTCCATAAACGAAAGCACAAGACAAAGGGAATCAATCTGAAAAACCTGGTAAAGAAAAAGAGTGATGAGGTTTTTGCCTTTGCCAAACACGTTCATGAAGTCTTTTCCAAGTGCGAAAGGACTTCTGAAATGTTATTTCGTTCTTGAAATCACAAAAAACTGAAGTATAGGAACCATCAGAATAAGCTGGAGTCTCGACGAGTGCTCGAAATTTTTCTTTAAAAATGCTTATTCAGCTCACACTTTTAACTTATATCGAGTCTTAGTACAATGCCTCAGATAAAGGATATGATTAGAAAAAGTATACAAACGATCACAATATTATCACTATTTTATTTACCGCCTATTCTTTTTTGTTTTTTTAATGGTACGGCACTATATGAAATATAACTATAATGCTGTTGAGATATTTACAAAACGCCGGACCGTTGGTATCTGCGCTGGGAACAGAACACGCCACTACCCATTTTGAATGCCAACGCGTTCACCACCACCACACTATGCTGACTTTTCGTTTCGTCTTGCTTTTAGCCACATTGTTGAACGTGTCGGCTCCGGAAAGAGTGATAGCGCGTGTGGTCCTCACCACAGACACCAACGGTCCGGAGTTTCCAAATATATCAGCATCATTACGATTATATGTAGGATAGAGTTTGCTTGGTAATAGCCTGAAAAGCTGCAAAAAAAAACTTTCCACCGACTTCAAATTAATGTCAATTCCTGCAAGTGGAACTAAAGGCTCGACACCGCTTCCCACAGTAATGATGCATCCGATTTTGTCGATATTCTTCTGGAAAGCAGACGAATACTACCACCGGAAGTCAGTTATGTACTTTTGCTTTACACAAAGATTGGCATACTAATTTCTGTATGCTAGATCGTCAATGAATCAATAGGAAGGATCAAATTTTTAGATAACGCCCAATTTCAAATGGTTACGGGTCTTTCCACGGATCTCCCTCATATGAGGGATCTCGAGCCGGTTAGTCGCGAGGCTACGTGACGCGTCCCCAGGTGGTGGATAGGGGGGTTAATCGCGGACCAAAAGCGACCTTTGCTTCCCTGAGACGCAGATGGATCCAGGGGAAGGACTCCCTGTTTCTGCTGCTCCGATTTGGCACATACTTCCTGTATTTGCTAGGCGTATTCATGCATGCGTGTGTGAGTGCGTTCTCGCTCTATACGGATTGTATTCTACGAGTCAACTCGGTCAAAAGCCTCCAATCAAGTGACGGGGAAGTGTAGGGGAGGCGGTTAGGAGTCGCCTCCAACAAATAAGCTCTAGGTCCACTCTGGGAGAGCCTGGCAAGCTACCCGTGAGTATAACTAGCCCCCCACGTTCAGAGCCCAGCAAGCTATACGTGGGTATCAAATATGCTAAACACAGTAAAAAAAACGGGCCTCATTCCCCTGACCCCGAAAGAGCCCCCAAATTCGCAGCGTTGGGTAGGACGAGTACGGAAAGGATGCTAAAATCTCAGGGCCAATGGAAGCTGCCTGGATCAAGAACTATGGTGACGATCTGTACCTACAACGAACGTAAACCTGCATCCGAGTCCTCGATAGAGGACTTGCTCATGCAAGCAAGAATGATAAAGTACGATGTCATCGGCCTGGCCAAGACAACGCGACGCCACCCATTCAACGCTGTCTGTGACACTGGAGAAGAACTGTTCCTCGGAACATGCGACAGCAGAGGCGTAGGCGGTGTCGGCGTTCTCGTCAACACGAGTTTGTCCATGAACATCAATTCATTCGAACAGCTTACAACCTAACACCAGACATTAGCCAAGCGTAACGTATGCTTGCGGACTTTGATAAAGCGTGTGGAAAGATTGGTCTTCGACTAAATCTCACAAAAACGATGTTTATAAAGAACGGATTAGTTTTGTTTGTCCCATTCAAGCTCAACGGAACGAATATCTCCGAGTGCTCCAGTTATGTTTATCTAGGTCGGGAAATCAATATGATGAACGACTTAGCTCCAGAGTTGAGCAGAAGGAAACGAGCGGCTTGGGGAGCTTTCAAGAGCATCGAGGATGTAGTGAAGAGAACAAAGAACACCCGACTCCGTGCTCACATTTTCGACTCAACGGTTCTTCCTGCCGTAACGTATGCGTCAGAAACCTGGTCGCTACGTAAGCAGGATGAAAGATCACTCAGCGTTATCGAACACGCAGTCGAAAGGACGATGCTAATAGTATCTCGTTTCACACAAGTAAGGGATGGGATCCGAAGCTCCGATCTACGTCAATGATCGAAAATCAAGGTGCCGTTCTATACGCCAAACAGTCGAAGATAAGGTGAGCCAGACACGTAATGCGTATGAATGATAACCGATGGACAAGGGCTGTTAGGGAATGGATTCCTCGGGATGTCAAGCGTACTGCAGGAAGACCACCGACTCGATTGTCAGAGTTTTTCACGAAAAAGCCTAGAAGAAGGATATGATGCTCGAGGAGTCCCTAAAGCGAGCAGAACCCACTGGGCTACTCTTGCACGTGACAGGGAAAAATGAAGGATTTAATGGCGCCCACTGGAGTCACTCGACGATCAACGGGACTACAGGTGATACAGGTGATACGGGTCTTTGGAAAATAGTTGATAATTATTCCGCAGCTAAGAAGCAGAGCGGTTGATGACATGATAGTATTCTAGAAAAGAGCCATAACACTCTAGAGGAATTCATAGCATGTATGCTACTATTCACTATAGTTACTATGGTCCACCATGCAATGACACTGCCCACGATGTTCACCGGCCGACGGTAACCACAACATGAGTGCTGGATTTGCTGCTGAATGATCACAAAGAATTCCGAGAAAAGCACCTTGGCCTAATTTGATTGTCCAGGTATGATAGAACTTTCCTAAAGTTTGCCGTTCACCACTTAAGCACGCTTTCAAACCACGGTCAGGTAGCTAACTATTGTGTACCAGTTATCAGTTGATTATGTATGTAAAGTTTTAAAAAAACCCACGATGTCGCGCGAGCGGCTTTCCACATTAATATCTTGTCGGGATTCATGTAACCATATTTTTCATACTCCTTGGGAGTTATCCGTGGTGCATAGCTGCGGAATAGAACCAGTTGTGGAGGAGCGGACCTGATTTTTGCTGCCGTCACCAAAACTCTGCAGAAAAATTTAAGTAAATACTTATACCTTCAAGTGTTCAAAATTTTTAAGTTTTTTCAGTGTTGAGTTCTACGTTTAATTTGGCATGCCGAAGAGTAAGGTCGGTTTTTGTAACTACAATTGTTTAGCAAGGACGCTTTGTGATAAATATTAATTTCTGACACTGCGATGCACAGCATTTCAAATTGTATTCGTTCTTACTAAAATCTGGCTGCGAGGATGCAGCACAGCGGTTAGAGGGGCCCCGCAATGCACATGGGTTCGATTTCGCACCCCAGGCTCACCAAGTCTTCAATGGCTTTGGGGTCGACAAATCGCTACCAGACCTTTCTGGGTGGAGGGAATACCGGCACTAGCTTGAGGTATAGGCCAGGTTTGCACTGATCACCTTTAACTATACTTGGTGAAGTCGGTGGCCTGCCGATTCCACGTGAGTGTCGCAGTGGTGCCTCCAACCACTACGCCACACGCGCCCTTCATCCTTTAATATCCATGCTTTATTACCGACAGACTCAGCGTTAAATATTCAGCAGTGGTTCGTTATTTTAAAGCCTTTGTTACGGTTTTGAATGCTTGGCGTATGCACATCGAATAATTCGCTGTAACTTCTTCAATCATAGCTAAATAATAGAACAATTTTGTCAAAAGATCTACAAAGTACACCAATAATTGAAACTACTGTCCTCCTATACAACAATGATTTCTGCTATGTGACGGCATCTATCCATACGCATCGCACCTAACGGTACAAAAGTTCAACAATTGAGTGTTCAAAATCAGGAATTATTTTTGTCACAGCCTGATAGATAATCGTGAATTATGGTTAGATAACGATTTTTTGAAAGTAGAAACAAGCTGAGAGAAATGCAGAGGAAGGGCCTTCGTGGTGCAATGTGTTGTCCGCGAGCCCCGCAATGGGGAATCGTGGCTCGTTCTGGTCCGAGGCCCAAGTTTGCAAATATCCCGACATCGTAGTCGTTGTAATTCGCAATTATATCAGCATGCCGTAAAAAATTATGGTAGGCAGAAAATGAAAGGTGGATATGTTGATTTTTTTTGTTGAGAACAGTACAGCGTTCTTTGGAACAGAGCTTCTCCAAATACCCAGTCTACAAATCTGCTCATTTTTGGATGCTAACAGGTGCGGAGAGGTGCGTGTTGCGCAAGTGGGGCGTGTGGCTCAGTGGTTGGAGGCGCCACTGCGACACGCGCGTGGAATCGGCAGGCCACCACGAGGCCATTCTAAAGGCCAGATAAGCATTCAATCAACTCCAGCGATTCCTAATGAAGTCGAATGCGTAGCGTATCCCTCAGGGATTGATCAACGCCGAGAGCTTTATCATTTAACCTTTTAACAGGTGCGGAGCAGTTGTTTAAGCGACATATGCTTTGCTAGTTCTGAAAAATATGAAATTGAATTTTTAGGAGGCGAGAATTTGGGGAAAGCTTTGGGATATCGTGAAATAAGCAAGTAATCAAAACATTGTGGAAGTATTAGTTCACCAAATTATTTGCCACAACTTGACATCACAGTCCGCACGTTTCCTTTAGTAGAATGGCTAGCGGCGCTACTTGAGACGTCAATGAACAGCTCTGTACCGTATCAATCGGATCAGCCAAATTTTATGGAACTGATCGAATACAGCTTATTCATGGATGTCAGCAATTTTAAACTGGAGATTTTTAATTTTCTTTTACGTGCACTGATTATTTGTGTGGAGAACTCCATTAGCGATTAATTCAGTAATCATTTCAAAGAAATCAAACAAAAAACCAACTTCTGAGCTTTCAGTTGTCCCATTGCTGTGTGCGATCCGAAGCTCACCTTCAGCATGTCTTCGATTCCGCTCGAATTATGTTTCGGTAGCACCCGAGTGTTGCCGCAAAAAGCCAATTGACGTCCACTCAAAAACAACCGGCGAGTTTGCTCTACTGATAAACCTGAAAACTTATCCTTCTTGATTTTTCATCCTATCGCTACGGATAGTTAAATTGTCTTTCATTCTCTTGCTTGTCTTCAATTTCCTTCTAGTAGAGCAAAAAGTTAGCGTATTTGAGCAAGCGTATCAGCCTTATCATTTCACCCAGGCGCATAATCTGATAAACCGGAGAGGATATCGGCTTCATTTATTCAGTTCTGGAAATGTTTACAATAATTTGGCAAGCACATCACTTTGTTTGTCTACCCACCATGACGCCGTATTTCTACGTTTTAAAATACTTCAATTATTTGTACCCTTTAAATTTTCTATAATCCCAGACAAGTCTAGTACTAATCTACAACCGTTAGAGGGATAAAATAATAGGATTTGGTATGACACGGGGAAGCAAACCAATAAACTCGTGTATGGTACAGGAGTTCATGGTTTGAACAGAGTGAACTCAGCTCAAGCAAATCCGTTACAAAACTCCCAATCTTAGAGAGATAGAATGATATGTGGACACTGGATTGGATCAAAACAAGGTCTTGTGCGTATTAAGCGGCCTACCCATTATCGCGCTCCCCACTCGTGCAATAATTACGATAGTAATTCGTTGATCACAACAAATGTCACCATCAATAAAACCCTTTCGGGTGGATTACGTACCTAATCCCAAGGCAAGTGAGGTGATTCCTCCACAACTTGTGCCTCCTAGCCAATGAACGCGACTCATTAAGTGCTCACCGAGTTCATTTTGGATTGCACGGAGAATCTAAAGAGAAGGCAATATTTTTAATTAGAAGTAGACTTAATAGAATATAATAGCCAATTCAGCACGCCTGGACACTTTCTCGTTAATAATTTTTAATATTGTAGCATTCAATTGATTTAAAGGTACAGTTGTTTGCGGTGGGGAACGAACGCGCTATTGTCCTTTTCGGGGAGTAACGCGCTCACCACCACACCATGCGGGTCCTTCGTTTCGCCTGTCTCTCAGATAGTTCTATCGATCTTTTGCCAACAGCAATCACCCGTCAGTGGGATTGGTCTGGGGAGCCCAAACCGGCAGCGAACCCAGTTAAGCTGAGGCTGAGGCTATAATCACAACTTTAACTTATTATTTACTGCCTACTCTTTTTAATGGCAGGTTATCTATTGCGAAATATAACTTTAAAAAACTAAAACTAGCTGAGAGATAGGCGGAACGAAAGAGCCGCATGGTGTGGCGGTGAACGCGTTAAACCCCGGAAAGGACAATAGCACGTTCGTTCCCCATCGCAAACACCTGCGGTCGGGAGTTTTGCAAATATCTCAGCATCATTAAAGTTATATTTCGCAATATATAACCTGCCATTAAAAAGAGTAGGCGATAAATAATAAGTTGAAATTAAAGGTACAGTTTTTTAAACTTTACTTCATAAACCATATCGATCAAAAAATTTTCATAATATTTACGATTTTTGCTCATTATTTCTATTGTCACCATAATCCACTTTCGCGGAGTGGCTGAGGAGTGTTCGAGGTTGTCCGGCTGCAATGTGCAGCAGGCAGTTCTTCACCCCGCTGAGTTATCCGGGATAAAATAGCATCTGACAGCTCCACTAGAAAGCCAAACTAGGAATAAAACGATGAAAGGTGTGAGCTTACCGAACTATTTGAATCTATTTAAACAACTATCATATCACAAAAAATATTACGATAAGGTTGTAAGTAGTGGTGTAGAAGTGTTTTGTGACTGAGCTCTCTATCATTTTCCTTCTCGCTTGTGCCTCAATGTCTTAGATAACTTTTGAACAAATGAGAAAAAGATATCTGTAGAAAAAAATAAAAATAGTACTCTGACCAATTTCATAGCTTAAGAACACCAAACAAATGTTCAGGGTTGTGAAAGAATAGCACTATTCTAAGTGTACTGCACTATCAGTCCTGCTGAGGCATTTAATACGACGAACTGGAGAGAGATCCCACTTCGCATTTGCTCTAAACGAGATCCTGCAACGGGATTTCTGCTTCAAACTTCGGGGAAACTTCAGCTATGTTACTTTCAGTGTTTTGCCTGTATTACTTCATGTGTGAAGCGTGTAACGCAGTGGTCAGAGGCACCCCTGCAATACACATAAGATCGATCTCTGCTCTCCAGGTTCTCCAAGCCTTCCAACCTTCCAAACTTGGCAAATTAGTACCGGACGTGTCTGGGAGGATAGCAGCTCTGGCTCGATACATCGGTAGGCCACCGCGAGTCATTGTAAAGGCCAGATATGCGTTCAATCACCTCCAAGCGATGCTTAATGAAGTCGAATTCATGACGCATCCTTCAGGGATTGATCAACGCTGAGAGCTTCATCCTTTTACTTCACGTGTAATGTATTGTTGAAGTGAGAAAATGTTCATAAAATGCACTTACACCCGCTTCCAGAATAGCTTTTATTCCTCCGCCGTCAAAACTTAGCAATACTTTGTAGTTGCTGTTTGGATTCCTGAACATTGTAATGAAACAATGATTTCGATTGCTCAGGCATCATTTCATCATAACAACGATAAATAAGCAGTACGCAATCCGTTCCTCGACTAGTTGATTGTTGAAAACCTTATGATGATCGGGAACCACAGGGTTGCTCATCGATATGAGTAGTAAGTCTTTCCTGATCCTTAAGATCATATGCTCCACTTTATTGATAAGACACCGAACATATAATAGAGAAATTCGGGAAATAGTCGAAAAAACCTTCTAACCTTGGCGATGCGACATCGATTGGAGTTTGTCCAGCCTTATTCTTTTGTTCCCATAAAGCATCATATACAGTAAACGCAATCACTCCTCTAGCCATTGATCTGTTATCACTCTATAAATAGCGAATTCGTGTGATAGTAGCGAAGAATGTTGATAGGAACTCATTTGCGTTGATTCGTTTAAGTCAAACTAATATGACAGACCGAAGAGTGATCATAAATGATTGCGGCAACAGCAATCACCCGTCAGTGGGATTGGTCTGGGGAGCCCAAACCGGCAGCGAACCCAGTTAAGCTGAGGCTGAGGCTATAATCACAACTTTAACTTATTATTTACTGCCTACTCTTTTTAATGGCAGGTTATCTATTGCGAAATATAACTTTAAAAAACTAAAACTAGCTGAGAGATAGGCGGAACGAAAGAGCCGCATGGTGTGGCGGTGAACGCGTTAAACCCCGGAAAGGACAATAGCACGTTCGTTCCCCATCGCAAACACCTGCGGTCGGGAGTTTTGCAAATATCTCAGCATCATTAAAGTTATATTTCGCAATATATAACCTGCCATTAAAAAGAGTAGGCGATAAATAATAAGTTGAAATTAAAGGTACAGTTTTTTAAACTTTACTTCATAAACCATATCGATCAAAAAATTTTCATAATATTTACGATTTTTGCTCATTATTTCTATTGTCACCATAATCCACTTTCGCGGAGTGGCTGAGGAGTGTTCGAGGTTGTCCGGCTGCAATGTGTTTAAAAAACTAAAACTAGCTGAGAGACAGGCGGAACGAAAGAGCCGCATGGTGTGGCGGTGAACGCGTTAAACCCCGGAAAGGACAATAGCACGTTCGTTCCCCATCGCAAACACCTGCGGTCGGGAGTTTTGCAAATATCTCAGCATCATTAAAGTTATATTTCGCAATATATAACCTGCCATTAAAAAGAGTAGGCGATAAATAATAAGTTGAAATTAAAGGTACAGTTTTTTAAACTTTACTTCATAAACCATATCGATCAAAAAATTTTCATAATATTTACGATTTTTGCTCATTATTTCTATTGTCACCATAATCCACTTTCGCGGAGTGGCTGAGGAGTGTTCGAGGTTGTCCGGCTGCAATGTGCAGCAGGCAGTTCTTCACCCCGCTGAGTTATCCGGGATAAAATAGCATCTGACAGCTCCACTAGAAAGCCAAACTAGGAATAAAACGATGAAAGGTGTGAGCTTACCGAACTATTTGAATCTATTTAAACAACTATCATATCACAAAAAATATTACGATAAGGTTGTAAGTAGTGGTGTAGAAGTGTTTTGTGACTGAGCTCTCTATCATTTTCCTTCTCGCTTGTGCCTCAATGTCTTAGATAACTTTTGAACAAATGAGAAAAAGATATCTGTAGAAAAAAATAAAAATAGTACTCTGACCAATTTCATAGCTTAAGAACACCAAACAAATGTTCAGGGTTGTGAAAGAATAGCACTATTCTAAGTGTACTGCACTATCAGTCCTGCTGAGGCATTTAATACGACGAACTGGAGAGAGATCCCACTTCGCATTTGCTCTAAACGAGATCCTGCAACGGGATTTCTGCTTCAAACTTCGGGGAAACTTCAGCTATGTTACTTTCAGTGTTTTGCCTGTATTACTTCATGTGTGAAGCGTGTAACGCAGTGGTCAGAGGCACCCCTGCAATACACATAAGATCGATCTCTGCTCTCCAGGTTCTCCAAGCCTTCCAACCTTCCAAACTTGGCAAATTAGTACCGGACGTGTCTGGGAGGATAGCAGCTCTGGCTCGATACATCGGTAGGCCACCGCGAGTCATTGTAAAGGCCAGATATGCGTTCAATCACCTCCAAGCGATGCTTAATGAAGTCGAATTCATGACGCATCCTTCAGGGATTGATCAACGCTGAGAGCTTCATCCTTTTACTTCACGTGTAATGTATTGTTGAAGTGAGAAAATGTTCATAAAATGCACTTACACCCGCTTCCAGAATAGCTTTTATTCCTCCGCCGTCAAAACTTAGCAATACTTTGTAGTTGCTGTTTGGATTCCTGAACATTGTAATGAAACAATGATTTCGATTGCTCAGGCATCATTTCATCATAACAACTATAAATAAAACTATAAATAAACAGTACGCAATCCGTTCCTCGACTAGTTGATTGTTGAAAACCTTATGATGATCGGGAACCACAGGGTTGCTCATCGATATGAGTAGTAAGTCTTTCCTGATCCTTAAGATCATATGCTCCACTTTATTGATAAGACACCGAACATATAATAGAGAAATTCGGGAAATAGTCGAAAAAACCTTCTAACCTTGGCGATGCGACATCGATTGGAGTTTGTCCAGCCTTATTCTTTTGTTCCCATAAAGCATCATATACAGTAAACGCAATCACTCCTCTAGCCATTGATCTGTTATCACTCTATAAATAGCGAATTCGTGTGATAGTAGCGAAGAATGTTGATAGGAACTCATTTGCCTTGATTCGTTTAAGACAAACTAACATGACAGACCGAAGAGTGATCATAAATGATTGCGGCATACAAAACTGTGCTTTCATAGTTACATTTGATAGCAACATATATCGACTACGATTAGTGTTGCTCATTAAACTTCGATTGATCATTCGATTGATCAGTTCGAAAAATTGAACAACTTTCTGTAGTGGAACAAACGTTGCCTTCGAAAGAAACGAAAAATCACTCAGTGACAAGATATTTAACGCCATTTGAATGCCCTTGGGTTCAATAATTTTTTTCTGGTTATGGGTAGCTCCACAATTTTACATTCATTTTTTTTACATGATCCTTCATCACGTATATCGGTAGGGTCTAAGTAATTTATGCATTCGATTCGTTTTCCTCGTATTCACCTTTCACAAAGATCTTCGAACATGTGGCGCATTTTTCGGTTGCTGCTTGAAGAGTTCGACTTCTCCATGAATATCGCGAAATACTTGTTCAGTCGATTCTCCTTACAATGCGTAGTTTTCTTGTTCAGCAATCGCGAGGTTGTTATACAGCATACATTTACTTCCATAGATAAACACACAATACAATACAGCACAACAGTAGCTGACGTTTCGGCAGTGTCGCCTTCTTCAGGGCCGCTTTTTTACATGACTTCCAATGAGGAAGGTTAGAACAGCTGATTATAGTCGCATAAGTGCCGAGGTTAATAGAAAGTCGAACCTGGGAACTCTCCTTACAATCTTGGAAGTAGCTGAGATAGGGCGATCCGGCGTTTATTGGGGAGAACGTTGATTTTGTGGCGAACCAGATTCTTATTTCCTAATGGATTAATGCTTTCACGACTATACGCCCTGGTTCCAATATGTACGCTGCCGTACGTTTCGAATCGTATAAATGCGCTTCCCAAGTGCGCTCCAATGACATGACGGCTCGATGCTAAAATGACCGCATTCGTGTTTTTGGAAACTACTGCTCTTTCGAGTAGATACGTCACTTTTTGATAACATAACACCTTCCTGACCCTTTATTGTCAATCAGTGTCTTGTATAACCCAGATTTTATACCGGGAGAAGTCTATGCACGTGTAATCCTTGCTATACTTACAAAAGCCGTTTCGGGTGGTGGAACTCAATTGATACGTATAAAAAACATGAAAGAGACACAGAATAGATTTCGACTATTCCACGAAACCATGCGGACAGCTAGTCACGTTATGGTTAAAGGCATCATTTCATCATAACAACTATAAATAAAACTATAAATAAACAGTACGCAATCCGTTCCTCGACTAGTTGATTGTTGAAAACCTTATGATGATCGGGAACCACAGGGTTGCTCATCGATATGAGTAGTAAGTCTTTCCTGATCCTTAAGATCATATGCTCCACTTTATTGATAAGACACCGAACATATAATAGAGAAATTCGGGAAATAGTCGAAAAAACCTTCTAACCTTGGCGATGCGACATCGATTGGAGTTTGTCCAGCCTTATTCTTTTGTTCCCATAAAGCATCATATACAGTAAACGCAATCACTCCTCTAGCCATTGATCTGTTATCACTCTATAAATAGCGAATTCGTGTGATAGTAGCGAAGAATGTTGATAGGAACTCATTTGCGTTGATTCGTTTAAGTCAAACTAATATGACAGACCGAAGAGTGATCATAAATGATTGCGGCATACAAAACTGTGCTTTCATAGTTACATTTGATAGCAACATATATCGACTACGATTAGTGTTGCTCATTAAACTTCGATTGATCATTCGATTGATCAGTTCGAAAAATTGAACAACTTTCTGTAGTGGAACAAACGTTGCCTTCGAAAGAAACGAAAAATCACTCAGTGACAAGATATTTAACGCCATTTGAATGCCCTTGGGTTCAATAATTTTTTTCTGGTTATGGGTAGCTCCACAATTTTACATTCATTTTTTTTACATGATCCTTCATCACGTATATCGGTAGGGTCTAAGTAATTTATGCATTCGATTCGTTTTCCTCGTATTCACCTTTCACAAAGATCTTCGAACATGTGGCGCATTTTTCGGTTGCTGCTTGAAGAGTTCGACTTCTCCATGAATATCGCGAAATACTTGTTCAGTCGATTCTCCTTACAATGCGTAGTTTTCTTGTTCAGCAATCGCGAGGTTGTTATACAGCATACATTTACTTCCATAGATAAACACACAATACAGTACAACACAACAGTAGCTGACGTTTCGGCAGTGTCGCCTTCTTCAGGGCCGCTTTTTTACATGACTTCCAATGAGGAAGGTTAGAACAGCTGATTATAGTCGCATAAGTGCCGAGGTTAATAGAAAGTCGAACCTGGGAACTCTCCTTACAATCTTGGAAGTAGCTGAGATAGGGCGATCCGGCGTTTATTGGGGAGAACGTTGATTTTGTGGCGAACCAGATTCTTATTTCCTAATGGATTAATGCTTTCACGACTATACGCCCTGGTTCCAATATGTACGCTGCCGTACGTTTCGAATCGTATAAATGCGCTTCCCAAGTGCGCTCCAATGACATGACGGCTCGATGCTAAAATGACCGCATTCGTGTTTTTGGAAACTACTGCTCTTTCGAGTAGATACGTCACTTTTTGATAACATAACACCTTCCTGACCCTTTATTGTCAATTAGTGTCTTGTATAACCCAGATTTTATACCGGGAGAAGTCTATGCACGTGTAATCCTTGCTATACTTACAAAAGCCGTTTCGGGTGGTGGAACTCAATTGATACGTATAAAAAACATGAAAGAGACACAGAATAGATTTCGACTATTCCACGAAACCATGCGGACAGCTAGTCACGTTATGGTTAAATAATGGACGGATTTTTTTAACAAACACAAGGATTACGCCCAAAATGTGTCCAGGAATATGGGAGCATGCACAGAACAACACGGCGGATACGTTGAAGCTAGAGAGACGTGAAAAAGCTGTAAGGAAACCGAAAAGTAGAACGATAATCTTATGAAGTCAGCACATAGTGTTTCTCTCACGGGCTCACGGACAGTACATCATGATTTCAATCCGCATTACGATTACGCTCCATTGACACGCTGTTCGACGAGCTCGACGAGCGAAAACGGCCGCGGTCATGAAAGGGTTAAGGGATAATAAGTCGTACTGCATTATGCATGCAGCGGATTGCTTAGAGGTGCCTTGAAATACACACAGGTCCGCTTGTTGGTAAAAAAAATGTGTCCAGGAATATGGGAACATGCAGAGAACAACACGGCGGATACGTTGAAGCTAGAGAGTCGTGAAAAAGCTGTAAGGGAACCGAAAAGTAGAACGATAATCTTATGAAGTCAGCACATAGTGTTCCTAGATAAATACCACCTCACTTGAACGCAAGCATAAAGATAAGGTCTGTTATCAAGATCTTTTGTTAAAATCACTTAATGGTATAATCTGCAGCTGTACGAGTCGTCTATTAAATCGAGCGCAAACCGTTAAAGTTTCCATTTGTTCTATTTAATTCCGCCCTGTTGTACTGTTGGTACATCCGATCACCTGTATGCCTTGCAGACCCGTTGATTGTCGAGTGATTCGAGCCGGCGCCAGTAAATCTTCAATTTTTCACTGTCTCATGCAAGAGTAGCCCAGCAGGTTCTGCTCGCTTTAGGGACTCGTCGAGCATCATATCTTTCTTCCAGGCTTTTCGTGAAGAACTCTGACCATCGAGTCGGTGGTCTTCCTGCAGTACGTTTGACATCCCGAGGAATCCAGTCACTAACAGCCCTTGTCCATCGGTTATCATTCATACGCATTACGTGTCCGGCCCACCTTATCTTCGACTGTTTGGCGTATAGAACGGCATCTTTGATTTTCGATCGTTGACATAGGTCGGAGCTTCGGATCCCATCCCTTACTTGTGTGAAACGGGATACTCCTAGCATCGTCCTTTCGACTGCGCGTTCGATAACGCTGAGTGATCTTTCATCCTGCTTACGTAGCGACCAGCTTTCTCACGCATACGTTAGCGCAGGAAAAACCGATGAGTCGAAAACGTGGGCACGGAGTCTGGTGTTTTTTGTTCTCTATACTACATCCTCGATACTCTTGAAAGCTCTCCAAGCCGCTCGTTTCCTTTTGCTCTGCTTTGGAGCTAAGTCGTTCACCATATAGATTTCCCGACCTAGATAGACATAACTGGAACATTCGAAGATATTCGTTCCGTTGAGCGTGAACGGAGCAAACGAAACCAATCCGTTTCTCATGAATATCGTTTTTGTGAGAATTGCTTGAAGACCAATCTTTCTACAGGCTTTATCAAAGCCCGCAATCACACGTTCCGCTTGGCTAAGGTTTGGTGTTATAAGTACGATTTCTTCAGCAAAGCGAAGATGATGTAGTTGCCAACCATCGATTTTCACTCCCATGTTATCCCATTCCAAAGTTCGTATGACGTTTTGGAGGGTGGTGGTAAATAATTTTGGCGAGATGGTATTGCCTTGCCTAACCCTTCTTTTAACATCGATATTAACATCGTTGCAGAATGGTGAAATCTTGGTTGCGAAATTTTTGCACACCACACGAAGAATCTTTGTATACCTAGTAGCCACTTCTTGACTATCAAGGGCTTCCATGACTGCTTCTATCTCGATTGAATCAAAGGCCTTCTCTAAGTCGATGAAAGTGAGACAGAGCGGTCTTTTGTGCTCTCGCGATATTTCAGTGAAACTCGTTATCGTGTGGATGTGGTCCATCGTACTAAATCCTTTTCGAAACCCTTCTTGCTCACATGGCTGTCCGTTGTCCTGTGTTCTGTGAATCCTGTTTAGGGCGACTCGAGTGAAAAGTCTGTAGACAACAGACTGCAAGCATAGTGGACGATAGTTGACGATATCGTGCAGGCCACGCTTCTTAAAAAATGAAACTCTTGCAGCTCGTCCACTCAGTAGGGACCTTGCATTCAGACAGGTAACGTGTGAAGAGCCGACCCAGTATGTTTGCGAGGACTAGGGGAAGGTTCTTCAGATGCTCTGATCTCATCCTCTCCGGACCTGCTGCTGTTCGATCTTTCACCGACGAAATGGCATGTCGGATTTCGGAAGGAAGAGCCGGTGGTGCAACATATCCATCCTCCTTTATTTCATACGATGGAAGGTGGACGTGGCTATCGAAGAGATCTGAGTAGTATCCGTGAATGATTTTCTCCATTGCCTTTCTGAACGCTGTAACTGTTCCGTCTGGGCGTCGGAGTGCAATCATCTTGGTCTTGTAATTGGCGAAACTTCGGTGGGCTTCACGAATGCTTTTCCCAGCCTCTGCAGCTTCGAACATTGGTCCTGTTCTTCTCTCTTTAAAATCTTCTTTATCGCCTTTTTGCATTGTTTCCAAATGCGGACATTAGTTTGCGGTTGCCTGCAGCTCGATTCCACGTTGGCGTATCAGCTCGAGAGTTTCTGGAGACAGACCTCTCTTGGTAAGTTTCGAACTCTCAGCTTTCATAGCGCTAACGTGAAGATGTGGAATGAGCCGATCGTATTCCTCGTCAATGTTATCGACAACGGCATCTTGCCAACAGGCGGCTATTGAATTGAATAAGTCCCAGTTCGTGGTGTTTCTGGAACTTCGGTTTTTGAATTTAGCTGCTTTTTCTCCACTTAGTAGGAAAGAGAATCTACCACGAAGGAGACGGTGGTCGGAGCCCGTGTAGAATTTTGGGGCAACAGCGACATAAGTTAGGCAAAAACCTCTATTTGCTATGATGTAGCCTATTTAGCCATGGCAGTTTCCATTGAGAGACTTCCACGTCCAGCGTTGAGGGTGGGGACTCTGGAATTCAGAGTTACCATAGTTGGTCTTGGTTGCCGTGGTAAACTCAGATAGCCGCTCACCCTGTTTGTTCCATTCTAATCCATGGGTCCCAATGTGGCGTTCTTTAGATATTTTTCTTAGCCCAATCTTGGCATTGAAATATCCAATGATGACCTTGAAAAATGCGCGGTCTTCTCTGTTGAACTTCTCCGAGTCCATGTAGAACGCTTCGACTTCTTCTTGGTCACAGTTTGATGTCGGCGCATGAACGACGAAGACTGCCAAAGCCGGTATTGATCCACATCTTTTTAACTGTAAACGTCCGATTCGGATTGCAAGCTGTTCTGATGAATCGATGTTCATAGAAAAGCTCGTGTTGACGAGAACGCTGACGTCGCAGACTTCTCTACTGTCGCATTTTTCGATGAACAGTTCTTCTCCGGTGTCATAGATGGCGTTGTATAGGTGGCGTCGCCTCGCCTCGGTCAGGCCGATGACTTTGTACTTTATCCTTCTTGCCTGCATGAGGAAGTCTTATTTCGAGGGCACGGATGCAAGCGTACGTGCATTGTAGGTACAGATCGTCACCATAGTTTTTCGTGATCCAAGCAGTTTCCATTGGTCCTGAGGTTTTAGCACCCTCTGCGTACTCGTCCTACCCAACGCTGCGAAATTGGGGGCTCTTTCGGGATCAGGGGAATGAGGCCCGTTTTTTTTTACTGTGTTTAGCATTTTGATACCCACGTATAGCTTACTGGGCTCTGAACGTGGACTCTGGTTATACTCATGGGTAGCTTGCCAGACTCTTCCAGAGGTGACATGGAGTTTATTTGTTGGAGGCGAGTCCTAACCACCTCGCATATACTTCCCTGTCACTTGATTGCAGGCTTTTGGCCGAGTTGACTCGTAGAATACAATCCGCATAGAGCGAGAACACACTCACCCACGAATCCATGAATACGCCTAGCAAATACAGAAAGTATGTGCCAAATCAGCGCAGCAAAAACAGGGAGTCCATCCCCTGGAGCCACTTGCGTCTCAGGGAAGCAAAGGTCGCTTTTAGTCTGCGATTAACCCCCTATCCGCCACATGAGGACGCGCCACGTAGCATCGCGACTAACCGGCCCGAGATTCCTCATTTGAAGGGAGGTCCGTGAATTATATATATGCGATACGAAATTAAATATTGGCCACACTCAAATTTTAGCGCCGTACGATGTGTATTAAAACTGATGAAAGTTGTTATAAAAGTGTTTGTAGAACTTCCACGATACTACTTATACTTACACTTATAGTATATTTATGAATTTCTATATTTATTTCTTTTGTATCTGTGAAACTCCGGCCGCGGAGCTCCCTCACATAAGGGATCTCGGGCCGGTTAGTCGCGAGGCTACGTGGCGTTCCCCCAGGTGGCGGATAGGGGGTTAATTGCGGACCAAAAGCGACCTTTGATTCCCTGAGACGCAGGTAGATCCAGGGGATAGATTCCCTATTTCTGCTGCGCCGATTTGACACATACTTTCTGTATTTGCTAGGCGTATTCAAGCATCCGTGTGCGAGTGGTTTCTCGTTTTGTGCCGATTGTATTCTACGAGTCAATTCGGCTAAAAGCCTGCAATCAAGTGACAGTGAAGTATATGAGAGACGGTTAGGAGTCGCCTCCAACAAATAAGCTACATGTCCGCTCTGGGAGAGCCTGGCGGCTACCCGTGAGTATACCCAGCCCCCACGTTCAGAGCCCAGCGAGCTATATATGGGTATCAAAATGCTAAACACGTTTAAAAAAAAACGGACCTCATTCCTCCGACCCCGGAACAGCCTCCAATTTCGCAGCGTTGGGTAGGACGAGTAACCCACTGAGCTACTCTTGCACGCGACAGGGAAAATGAAGGATTTACTGGCGCCTGCTCGAGTCACTCGACGATCAGCGGGACTACAGGTGATACAGGTGACAGGTGATGAAACTCCGGACCACAGGTGTCTGTTGTGATGAACGCGTTAGCCCTCGCAAAGAGGAACAGCGCGTTCGTTTCCCACCGCTGACATCTACGGTCGGAGTTTTGCAAATATCTCAGCAAAAGTGTGGTCGCATTTCACATAACACCCTGCTGTGAAAAATTGTAACAGACCTTAAATAAAGGCCGAACATTGAACTGTTGTATTTTAACCATTTTTTTTGTGTGTGACCTTTATTGCACAGGAATTAATTCTCGTTGTTCAGGTGCTAGGATAGCAGACGACCACTAGAGGAAAAGGTTAGCGCAAAGATGACTAGGAATTGTCGAGCGAAACTTATAAGTACAAAATATGTAACTAGTCGAAGAAGAGCAGCCGACTTTCAAATTGTCGTGACTTTGGAAGTTGTGCAAGATGTTCAAGAAATGGCTCTTTCGATTATTAAGAAAACTAATACTAAGAAAAATATCTTCATTTTACTTACTTTGTGAGCAGATTCTTCCAACGGTTTACCGCATCGTTGGGGCTCGGAGGTATTCCTGGATGTTGGACTGCGATGTACAACGGGGGATTTGTCCTCCGGGAGGGTTTCCCAAGCTGAGAAGGAATCCGGCGTTTCCATCAGGAAGCACAGCTAAGAGTAAAGGATCCACTACCATCCAGGCATCACAATCGCATGGTGCTAAATTTCCCTCTTTTCCACAAGGGCTGCGCCACTGCCGACCTGGTATCAAGGTCACATGGTATAAATTTCGCTCTGATCCACAAGAGTTGCATTTACCTTAGGGCCTGCGAAGATGCACTTGACATGCAATCTGCTCAACTGAACACTTTATTAAGCTCGGATGATATAACTTTATGCGCGTCATTCGCATCACAGACAGCGGTTGTTAAACGTTTATGGGTTTTTTTTTTCAAAGCAGACGAACAACTGTAGAGCATCCACTCGCATCATCGGCTCTGATGAAGACAGAGACGTCGAAATGTTAGTCGAATAAAAGTTCTTTATTAACCTCGTGCAAGTTTATCAACTGAAGAATACTCGCCGTTCCGTTCTTTATAAGTTTTTCAGTTGTTGGTGGAGGTTAGTGTCACATGTCTTTCATGGGTGTAAAAGTGTTTGGGTAAGGTGAAAAAACCATCCTGAGGTAAATCGTGAGCTCTTATGTGATCGCAAAGCACTCCGGTTTGGTGTTCATCTCTGGTTTTCTGGAAGTCATCCGAGACGTTTCAAGAGTTTTACGCGCTGATATTTGGGACTCCTGTAAGAGAGCAGTGACTTTCACTTCGAAATTTTCTCCGTTGTGTCTCTGTGCTCTTTGCACGGTTACTACAGCACTTTACATAAAATTTTATGCTACAGACCTCCTTATAATAGCCATTTCTTGTAAAGTTATAGCAAAAAATTACAAGAACTTCAAAATAGGTGGTTACTCTTCAAATATCCTGTATGTGAATGTCCTGTACAGAATAATCGTGTGGGTCAGCAATACCTTCAGCTGTAGGTGAGATCTCACTATGAACTGGACATGATTCCTCAATGAGGGGATATCTATTAATTAACCGTGAAGATACAGCCACCACTCAGCGGTTTGATAAGCTTATTAGATTTTGCCATGACGCAGCGTTAGTGCAAGTAGTAGTAGTAGCAATAGTAGTACGCCACAAACTCTGACACTGCATATCATAGCACGGCTTTATGAACTTCGGCGCAACTTGGAGACTGGACACAGTTGGAATCTTTGCTTGACTATAGAGGGTTTTAAAACACATAGCGAAATAGTTAGCCTAACAATTCGCCGTCATGAAAAGTAGAGACAACCGTGACATAGAGATAAGCGACTTTTTATAAATATTATATTTCAAACGTACGATGCTGGTAACATCGAACAGCAAAAAATGTTTATCACAATCTGAATGTGGTTGAAATCATGTGAAATGAGCCCGAATCACATTACCGGTAATTAAATTTATCCCAAAAGCTTGTCTAGGTATAAACAGGACTTAAGCAGAACAAGAATCCCCAGAACCTATGTAACACTGAAAATTTACATAATGGATTAAGAAACAACCGCCATAATATCAAAGTTGACAAAATATCGGTTTAAGATCAGAATTCGAAAGAAGACCGCCTCTTATGGGATTTCTGAAAACGGCGAAATCACAATGTACATGAATTCGAGAATTAATTATCAAAAGTCTACAAACCTTCTTCCGCAATTCATCAAGATCGTTGTAAAGAATCATTTTCTCGCGATAGGCTTCTATGAGTCGTTCATGTTCCAATTCACGCTGAAACCACTTCAGAGAACTTCATCCACAACAACATACACGCACACTTTCCGAGGTTTAAACTGAGTTTTACGAAGTCAGAAATGAGCTAAAGAAGAGTTTTCACCTACAACCATTTCATTCCTTTCAATTTAACATAATCTCCTCTCTTTACAGCACAATAACCAATGCCTTCTACTTCTACAAAGAATTAATGGCTTTTAACATATTCACATGACTGACATAGGAATTCAGTCTTCTGATAGAACACCGTCACTGACCATGAGAATCTCCTAATGAAGCGATCCACATGAGTATAGACTACTGTATTCAATAAGAGTACATAAAAGGATAAAGCTCTCGGCGTTGATCAATCCCCGAGGGATGCACCATGTATTCAACTTCATCGAGCATCGTTGGGAGGTGATTGAATGCATGTCTGGCCTATACAATGACTTGCGGTGGCCTACCGATGTATCGAGCCAGTGCTGCTATCCTCCCAGACAATTCTGGTATCAATTTGCCGACCCTGGAAGGGTGGAAGGCTTGGTGAGCCATGAGCGCTGGGAACGATTCCACGTGTGTGCCGCAGTGGCGCCTCCAACCACTGCGCCACACGCCCCCAATGAGAGTACATAAGAGTCGTCAACCATATACGACTGTGATCAGTTGTTCTAACCTTCCTCATTGGAAGTCATGTAAAAAAGCGGCAGCATCGTTGGGAGGTGATTGAATGCATGTCTGGCCTATGCAATGACTTGCGGTGGCCTACCGATGTATCGAGCCAGTGCTGCTATCCTCCCAGACAATTCTGGTATCAATTTGCCGACCCTGGAAGGATGGAAGGCTTGGTGAGCCATGAGCGCTGGGAACGATTCCACGTGTGTGCCGCAGTGGCGCCTCCAACCACTGCGCCACACGCCCCCAATGAGAGTACATAAGAGTCGTCAACCATATACGACTGTGATCAGTTGTTCTAACCTTCCTCATTGGAAGTCATGTAAAAAAGCGGCCCTGAATAAGGCGATACTGCCGAAACGTTGGCTACTGCTGTATTGTATTGTGTGTTTTTCTATGGAAGTAAACATATGCTGTATAACAACCTCGCGATTGCTGAACAAGAAACAGAGTACATAATTTCCCAGAGGTAGCACCTTCACCCACTCGAAAACCGTCCTCTTAGCTCTTACCAACCAAGAACTACATCTGTTCCAAGTAAGACCGCAACTATCTGTTGGGCGGAACATTTCATTTAGCTCCCTGATGTGTGAATCAGATGCACGCTGACATATGAATCACGTTGTGAATTTTTTGCATCATCATTACTGCGCCGAGTGAAGTCTTCTGAAGCTGGTCGGCATGGATACAACAACAAATTAAGCGACTCAGCTTTTCGACCTGTATTTCAGTTTCGAGATCCATAATGTATAAACAGAACGAAACGTGGACACCACGATACACTTAATAAGTCTCCCTATGGGTAACGAGCGCTAAACAAAAAAGACACTAATGTACTAAGGCTCACGCCATTCCTAAACGTTTGCCGTTAAGGCGTCAACTATATCACTTTGCAAACACGCCAATTACCAACGAATTCTGTAGGACCCCATTAAAAACTATATTTGCACTTTTCACCAGCCAGAATTCCTCAGCGGGCCCGACTTGTCTAAAGGAAACAACGAGCGTTCCATGTTCAGACGAACCTCTTTTTAGTGACTATCAGCGGAAAGGAAGCGTACAGCGCAGCAACTAAACATACTCTACAAAACACATAGGTTCGCTCATCTGATGCCTTGCACCGAGTTCACAAAAGGCTTGTCTGGGAGATACTATTACTCACCACCTCTAACTATGCTTGATAAAGTTGAATGCACAGCGCATCCTTCAGGGGTCGATTAACGACGAACATCCTGTCTTTTCACTTTTATCAGTGGATTAGCCATCAGAAATATTGTCGGCCTGGAAGGACGCTTAACGCACTTCTCCGATCCACAACGGTTGATGAACGCCTATGGTACGGACTTAAGAATGCCCTAGAGCGGCATTCTCATGATTCCAGTATTAATCACATCGCATCCTTTAAGCATGTCAGTAAAACCATCTTCAAGCTGTGCAATCATAAATAACGGATAACATGACTATTTAAAGGCTTCAATTCATCAAATTAGAGTACGACACAAACTAAATTTGATCCAAAATAACTCTGAGTAGCGTTTTCGAGATGATCTATCCCAAAATTACATTACTGTCGACTTTGCTGTAGACCATTGCTCCTGTTCTATTTTGAACATTTCACATTGTTTGCCAACGTAGGTGAGAGCACTAGAAGATGAACCATGGTACAATGTGATATATGAACAAATCAGAAATTGCCCCAAGAATGTGGTAATCATACATCTTATCAGCTGTCGTTGCCGTATTTGTTATTATAAAGTGTTATCGCACCGCACCATATTTCCCATGCTTTCCGTTTACTTCTTGCCACATATACGGAGTTAATGATAAGACTATACCTCTCTATGAGCAAGACTGATATTGGCATTCATATTATCAGTAATCTGCCTTGTCGTTTCTTCCAGAAGTTGTTCATACTGAAAATAGTCGTCTTTATGATCAACGGTTTAATGAAGCAAGCATAAAGATTTTGATGTTAGATGCTTCTACATGCATATTGTCTGCAAGTTTAAAGTTCTTCTCTGTATTTTGCCGTGGCCTAAAATCTCAATATTAATGTCTCTATGGTATTCGAATTAACATAGAAAATCCTCCATAAAATCGATCCCGTCTTCCACCTCTTCTGCTTTCTCTGCACTTATTCATGCACGTCATTCTTTAGTGATTCACACATTTACACATAAGGTGTTGTTATATCGACTGTCTATAGCTGTCCTTTTTATAAAAGAACCCATTACCGACTAATTTATGGCGCCGCGTATTCAGCCAACTTTGTCGGATTGCAATGACTGGAAATGGTTCTGAAAGCACTACTTATCGAATAAGAAAGCTGCCAACTTCATACAATATCTAAGGATCATCACCCTCATAACATACGTACTTATTTAAATTTCAAGTCGCTTATATTACCACAATTCGTGCACTGCTGCATTATCTACATGCAAGTTTAGTTACCCGAATTTAGGAATTAGCACTGCAAACACGCGATTAAACACCAGCACAGCAATCCCTCTCGACCAACATACATTGTTATGCTATACTTCCGCACCCATGATATTCTTGCTCTAGCTGTGGCTAATTACTTTTCCGTCTCCTACGTATGATTTAACTACCTAGCCATTACCATATACTAGGTAGCGGGTGGGGAAGTTGGTAATGATGTCGTTCGTTATGAATAACACTCTGATTCGACCCCGCTGGCACCAGGACAACAATTCCTCCCGGCGTTGAAAAATTGGTACTAAATTTGTCTAGAATAAATGAATTCCTACCAATCCTTATGAGAATGCCTTTGAACGGCTAACCTGGGGTTCCAGCTGGAATGAATTCGACCAGCATTTAATGAAATTGATAAAGAAAATGAAAAAAATCCTCGAGAAGCAGCCGATCGCGCACACCAAAAGACGACGAGCTTCGTGGATGATGGATGTCGAACGAATCCAACCTAATAAGCGTTGGGATCTACACCATATAGGTTATGTTCGCTCTTGTAAAATAGAAATGCATATCCTGTAGGTGTCACTTTCACAACATTTATTGTGTGCACCTAATGACTCCACTTGACGGTGAGCTGCTACCTTCATTACTCTCTCTCTCTCTCTCTCTCGTAATATTGCCCGTTTTGCCAACATATTTATCTGGGCGAGTACTAAAGGAGATCAAGTATATCGTGCCAGAACTCATGCAATCACTGTTCTTGCCGTAAGACTAAAATACGCAATTTTGTGTCTCGCATAGATGATCATATAGTCGGTTACGATCTAATTGACGACGAAGAGAATGGGGTGGCGTTTCAGCTATCACTACCGATTCCTCTTGGCCCTGTTGAACATGAAGGAGGAATACATATGCATGGTTTATCTATTCAGCAGCTCATAGCTCCCTTAAAAGAATGCCTAAACTACTCGATTTTCAGATGGTCTGAGAAATACTACGCACGCGAGTACTAAAGGAGATCAAGTATATCGTGCCAGAACTTATGCAGTCACTGTTCTTGCCGTAAGACTAAAATACGCAATTTTGTGTCTCACATAGATGATCATATAGTCGGTTACGATCTAATTGACGACGAAGAGAATGGGGTGGCGTTTCAGCTATCACTACCGATTCCTCTTGGCCCTGTTGAACATGAAGGGGGAATACATATGCATGGTTTATCTATTCAGCAGCTCATAGCTCCTTTAAAAGAATGCCTAAACTACTCGATTTTCAGATGGTCTGAGAAATTGACAAATGCTTTGAATTATTGAACGAGCAGTCTGAGTACATCAAATTCACCCATGAGAAACTGAAAAAAAAAGATTGGCTTCCATATCTTAACGTTCAGACCAACTTATCCGATAGCAGTTACATGACAAAATGGTACCGAAAACCAAGTAACAGGAACATCCTCATTCATTTCCTTACCTCCCACTCTTCACACACAAAAAGGGCGCTTGTAAGAAACATGTTTCGAACAACCACCTCTGTGTGGACGAAGAAGGAATTTAAAAAGGAATCGCGCAACTTGGCTCGGCAATTAGCCATCTCCAATGGCTACGAAATAGTAACCCCACGAGATAAGTTTAGAAGGAGAGCGACGCCCCAAAAGGAAAAACGTGGCCAAGACAAAACTCCGTTTATGTTGCCCTTCATTAGCGATGAAGCAAGTGTAGATATAAAACCACGCTTAAGAAGGGCACGTCTAGAGAAATCGGTAGCGATAGTTTAAATACCACCCGATTCCCTTCGTCGTCAGTTAGCTCGTAACGGCCTATACGACCGTCCATGTGGAACACAGAATTGCGTAATTTACCCTTACGGCAAGAACGCTGACTGAATGAGCTCAGGTACGATATACCTGATCTCCTTTAGTACTTGCGGAGATGAATATATTGGCGAACCTTTATGTACCCGCATAAAAGAACACCTAGATGGCAAACGAAAATCAAAACAAGCAACGCCACTAAGCACGCATAGGATACAAAAACAGTGGAGACGATTTTGATATTAAAGTCAATATCCTCGCACAGGATGCCAAAACACCAACGCGCAAACTTCTAGAGGTTCTTTTTGGATAAATACCAGGAGCCCTAGAATAAACAACAGGGAGAAACGCCCGGAGATCACACGTGCTTTGCGTCGACTTTTAATCTGGGGTGGTGCATTTATCGACCATGTGCGACTCAGATCAGCTGTTCTTCCTCAGTGCAAAGCACGTAATAAACGCTGGGTTTTTTCGAGAAACTGTTGATCGTGTGACTGCGATTTAGATTTTCATCTTTCTGTATATGTTATCAGAGCGTTTGACTTAGTAAACTGCTTATCAATATACCCTTCCAAGCTCTGAAGAAGGCGAAATCCCCCGAAACGTTAGCTTTAACAGAATGAAGAATAAAGTAACACCTCGTGTTTGCTCAACAAGAATATCGAGAACTGCTTGATCAATGCCAAGATTAATAGAAAGTCGGTCGTGGGAATTACTACAAAACGAGTGTCTATTTTCGAAGATCCGGCAGATACACAACGAAATGAAACTAAGCGCCATCCCATGTGGCCGGGATTGAAAATCAGGTGTTCACATAAGTGGGTTGGAAGTAAAATCTACGTTTCCTCCCGAAATTAGACGTCCACCGATCTAACATGCACGTTTGTGTCAAGCTCGCTATGCGAGTGCCCTTCACTTCCAGTCTATTTCATTAAAAAAAATCGAGCAATTCAGCATGAAAGTACTTGTAGATAAAATCTCCTATGCAGTCCGAAAATCGTTATCTAAAGCACAGTGTACCGCTGCAAAATTTCTTAATAGAAAGCTTCAAGCATAAGAAAAGTCGACGAAAGGCGGTCATGGAGTACAGGCTAGAGCATAAAGGAAAGCTAAAGAGAACGTCGCTACGAAATGCACTTTGCGTTTCCTCTGCTCAAGAAAAGCGATCATTTCCTTAGGCATACGACGACATAGAACTCAATGTGGATTCTACCGATAACCAGAACCAGAACCGATAACGCTTGATAAACGGTTGAAGGAATCTGGAGCATCAGAACCTTTGCGACAAGTAGTTTATCTGGAAGAAGGTTGCGGTTGCGGTAACTTTTTGATGACCGGTAGATGGAAGCACTTCAAATTATTTGGTCCCATATAAATTACTACCAGGTACTACCATCAATATACGTCGACACGTTAGCCGAATAAAATTTTTTTGTCAACCTCGTGTAAGCTCAACAATTTCACGTTGACCTGTCTTGCCGAGGTTAAAGGAAAGTCGGTTTTTGAAATACTACCAAAATATGTAACATGTGCTACTCGATTGAAAGGGACCATAAATGACGTTCGAGCAGACGTGAATGAACGATGCACATGCAATATTATAAAGATTGGACAGATTTTGACGCGAAATTGTACATCACCCAGGATTTCACTGAACGTCTCATCAACTGACTCCCGATTTTCCAAATATTTCGAGAAAAAGCTTCATGAAATGTCTTCAATATCAGAGCCGTTTCAGTAAATGCCGTCAAAAGACATGTACGCTACAGAAATATAGGGCTTTACCCCAATGGACCAAACGGAAATGTGTCTCGGTTGCAAAAAATGATCAGAGTCTGATTGATTTAATTCCGATCTATTACATAAAGTTTAATACGGGTTAATTATATGAATACGTGAAAACAAATAATTAACACTGGGAGTGTTTACACAGGTGACGTACCTGATCCATTTAAAAATATAACCTTAATTAATAAAAAGAGCGCACCTCTGCTTTATGTTTCACTTCCAGTTTTTCCACGATATCACCCATTCGCTCCAGTATTTCCTTCAGACTCTCGCTGTTCCGACGCTCATTCAGCAACTGGAATTGCTAGGAGTTTTGGAGCTTTTCAATATCAAGAAGAAATCAACATATTTCCTCTTATTCTGAAACCTATTTATCAAAAAAGGATTGCGCTTATTGGCTAGCAAACCTGCGCATAGCAAATTAGGTACAGTGCCAGAACAGCTACAATGGATGCCACTACGACCAATCGAAGATAAAACGATGTTGAAGAGTCGTTGGCGGAAATACCCTTAAGAATTGTAGATGGTCGATATTCGTCCTCAAATTAGTTTTATAATCATCATTTAATATTAAGCGCTTACTGTGGGATGCACGTGTACCATATGATCTCCCTGGTTCTGTTGTGTTATTTTCATGTAGCCATTAGCATCAAATGACTTTCATAGGTAGTGTGTGTGCCACTAAAACCTTGAGTCTATATGGTTATACCCTTAAGAATTGTAGATGGTCGATGTTCTTCCTCAAATTAGTTTTATAATCATCATTTAATATTAAGCGCTTACTGTGGGATGCACGTGTACCATATGATCTCCCTGGTTCTGTTGTGTTATTTTCATGTAGCCATTAGCATCAAATGACTTTCATAGGTAGTGTGTGTGCCACTAAAACCTTGAGTCTATATGGTAGTCCATACAGCTACCACAAAGGTCCAGATAGGCTTAGGTAAAATACCCCCAGTGGTGATGAGAATAAAAGTGAACACAGCAACACGGCGAATTCAAGAAAAAAAGACAGCTAAATGGAGAACTGTTTACATATACATGCTTCCAGTGAGCTAATACAATGCTCGAAAGCGAACATAAGCGTAGAAAAAGTGGAGTATCAGGCGATGAATGTCACGATTTCCTGACACAGATAAGGAAAGTCAGTAGACGTTATTGGATGTTTGAAGCTAAAGGTCTCAGAACTTAGTAACGAGATATGCACGAAATTGGAGCACTGAATGTGCACTTGGTGAACACTACAGGAAGGTTTCAAATCAGCAACTACTGATACATCGAAGAAACCAGACCGAAAACTAAACGAATAGAAAAGTTTAAAAACTTGCCAAGCCCATAATACTCACGGACCAGAAGTGAAACAAACAACAAACAAATGGATGGTTTGAATTCCGTATTTTGAAGGAAGTCATCAACGACACGGCGGTGTTCAAAGTTCACTAATTCTAAAGTCAACCGACAGACTTTACCACAGCGAATGACCGTAACATTTTCAATACGGTCCGATTTGTCTTACAAATGCTGACGATATTCTAATATTGCCCTCTAGACCGTACCTCGCAGTTCTAATTGTTAAAAGGATAAAGGATAAAGCTCTCGGCGTTGATCAATCCCTGAGGGATGCGCCATGCATTCGACTTCACTATGTATCGTTGGAGGTGATTGAATGCATATCTGGCCTTTACAATGACTCGCGGTGGCCTGCCGATGTATCGAGCCAGTGCTGCTATCCTCGCAGAGAAATCTGGTACCAATTTGCTGACCCCGGAGGGATGGAAGGCTTAGTGGGCCATGGGCGCATTTCACGTGCGCGCCGCAGTGGCGCCTCCATCCACTGCGCCACACGCGCCCTATAATTGTTAAGGTCTGCTAATGTTGCGAAAACACCGAAATAGTAGAAGGGAACCGGTAGATATAAAAACATTAAAGAGACGTAGAAATACGCTAAGAATATCGTACAGAAGCATACGGAAAGCTGATAGCAAAGCAGTTAAATACTGGACGAGTATTTTTCTTTTTTTGCACCACATAAACAGTCATATCATATAAAGGAGATGCTCCAGAAATAAACAAAGCAAGTACGTAGAAGACGGTAAAGAGACAAGGAAATATGTGAAGGAATCGAATAATAGAACGATAACCTCAAAAAACTGTTGCGATGTTCTTCAGACGGGGCTGATGGTCAACATATCTCGATATCAATGCGCATCTCGACCGCGCTCTGATGACACTTTGTCCAGTGAACACGCGAAGTTGGCCGTGGTCGTGGAAAGATGATCAATAGCTCTAATAAAACATTTGTTTGGCCAATTATGAAATGCTCAAGCCAGCAATGGAAGAGACAGCAGTGAAAGTCAACAGTCCTTTTAATAATGATCTTGCCACTGTAACTTTCTATATGTGTTAAGAAGCCGTCACAAAGAGAGAACGAAAAAGAGAAAGGCATGTTTGGTACAGTGAGAAGACGATGCTGATAAATCCTTGGCTGCCTAACTTTGAAGGATTCAATCCACAAATTGAAAACAAGTTAAGGTCGACAGTCGCAAACCCAACTATAACCATTAAACCGATGGAAACAGGTTTAATCACATGAACAAATCGCCATGTGGAACAGATTGTTTCTGACTTTAGAAGAATCGGATTGAGAATGAGTCTGGACGAAGTTCAAGAAGTACGAATTTCTAACTGATATCGCTGTAACATACAACAGAAAAATGTCCCGCCAATCGACCCAGGATCGACTTTCTATTAACCTCGGCATTGAACTATGATTTCGTCGTTTTCTCTCTCAACAATCGTGAGGTTGTTAAACAGCATATGTTTATTTCCATGCAATAACACACATACAACACGATCGTAGCTGACGTCTCGCCAGAATCGCCTCTTCATAGCCTGGAACGGTACACTAATACGCAACTTACTAGGCTTTACTAAACACTTCAACAGCACAAACAGAAACACAAACAGCTTTTTGGATAAATGGCAAAAATCATACAATAAATAGCGAGCCTGGAACGGTACACTAATACGCAACTTACTAGGTTAATACTAGTACTACTAACTTACTAGGTTTTACTAAACACTTCAACAGCACAAACAGAAACACAAACAGCTTTTTGGATAAATGGCAAAAATCATACAATAAATAGCAGGGAGGAATGCCCCGAGATCACGCGTGATCTCGCCTCTTACCCTCGCATCGATCGTTGGCGGAGGTGCTACAGTCGTCAGCCATATGTGGCTCTGAGCAGCTCTTCTTCCTCGGCGGAAGACAGGTGAAAAAAGCGGTGGGTTTTTCGAGAAGCCGTAGATTATATGCGTGTTATTGTTTGGAAGTAAACATATGCTGTTTAACAATCTCGCGATAGCTGAGAGAGAAAACGACGAATTCTTCCGCCAATGTTTGACTTTAGTTCCTCTAATCTGGAAATTATCACAGAAAATTAATAAACAAAGGCCAAACGCACTACCCCATTCGAACTCATAAAACTCCGCAAGAGTAGCGAAAAACACAATGAACAACTTGATCGCCATCAATTTATTACTCAACGCTTTTGCTAGTCTAAAGATGCTTCAAGAATCTAGAATTTGTAAAAACGATAGCTCATTTATTAACGACGATTCCTAAATGACGATCTCAAACAAGCCTCGAGTTCTCTGGCTAAATCCTCTAGCGGATAACAGTTTCCCATACCATATGTATCTATGTCCTTTCCAGGTTTTGGTATCCATACTAAGTCACACTTCGAAGTAACATCACTACGATGTAAACCCTACTTGATAATTACCAAATATGCGCAAGTTTCTAAAAATAACTTCTTAGAACCATGTTGTTCTCAAGAACCCACATTTAATTCCTAGTTGTAGCCTCAGTGAATGGAATAAAGAATAAATATTTGAGATAAATCATACATCGTAAATCGATCAATCAATCGTTATACTTCAACAGATAAATGTACAAGTGGCATACAATTAGCGCTCATACGCCATTTGTAAATAGCCAAAACAATTTTGATGCGCACTGGAAGTATGTACCTGATGCTTTTTCAGTTGTTCTGACAGCTCCAAATTCTGTTGACGCAGCTGCTCAATTTCCCGCGCTTGCTGATTTTCCTGCAGAATATCCTGTCTCTTATGAGATCTAACACTGATCTGGGGAAGCGACACACCCTGCTCTTAGACGAAATTAGGAAATTTTCAAGCATTCTGTTTCGCTCCAGCAGCTGTTGAACTTTCATTCCCTCGTCGTCATCACCTTCTGGCATTTTCTAAAGTCAAACAGTTTGAGTTTATTGATATCGAAGAATGTTGTTAATTTAGCCGGTTTACAACATTGCCTCCATATCGTACCAACCAGGTTACCTCTCGTTCAAGAACATCTTAAGGATCACCTGTTTGCAGATTCCTGCAGTTTCCTTGTCCATCGTACTTTTCTCGGAAAAGCAAGACTCTAAACAGAGACTTTATGCGCACAGGTGATCATAGATTTCAATTTTTAGTTTTATTCTATGGAGATCAGATCCGTAAGAGATTAACCTACAAACGCCTGGCTTTATTCAAATGCTAGTATTGCTCAGATATTCCTTTATTCTGGATGTATTATACACTGCTTATTTCTGATGGAAAATTATAGGTGTAGAAGAATGCTAAGAGGAAGCACCTGTCATTAAAGATGTGGAGTGAGACATAGAAATGCACTCTCCAGTCAACGATGTTGACGTTGACCTTATATTCGAGTCGTCACTGAAAACGCACTCTTACACACAACAAAATAGCGTCATAGTTCATCTTCAGACAAATTAGATACCAACAAAGGCAATTCTTGGTCATCACGAAAACATTCGGAATATGGCGGCGGCATGGATAAGGAATCGGATGGCGACTGCCTTTGATTCTGAGTCGAATCGTCATCGGAGTCGCTTCCTGAAAAAAAAAGGATGATGACAAAGATATGAAAAGTTCTCAGTCCAACTAAAAGAATTCCCTTTCTTAGATTATTCCTAACGGATTTCAAGAAGAACTGCGACAGCACATAAGCCGAAATGAGTTCAATGGTTGATGGCCAGATATCATCTGGTGTAGTGAAGTTTCTCTAATGTTTTAACCTTTCTTTTTCTGCCACGGAAAACAAAGTAGTGAATAAAAGCTAGTAAATATTATCAGATTTCAGTTTATGTGAAGGTAATTCGTCCTCACAAAAGCTATTAAAGCTTGCGATTACATTTCGATTCGCTGCAGCATGCGCAAGTTCCATGGGGGTGGGCGGTGGTATGCACTGGTTGAAGGAGCTCTGTATCAGTCACAAAGTCGTTGGTTCGATACCGCTTACGGGACAAACTACATTACATGTTCTTCCAGGATTGACAACCAAAACTCATTTTATAGACGAAATGTACATTTAATCACCATACGATGCTCACATGGATTCTACCGATTGACACGTCACTAAGGAATCGAGAAATACCGAAACTTTTGCCCTCCTTTCTTTACGGGAAGCTCCAACTGTCGTCAAAAAATTGCAAGAGATGGTACCCGATCCTTTAATGAAGGCGCTGCTCTCGGTCCCTCCATCATGCGCGATTTAACGAAATGAGCATTGGATCTCTAAAGATCAGGTCATCAAATTCGTAGGTTTAAACCGACCAGACGTTGAACGATATTGTCGTTGAATTTGGCACACACGATATACGTGACGACGCATCTTAGCAGAAAGCAGCCGTAGATGAAATGGTGGAGGGCCGACTTTTCAATTGCAGCTACTGCTTATAGGTAATGGAGGAAGCTGTCTAACATAATTAAGAAGTGGAAGAGAAACAAAATTCCAAAGTATTTTGACATTTGGCCACGCGCTCTATTCTTCCGTATCTAACAAACTGTCTTTGCCGTGTTGAGCATTTTTGATATGTCCGAATGAGCTACCCGACAGAAGACTCTTTTTTCATGCTAATCGAAAGGATATGGTGGGTTCTTCTGAGTACGAATGTGAACCACATACTCAGCAGTGGCATCTTACCGTACTTTGTCCCATCTCAAACACGCTTACTCCCTATATAGATTGCTGCATCAATATACATACAATATA
>MQTX01000198.1:335076-356946 GCA_009735665.1 Angiostrongylus cantonensis
TCCCATATATATTTGCATATACATATATAAATTTGTTGTGAAAACTGTTGTGGATCTGTTTAGAATGGGAGAAAGAAATTATGAATGCTCATTTCAGTGGTGCCCACGATAACAATACAACCCCACATTCCATTCACATAAATGAAGAAGCAGTATTAAGATTCAGTAACCACAATGAATGATAAAGAATGAAGCGTTGGACTTGACGAATCTTTAAAAAATGCACCATGAATTAGATTCCATCAAGCATCGCTAGAGATGGTTGAATGCATTTATGGCTTTTTATTTCTTGATTTACGATAGCCGATGTACCAACACAGTGCTGCTATCCTCTGAGAAAAGTCTGGTACAAATTTTCCGACACCAGCGGGATGTATTGGCTTGGTGAGACATGGGGCGGCATCAAACCAGTGACTACGTGAGCTTGTAGTGTCAATGGGGTAGACGCGCCCAAATAAAGGATAAAAAGGATAAAGGGTAAGGAAATATGGTGGTTTCAATGTTGGCAATAATCCATCGCATATCCTGTGGTCGGGTGATGAGCCATATAACCTCGTGAGTATCCCTAGAAGCAGCAACAACTTTCATAAACAATAGATACTAAACACTAAGATAAATGCACAAGTGACAAATACTAATCATGAATAGAATAAAACATCAGATTAAAATCAGTTATTATGATAAGGAAACAGTAAACAACTGCGTTTCATACCTCTTACTGTGTTGCCACGAGAGGAACCATGGCGGGAAATTACTTCAAATTCACTAGTAGTTGTGCTTTCCATAGACAGACGACGAGAATACGAGGGAGTCGGACGCTCCATGCTGTGAAAACCGATAACACTGTAAGCATTTCAGAAGGAATAAACTCCGAATGGAAAAGGAAACAGATCTGAGGCAGTTTCGAATTTACGACCAGCAGTCTTCAACAAACTGCAAAGGACTAATGAAATGCACGAAGCATCGCTTGAAAGGAAAAGTAACAGTGTGCTACTTACGGATGAGCAAAGAAAGGAGCGTATTTGTTGAAGAAAACGATCGGCTCAAATGAATTAGACGCTTTCAAATATAAAGCAACTCGAACGTCTCACTGTTGATTTACGGTTGAAACACTGCTTCTTTCATCACGCAGGAGAACGGAAGGCACCTCGTTTTTGTAGTTTCCCGTTCCGTGGAGAGATGATTGACGCGAACGAGTATCATCAGTCAATCAACACAAACCCAATATCACTCTAGTCTATTGGTCTCTAGGCGTATGGAATACGATAAGCGAGAATCTAACAATAACCATTTCCTGACTGGTAAAGGCAAATACGAGGACAGCAAGCCGGTTCGACATGCGAGATGATGGACGTTGGTCTTACGTTGTATTTCGGTTCTTTAGAGCATAATCTTAGAACCAAACGCAACATATAACATCCACGACCGACTTTCCATTAACCTCGGCATTGATCAAGTAATTCTTTGTATTCTTGTTGAGCAAACGCGAGGTGTTATTATTATTCTTTATTCACAAATAAGCTGACGTTTCGGCGAACTTCGCCTTCTTCAGAGCCTGGAAAGGTCAAGTTGACAGCAATCTACTCGGTCAAACGCCTCCATAACCAAACAAAGAAAACGCTAAACCAAGATTTCAACCACAATGAACACAACTTTGCGCACTCACCGCTTTCTATGAGGCTTCCATGAAAGTTGTGTTCATTGTGGTTGAAATCTTGGTTTAGCGTTTTCTTTGTTTGGTTATGGAGGCGTTTGACCGAGTAGATTGCTGTCAACTTGACCTTTCCAGGCTCTGAAGAAGGCGAAGTTCGCCGAAACGTCAGCTTATTTGTGAATAAAGAATAATAATAACAACCTCGCGTTTGCTCAACAAGAATACAAAGAGCAACATATAACAGTTCCCTAGACCGACTTTTCATTAATCTCTGCGCTGATCAACAACAATAAGGAAGCGACACGCCGAAACGTCAACTGCTGTGAACAAAGAGTGCCGTTAAAACCCCACGTGTGTTTGTCAAATAAACAACGTAGTATTGTATGAAACCGTTCTAGTTGAGATACGATGATAAGCGAAGAAGAAAAGCTGGCTTAACAAGTCATGGCGGGCGGCGGAGTGTAATCGATGGAACGAGCAGCGCCGACCGGTCGACATCGGCAAGGAGGGCGACACTGAGTCAGCGCATTCGGGATGGACGCTAAGACGACGAACAGACGATCCACGGTCGTTTATTGCGCTTAAAACAGAGGCTGCTGGAAAATTCGTCGTCGTCTTAAAAGATTCAGACGAAGTGGTCGCCATTTGGGGTTATCAGAATGATGGTCACACCGTGACAACGGCGCGAAAAGCCGCCCTTATGCTCTTGTGCGAGTCGAAAGTTTTTCGAGATGGCTACGACCATAAACGAGTTCCATCTCGCCACGCGAATGTAACATCAATCCGATCGGTCTAGTCGATCAAGTAACTGAGTAATCAAATTTCCGTGTCCATTTCTTCAGAGATTTCAATAGCTTACTGATCACTTATAAAAGGAATTTAACACATTCGCGATGATATACGGTAACGATAAATACGTGATGTTCCCAACGTAAACATAAATAGTTTGATCTTGTGATCTAACCAAACACCTCAGCTGACAGTTCTTTAGAATCCATAAGTTTTTTGCCAGGAAGACACACTGACTCATCTAACCACTATGAGACCTTGATTTTTTTTTCGGGTCTAGAAATCTGTTTTTGTCGAGGCCTTCATTTCGGACAACGAAGCGATAAAACAGAGAAATTCCGTCGAACATGACAGGGTGATGTGGCTGAGTGCGTCGATGACGTCTCAGGCTCTTCCCAGTCCCACTACCACTTAAAATTTCGAAAGCAAGGTTTTTTTTTACATTTTTCCGAAAAAATTGATTTCAGCAGGGTTAGAAGTTTAAACGATAGTTTTGGAAACCTGCCTATATAGATTTCTACCGTAGTGTCCATACCAAGTTGTGTCAAAGTCCTCACTTAGTCTCGCTAGTACTAGGAATTAATCCTGAAGTAATCATTTCCACGGATTTGCAAAGTCTCACTGATAAACATTTTAAAGAAGCTGTGTGAAATGGAAACAATGAGCTAGCAAAAATGACTTATCAAAAATGTAAAGATTACGAAACACACTCATGAATGCTCTGCTTCATAAGATGTTAAGTGAAAAAGTGATTCAGTTATGAATTCATCAACAGAATTGCTAAAAGATATCCCTTTTCAGATATAGTGGTTCAGTGGCCACTGACCTCTGCCGTCTACTTCTACAAGTTCACACTATGAAATCGAACGGAACCTGAATCGGTTTTGAGTTGTACCCGTTCCATACCATACTTTCCTATCCATGTTTAATTTAAAGATCTAGTTTTTTTTTTTATTTAAAGATGATAAAAGGTACAGCTCAGCTACTATCTAGTAAATAAGCGTGGATGAAACGAAGACATAATGCTAGCTGACAACCACGATGATTATGAGAAGGTAGCCGTCCAGCACTGAAATGTCCGCATCCGTCGTTCGATGGTAGAACAATCGATGGTCGATGACGTGCTGCCACGAAACAGAGGGAAATCGGCACAACATCAATGCGGAACACCGCTTGAACAATGTCGTTTAAAATTTAACCGGCAGCCACAAAATCCAGCCTCAATGCGAGGCCCAGATATTGGAAACCTATCTCACCTTTGAGGTTCAGATGAATATACACCGATAGAGAAACATAGGTGGGCCGGCCATATAATAAGAAAAGAAGATTATAGATGAACGAGAAAAACAGTGGAGTGGACTACAAGAGAATGCAAGGGTCCCCCTGGACGACCATTCAAACAATGGGCAGACGTGTTCGCTTAAGAATTCGGAATGGGCCATGTGGAAGTCACCATTCGGAGCATACCAGCACCATGGACTACTATGGTACCTGAGTGAAGCGAATAGAAAATATCCCGGGGCGCACAATACCAGTGAAGACATGTCATCCAAGGAACCAAATACATTTTTATAGAAGAGAGTTTAATTCAATTTTCATAGAGCGCATCTTTGGACTTAATGTTTAGAGTTTTTTAGCAACTTCAAAAAATTGATGGCAAAATTTAAAGTTCCAAATTTTCCAGCGGAAGAGCGCCAACTGCAAACATAAACTATACATTAGGGAACACCATTGTATGGGACTGAGCGGAATGCCGATTATTCATAGGCATTATTTTATTCGAAACATGAGCGTTGAAGCAATATAGTGGAAGAAAGACATAGAAGGTTCCAGAGAATCAGAGCTTCATTGTAGTAAAAAGAAAAACCTTTAACCACTGGGAAAAGGATTGGTTTTCGTTCCAATTAATGATGTTGGCCTCACCTCACCTTATAGAGGGCGGATAGAACAGTGGTAGTGATGTCCGTCATCACGAGCATGGTGCTAGTTTGATTCCGCTCCGGGCCAGACTCTCATTCCTCCAAGGTCGGGAAAATTGCGGAGGGATTTAGCCAGGAAAAAAAATTTACTCTATGCAATTCAATTGGAACGCTCCATCTCGGCCATCTCAGGGCTCCAGAGAGAACTGCAAAATCCTCAAGCAGCAACCGAACCCACACGTAAAAGTCGGAAGATCCTCGTGAACAGTGGATGCAAGTAAACGAATCGAATGTGAAAAGTGCTGGGATCCGCACAGTAGACATGAAAATGGGACTTATAAAATATGAAAAAATTACATTGACCAATAGGTGAGACACGCTGATTCAAATTTGAGAACGGCCGTTTTGCCTTCGTATCGCATGAACTCTATGAGGTGGTGTAATCGAATGTTATTGATGAGAGTGTTGTCTACTCTGGAGAGACGAGCTTAGTCACGAATGTGTTAAACAACGTCCATTGGAAACTGAATGATTCACAGCGAGCATTTCTAAAGCGAGAATAAAAAAACATGCGTGCTTAGCTCTTCGATAGCAGAGATGTTTCTTCTCTGATGTAGCGCACGTAATGGGAACTGACAAGCAGGCGAGATCAATCACCGAGCAAATGAGGCGAGAATGAGTTGCATGTTACATTTTTTTGGAACGCGTACTATTTTATAAGGATAAGGAATACTTAGTGAGAAATATACCATAAGCAGATTATAAGCCTTCTTAACTGTATTGTTGGCAATCAGACAGGAGGTTGTTATTTTACTCTTTACTCACAAAAAAAAGCTGTCGTTTTGACGGATTTCGCCTTCTTTAGGTCCTTCAGGCCTGGAAAGGTAAGGTTGACTGCAGTCATGACGACTGCATAGCCGAAACAGAAAAAAAATGCGAAACGGAGATTTCAATCGCATTGAGAACAAAATAATCTCATCGCACATTCCCCGTTTTTTTTTTTTTGAGTCTCCCAGTGAGTATTCCACGCGGGGACCATCCGCACAGAGTTCACGCGAAAGCGTAATCTGCCTCTCCGACATTAAAATATAAGTCTTAGGAATGTGAGAGATCATATGTAATAACAACGCATCTCTACCTGAGGTTCATTTCCAGATTCTTGAAATGTATGCGGAATGCTTCAAGAGTTTTGCTCACTGGTGTTTGCGATTCCTCTGCGAGGATGTTAACTTCTAGAAGGCTCTGAAGAAGGCGATACTGCCGAAACGTCAGTTACTATTGTATTGTATTGTGTTTTCTATGGAAGTAAATGTATGCTGTTTAGCAACCTCGTGATTGCTGAACAAAAAAAACGACGCATTCATATTCCAATGCCGAGGTTAATAGTAAGTCGATCCTGGGAACTGTTAACTTCTACTTCAAAATCTTCCTTCTTAGGTCTTCGTGTCCACTGCGCGCTAGGCACATCATTTGTTTGACTTAGCGTTTACTGGCTAGATATTCTCTTACACAGACGTACAGTGTTCTACTCGTTTAGCTAATGTATTCATTCTCTCACGCTTTACAAAAGATCAGATAAACTATGCAATCACCGTCTCTACCACTAAGGCATATTATACAAATTCGCGTTGCACATAGACCGCTACATAAACAGTTACGAACTAGCCGACGTCTCAGAGTGCTCGATGGTGTTTCAGTTACTGCTACTGTATTCTCTAGACCGGCTCTTCTTAACTAGCATAGCCGCACTTACTTTGTTGGAAGTGAAGGGCAGGATAAGTGGGACTTTGTTATCGCTAGAATTATCGTTTGACAGCGTAGTTTTTCCTCTGCGCCTAATTTTCCTGTCCGATATATCTTCCATAGAGGTGCTCTTTTTGTGTCTGAGGGATGGGAGGAGAGGTACTGAACCAGCATGTCTTTGCTGCTTCGTTTTCGATATAATTTGGTGATGCAACCGTTTCCGGACAGGTTACTTTCTAACCTTTTGTTTATAACACATTCTAATTAAGATTTCGTTGGAGCACAGTGCAGAGAAACTATTTCGTCTTTTTAGATGTTCCCTTCAAAAGCACCTTTGGAAGTAGTTATTGCATTACCCTTTTGCTCCACTTTTAAACCTGTACTTGCCAACAAGTTATTCAGTTAGAGTCCATAGAAAGAGAGTTCACCACGATTGACTAAAGGATCGAACGAAAATTACGAGTCAAGGCTAACCAGCTCTTTTAGCCCACATATTGGCAAAGGTAAGGATTTTTATTCTAGAGATTTCGAAACACGTCATTTTCTATCCCTACGGGCGACTTCCTATTAACCTCGGCATCGATCGAACAGTTTCTTTATATTTTTGTTTAGCAAACACTAAATGTTATTATATTTCTTTACTTGCGCACAAGTTTCGGCGGATTTCCCCTTCCTCAGAGCCTAGGAAGGTCAAGTTGACCACATTAGTTGGCCAGTCACTATTTATTGCTCATTTCTGTATATTAGAATATCACAGTCTTCCTACAGACTATGTGATAAATTAGAAGCGACAACTCTAAAAATAAAAGTGATATGCCTACGGCCAATCTTCGAGTAATTCCTGTGAGAAGACACAACTGCACTCCGATAAACGATCTTACATCTTTATCTATACGTTGTGCTGAATAAGTTAATCGTTTCTTTTCCAAAGCAAATGACAACAAACCAATAATTCTATGTGATGGATGAATGATCTGTCGAAGCTCTTTAGATACTTGGATACTAAGACGACACAGCTTCATATATCGTGCGGCTCCCAATACTTCTGTTTCGTCGGTCTTCAATCATGGGAGGATAGCACAGTGATGGTGATGTCCGTCTTCACGAGCATGGTGCTAGCTCGATTCTGCATCGCACCAACCAAACCTCTCATTCTTCCGGGTTCGGGAAATTGGTACCGAACTTGTGTGGGGAAAAAAACTCAAACTCTGCAAAACCAGCTGGGAAAGATCTAGTCCGGCTATCTCAGCACTCCAGGAAGAATTGTTCTACCAGCATTCTACGACATTCAAAATGAAATTAAAATTCTAAAAGCAACTGGCTTATAATCGTTATCGAAGAAGTGATGGTACCTACACGTGGGTTCGTAAGAAGTTTTGTGGTTTGATTGTTCCAGATTTCAGCCCCATTGATACAAGTAGCTCAGTTAGTGGCCTTCCCTGAAGTCACTTTGATTACCTCGGATACAAATTCAAGTCGTCTTCCGGGTTCGGGAAATTGGTACCGAACTTGTGTGGGGAAAAAAACTCAAACTCTGCAAAACCAGCTGGGAAAGATCTAGTCCGGCTATCTCAGCACTCCAGGAAGAATTGTTCTACCAGCATTCTACGACATTCAAAGTGAAATTAAAATTCTTAAAGCAACTGGCTTATAATCGTTATCGAAGAAGTGATGGTACCTACACGTGGGTTCGTAAGAAGTTTTGTGGTTTGATTGTTCCAGATTTCAGCCCCATTGATACAAGTAGCTCAGTTAGTGGCCTTCCCTGAAGTCACTTTGATTACCTCGGATACAAATTCAAGTCGTCAACTTAACAAGTCTTGTAGATATCACGAGCTACCAGGAGTACCATCGTAAGGAGTTATCTAATAGGTTACAATGCAGCTCATCCATTGTATAGAACGCGTAAAATTCAACTCTTGATCGATATTTGATTTTATTCCATTCCAATCTCTAATATGAACCACAATCAATCAGTATTAATCACCACTATCCCGTAGAATGGCTGAGCATAAACAATGCGGAAATATAATCGATATAAGCTGCAAAACAGTTCGAAATGCTGACATCAACAGTTATATGTCGAATGGAAACTGAATGTAAAAGCGTTCGTTGCTTGTAAGAACTGCAATTCCTATGAAACAAAAAATTACGACAGCAGACAATGACGATGACTAGTAGCTAACGTAAATTTTACATAATACCGAATTTAGATCATAAGGTAGACTTTTTTTGAGCGAGACAATGTTTAGAACATAGCACTTACTAAAGGTAGACTCTGTGCAAGCTCGTCTGTGATGTACAATCTGTGCGTTTGCATCGGAATGTCTTTCAATCCTCCTACCAGTGCCGGTTGGAAGGATAAGCTTGAACAAAAATCAGTTTTTTGTGCTCATAACATTATTATAATGCAACTCTGGAAGAAATCTGAGTTTGAATCAATGAGTATTGAAGCTGAATAGGTAAATCTCCGATTCTGTGCAAACTGAAGAGATCTACTGCGATCGCGTTCCTAAAAACATACTTGGATACTTGGATACTTGGACGACACGTCCCCACTGGTTATGCGGGGTCCCAGCACAATCTCTACTGTACGGAGTTTTGTTGGTTTAGCCATTGTGTTTGCCTAAAATGCGGGGGTCAGCCTGGCCAAAGTCTGCTCAGGTCATCACCGCCACGGGCAGTCGCAACCCTTGTGGATCAGAGGGAGATTTATCACAATGATATTTTGATACCAGATCGGTGGTGGATCCTGGTATTGGTTTACTCTTAACTAGGCTTCTTCATGTGTTCATGTTCATGTAAACGCCGGACTCCTTCACAGCTCGGGAGACCCTGCCGGGGAGATGAATTCCCGCTATAGATCGCAGCCCGACACCCAGGAACAATGTTGGTAGGGTTCCTAAAGAACGGATAAAAATACTGGGATCAGCATATCTGACGCCAATTCGTTTAAATTGAGAATATCTGGTGACGGAGTCATCTATTCTCCATCTCTTAGGTCGATCTATTCCCTATTATTAATTTTTTCATTAACTCGAAATAGAAAGCGCTACGTTACTGCTACCATCGACTATTAATGGATCTGCTTCTTTATTGAATGGGATTCATGAAACGCACATCGGTCGTAGTACTTTATTTTGAGCGTCGGGAAATAAATCAACCACCACTGTGAATAACGAGAAATATAAGCTTTATATTAACTCCCACTCTTCCAAATTAAAACGTCAATAGTAGTATTTGTGCAAGCACTAGCAAGTGGAGAAAAACAAACGAAAATACTGCCGGAAATCAAGGAATTACTTAGGAGAGGAGAGAAGAGGTTAGACGACGGAGATGCTTGTGACCTCAACATCGCCATACACTCCCATTCTAACGTAGTGCTTCGCCGGATTCTTCCTTCGTACGATGTACAAATGTACTGATGCAATCGTTGTTCACATACATCTAAACAAAAAACTTCAATGAATCAGTGCCTGTCCAAATAAGATTGTATGAAAAAACCTACGTGTGGTGTAGCGGACCAATTTGTGCGAAATGAGTGTGCTTTATTGAGAAACTACAGCTGAACCATTGTTTTCTCACAATCAATTAATCGAAGGAATAGATGGCAAAATATTTTTCGCCTAAGCGCCACACAGCCTTTTTGAATTACATGTCTATGGCAATATCATGGTGATGCTGGAAAAATAGTAGTTAACGTACAATACACAGACAAACTCCCGCCTTCGGAGAACCACACCACCAACCGAGTACGGCAAAAGGTGCCAGACTTGGTTGGAAGAGCACCCTCTGATCTGTAAATTCCGGTGACTGCATGTGGTAGGATCTAGAAGCGCTCTAGTAGTTGCGAATTACGATTAGGTAGAAACGGGTCTTTTGGACCTTAACGTAGCCCTCTGTATTAGAGGTCTTAGAAGTCCAGCACTAGTGACATTAGGTGCTTCTACATCGCTTCAATGGATCCCAGAGTGGAAAAATTCCCTTTGCAGCAAAGCGTTATAAAAATAAGCTGCAACTTTTAGGCAGTCATCCATATTTGCTTTCCTCACCTATCAGTTACAAACTAGGCGCTAACATGGTTAGATTATGAAGTTGGATGACAAAATTTGTTTTACTATCATTAAAAGCTGGTTAAAAACACTGATATAATGACTTCGAGAAACATGCTCCCCATGTGGAGATAGAGTTTGAAAACATGTTGATGCTTGTGCTGGAATACGCGTCATGTCTTCGGTTTTCAGTTTTCATTAAACATTTCACGGACATAAACATCGGAGAACTCACCGCTATTGAGTGAGGATCGTTCTTAAACGCTAATTAATGAATCAGTGCCTGTCCAAATAAGATTGTATGAAAAAAACCTACGTGTGGTGTAGCGGACCAATTTGTGCGAAATGAGTGTGCTTTATTGAGAAACTACAGCTGAACCATTGTTTTCTCACAATCAATTAATCGAAGGAATAGATGGCAAAATATTTTTCGCCTAAGCGCCACACAGCCTTTTTGAATTACATGTCTATGGCAATATCATGGTGATGCTGGAAAAATAGTAGTTAACGTACAATACACAGACAAACTCCCGCCTTCGGAGAACCACACCACCAACCGAGTACGGCAAAAGGTGCCAGACTTGGTTGGAAGAGCACCCTCTGATCTGTAAATTCCGGTGACTGCATGTGGTAGGATCTAGAAGCGCTCTAGTAGTTGCGAATTACGATTAGGTAGAAACGGGTCTTTTGGACCTTAACGTAGCCCTCTGTATTAGAGGTCTTAGAAGTCCAGCACTAGTGACATTAGGTGCTTCTACATCGCTTCAATGGATCCCAGAGTGGAAAAATTCCCTTTGCAGCAAAGCGTTATAAAAATAAGCTGCAACTTTTAGGCAGTCATCCATATTTGCTTTCCTCACCTATCAGTTACAAACTAGGCGCTAACATGGTTAGATTATGAAGTTGGATGACAAAATTTGTTTTACTATCATTAAAAGCTGGTTAAAAACACTGATATAATGACTTCGAGAAACATGCTCCCCATGTGGAGATAGAGTTTGAAAACATGTTGATGCTTGTGCTGGAATACGCGTCATGTCTTCGGTTTTCAGTTTTCATTAAACATTTCACGGACATAAACATCGGAGAACTCACCGCTATTGAGTGAGGATCGTTCTTAAACGCTAATTCACAACCGCGTCCCATCTGGAATGAAAACGGGCCATCCTCATTGCTCCACGTGCC
Organism: Angiostrongylus cantonensis; assembly: GCA_009735665.1. Classification (NCBI taxonomy): domain Eukaryota; kingdom Metazoa; phylum Nematoda; class Chromadorea; order Rhabditida; family Metastrongylidae; genus Angiostrongylus; species Angiostrongylus cantonensis. The sequence goes on from MQTX01000198.1 coordinate 346,419, forward strand.
GCGTTGGTATGAATTACGCACAATCTACATGATCGAATTATTTGAACTCAGATAAGGTACCTTGGCTTTTGGTTGAATAACCGTTGGCAACTAGATCAATTACCAGTCCAGATCATTAGCCATCTCAGTACCAATTTTATTGTTAAAGATAATTTAGACGAACTTAAACCTTAAGAGAAGCATCCAACAATTTAGGAGTATGGTTATTCTTATCCTCCTGCTAGTTGAATTGCGCTGAGAGTGCGGTCCCCTTTGATTTGAATAAACTCAGTTTGACTGAATGGCAAACGATGTTTGAAGTCATGCACCTTTCTGCCATCACAGAAGATTTCCATAAAATCAACTTCCAACCTGTAAGTATGTCACTGAAGAAAATAAAGAGTTCAAATTTCGTAAAACTACTTTTCTAGTGATAACAAGCCTTAAGGAGAATGTTGAAGCCGAACGAGTCTGATCCTTAGATCGAAAAGATCTCCCTGTTTCTATGGTATTCTTCTTCGTTCTTCATTTCCCCACACTTTACTCTTAAATGCCAATAAATGATTATAATTTAGAAAAATCTTCATTTTGAATAATAAGATCGATTTCTATTTAACTTCATTACATGTAATACTGTAAACTATGTTTTACCTTTTTTATTTTCTGCCTACTACAATTTTCACGCCAGGTTACTAAGCGAAATACAACCACAACGTTGCTGAGATATTTGCAGAACTCTGGACCGCAGGTGCGCTATTGACCTTCCCGGGGAGCAACGCGTTCGCCACTACATCATGGGGGTCCTTTGTTTTGCCTGTCTCTCAATTAGTTCTATCCATCTTTTGCAATCAGTAATCACCCGCTAACTAGCTGAGAGACAGGCAAAACAAACGACCCCCATGATGTGGTGGTGAACGCGTTACTCCCCGGAAACGACAATAGCGCGTTCGCTCCCCACCATAGACACCTGCAGTCCAGAGCTTTGCAAATATCTCAGCAACGCTGTGACTGTAAACTATCTTGTATTAATACAAAGAAATAATAAATGAATTACAACCACAACCGGCTTTAATTCATGATCAAAACAATTTCGTGTTAACTACTTCATACTAGTAATTGATTGCGTGTTTGCTGATGACACTGATCGATAGAAAACTAACTGACAGACAGGCGAAACGAAGGACCTGCATGATGTGGTGGTGAACGCGTTAGCTCCCGGAGAGGGTAACAGCACGTTCGTCCCCACCACAGACACCTGCACTTCGGAGTTTTTCAAATATCTCAGCATCATTACGGTTGTATTTCACATAGCACCCTGCTGTAAAAATTGTAATAGGCAACATGAAGCAGACGCAGCAGAGAGCAGTGATAATCATAGAACTACCACTGAATAATATTGGTAACGAAGAAAAAAAAATACACAACACACTAAGTAGGAATTTACGACGATATGATTCTCGTCGAAACGGAAGTTCACATGAAGCACAGCTCGTCCAGGATCTATCCGAGCAGCACCTTGCAGGAGATTGATCTCGAATCTAAACACTAATGACTTCTCGTTGATCAAACACTAGAAAGCATTCATTTCAAAAAGTAATCTTAAAATATCTGCACGATTGAAAACGTGAATTATATGTTGTCCTTCTAAGACAACTAACGTCAAACTCACCTTTTTACATAACTGTAGAATTTTCCCTTGATGCTTATTGACTCACCTGCTTTAAGCGGCTTGGCTAGCGTGGTCACGTGTGGAACAGGTATGCCAACAAGAGGAGAACAAGTCTAAAGCCATTATAGTCGAAATAATGAGATATATTACCCAAAAACTTGGATTACCTGCCTCCACGAGTAGTGGGGGCCCATAAGTTTCAATTTTAGTGATACTGTAGAGGCTAGGCAACTTTTTCCCGGTACCATTGTAATCCTGTCTGCACTTTTCTACGTCTTCTTCGAAGATAGCCACCAGCCTTACCAATCAGTCAGAGATTTGCCGCCTTGCGACACGGTTTTCTCCAGAACGGCAGCGACTACTGGCGTTAATTCAATCCTAGCTTTCAGATGGGAATGCCAAAGTTCTTTATTAGCTTAGACAAAATAAATGGTGTGCGAGATTTCCACTCATTTATTTTAAACAACTCCGCCGTTGGATGAATGTCATTTTGTACACCGTTACTGGACACTAGGAATAAGTTTTCACAATTAACATGGTGTTTGCAGAAAGCTAAGGAAGTTATTATACCTAACAGTTCAAAAAACACCTTGTCTCTCAGCCAGCTCTATCGATCTCTGCCATCAGCAAACACCCGTCAACGGGATTGATCTGGAGAGCCTAAATCGATAAATTTGAGAGACAGAAGAAACGAAAAACTAGCATGGTGTGGTGGTGAACGCATTACTCCCCGGAAAGGACAATAGCGCGTTCGTTCCCCACCGCAGACACCTGCAATCCGAAGTTTTGCAAATATCTCAACGTTTAGTTTTGTAACACTTCCATATAAGCAAACTAAAACAACAGTTACGCGAGTAACATAGTTAAGGGGATAGTGGGAACCAAAAATCACTGATGGAATCGGTTCTAGTGTTCTCAGTATTGTAGTCCACTTGCACAGCAATATAATCCTGCCCAGAATCGAAAGTTCCGATCCGTAAACTTACTGGTACTCCGAGCCTACTTATGGGTAGTTAATGTGGCTTTTCCGAAGGATGTGTGAGATTTAACTATTAGAGGCGATCATGAGGAGAATTCTATTTTTCGGTTACTCAGTTTTGGCCGAATCGGCGTACAGTGTGCAGTATGCATCCGTACAAGTACAACACATCTACGCATGTGTGCATGAATAGCTTCTATACGGAGAGTATGCTTAGATGAGAGGCAGAAAGCTCATAACTTGAATTTATGGATCTGTGTCTTATGGAAGGAAAGAGCATGGTCATTTCCAGCCCGTGCATACCTGATGGACAGGTAATAAGCTATCCACAGAAGCAATAACAACCTTAGTAAACATTAAATGGTAATCACAAATAAAACTATCATATACGGATAAAGAATTGCGATTACAGAGTAATAATGGAGAAATTCCGCCTCATTACCTCTTACAGTACAGTTCCCAGAAGAGCCGCGGCGAGAAACTACTTCGAATTTCCTACTAGTCGTGCTTTCCAAAGACAATCGACGAGGATAAGAAGGAGGTGGCATTCCATACTCTGAAAGCAGATTCTCACATTTTAAAACTTTTCACAAATATAAAAATCTGAAAGGAATGCAAAACAGATCCGGAGAAACTACGACGGCTAATTCATCTCAAAGAACTTGAATAGGGCAGCTTTTGACGAATTGATATAACAGTGAAAAACAGTGCCGCTTACGGATGAGCAGTAAAAGGTGCGTGTTTGATGATTGTGCAGCATGCATCCGTACAAGTACAACACATCTACGCATGTGGGCATGAATAGCTTCTATACGGAGAGTATGCTTAGATGAGAGGCAGAAAGCTCATAACTTGAATTTATGGATCTGTGTCTTATGGAAGGAAAGAGCATGGTCATTTCCAGCCCGTGCATACCTGATGGACAGGTAATAAGCTATCCACAGAAGCAATAACAACCTTAGTAAACATTAAATGGTAATCACAAATAAAACTATCATATACGGATAAAGAATTGCGATTACAGAGTAATAATGGAGAAATTCCGCCTCATTACCTCTTACAGTACAGTTCCCAGAAGAGCCGCGGCGAGAAACTACTTCGAATTTCCTACTAGTCGTGCTTTCCAAAGACAATCGACGAGGATAAGAAGGAGGTGGCATTCCATACTCTGAAAGCAGATTCTCACATTTTAAAACTTTTCACAAATATAAAAATCTGAAAGGAATGCAAAACAGATCCGGAGAAACTACGACGGCTAATTCATCTCAAAGAACTTGAATAGGGCAGCTTTTGACGAATTGATATAACAGTGAAAAACAGTGCCGCTTACGGATGAGCAGTAAAAGGTGCGTGTTTGATGAGCAAAGCAAATAAATGAGATGAAGCAGCAAATTTATGACATAGAGAAAGCCGAAACTCGAAGAATAGAATGCTCACTCTTCCAGCACAGTACAGTGTGCTGAACCCTTCTAGCACTTAAAAATATACTACAAAACACTAGAGCATTTGATAAGAACTGACTTTCAACATAGCTAACTTCCTGTTCACTTTTTATAGCACGGTATGATGTGAAATACAACCACAATAACGCTGAAATATTTGTAAAAACTATGGAACTCAGGAAACTGCAGTAAGGATCGAACCAGTTAATACTCTTTTCGGAGTCTAACGTGTTCATCACCACACCATTCGGATACCTCGTTTTGCCTTTCTCTCAGCCGTGTTCTAACCTATAGGTGCTATCAGCAATAACCCGTCAAGAGGATTGGTCCAGGGAGCACAAATCAACATTGAACCAAGTTAAACTGAAGCTGTAATATATAAACCACAATGTATTCACGTTTTATTTACTGCCCATTCTTTTTCCATCGCAATCCACCCACCGCAGACACCTGCGGTCCGGAGTTTTGCAAATATCTCAGCATCATTGTTACTATGAATACTCGTCGCTCTTGTGGTCCAATGGACGAACCAAGTTTCATTCCGCCGGATAACTTTCGGCACCTATATCCCACTTCTACAATGTGGGAAGCCCATACGTCCCTAAAGTTCTGCTTTCTCGCTGGAGACAAGTGGCTCAGATGTCGTCGTTACAGTTTGTGAGTGAGTGTCTAGCCCCGCATTTTGCGATAGACAAGCATTCGACATTCAATACTGGAAATACTATTCTCCGATCAATATCTCGTTGTATTGAAAAGCTTGAAAAGGGCACGTGTGGCGCAGTGTTCGGAAGAGCCCTGCAACACACGTGGAATCGATTTCCGCGCCCATGGCCCACAAAGCCCCCTATCCCTATGGGATCGTCAAATTGGTACAATACTTGTCTAGGAGGATAGCAGCACTGACTTGATACATTGGCCGGCCACCGCGAGCCATTGTAAAGGCCAGACATGCATTTAATCACCTCTAACGATACTTAATGAAATCGAATAGACGGCTCATCCGCCACGGACTAATCAGCGCCGAGAGATTTATCCTTTTTTATTGAGAAATTATTATGAGGTCACCACAAAGTTTTTTTTCCGTGATCAGCGACTTGGGACCTTCGCACTTGCTTCGTCACGTGCTAGATAAAAGGGCCGAGCAGTAGACACCTGGGTGTTGTTATACCCCATTCCACTCGACTCGACTCAGTGCGATTACGAAGACTTTCCCATAGCAAAGAACAACTACTGTGGACATTCAACTCGAATCATTTCCGCGCAGAATATGGCAAGGATACCACATCGTTTCTTACGATAAAAGACCTTCGTAGCAACCTCATGTTAGCTTTCCAATACGCCGAGATAGGGATTAGCCCATTAGCTTACCAATATGACGAGGTATTTCATTCATGTGAAGTTGAAGGGTGATGTTTAATAATGTCTTCTGATCAGTTGGAAAAATACGAAGATAGCCGACTCAATCGACATGTAACTTTATATTGTATATGTTTACAACGTATTCTCATCAAAGAATATAACAATTGGCTTACCATCAGCCATGTTGTTGACCAATGTGAGCTAGCAGCAATCACTCGTCAACGGGATTGATCTGGGGAGCACAAATTGGCATTGAACCCAGTTAAGCTGAAGCTGTAGCATAATAACAAGGTCATCGCTTTTTAGATCCGTCCGGCGTTTTGCAAACATCTCAGCATCATAACGGTTATATTTCACATAATTCCCAGCCATCAAAAAGAATAGGCAGTGCTGATGGCAAAAGATCGATAGAACTAGCTGAAAGACAGGCGAAACGAAGGATCCGCATGGTGTGTGATGGTGAGCGCGTTATTCCCCGGAAAGGACAATGGCGCGTTCGTTCCCCACCATAGACACCTGCGGTCCAGAGTTCTGCAAATATCTCAGCTTCATTAAATAGGCAGTAAATAAAAAGTTATAACAACAAGCAGTGCTTGTTCGACGTAAAAGAAGCAGTCAGCACTGCAAACAATAGCAAGCAGATAAACCGTAGCAAAGCGAAGACGATGAAACAACAAAGAAGTGCCGGGTGCTCAGACTACCAGAATGACAACGAAAACAGCTTGTGTTCCTTGATGCGATTCAACATTTATTTGAGAAAGTAGCATCTAGATTCGACTTTTGTACCGTTACGGGAACGCAGCAGTAATTTGACTAATGTAATCGATTAATAAATAGATCAACATGTGATATGTAGAGAACAAAACGGCAAGAAAAAGCTGGACAGACAATTCAGTAGTATCGTGGAGTTTCTCAAGTCGCTTTGTGAGCGGTGAACAACTTCACCGTTCTGCCCGTTTCTGTAGAGCTTTTAAGAGGTCATAAATTGAATAAAATTTTAAGGCAATTATGATTACTTATCGTTATATTTCACGTTAGGGCGCGTGTGGCGCAGTGGTCGGAGGCGCCCTGCAACACATACAGGGATCGATCTCAGCGCCCATGGCTCACCAATCCTTCCATCCCTGCGGGGTCGATAATTGGTACCAGACTTGTATGTGAGGATAGCAACATTGGCTCGGTACATCGGCAGACCACCGCGGCTCATTGTAAAGGCCAGATATGCATTCAGTCACCTTCGATGATGCTTAATGAAGTCGAATGCAGGGCGCATCCCTCAGGGATTGATCAGTGATTGGGCTTTATCCTTTACCCTTTTATCGTTATGTTCTCGACTACGAGATCATTTGAGAGGCTAACGATCTCAAAAACTAGAGTGGAAAATTCACGTTATTGAAAATGGTTGAAATTTCTCAGCAAATACCATTGGCATTTTCTTTCTTTCATAAGTGCTTTCACAAATGTAATGCATCACGGCAACAATTCTTGCTGGAAAAAATCGTGCTTGCTCACCCGCACGGTGCTTTTGAAAAGAGCACTAATGACAGAAAGGGAAAAGAAAGGACTTGTAAGCTGCAGAAAACAACAAATCGTCCCGAACTTCATCAAATGAAAACGACTACACGATGTTTGTGAACTACCAGAGGATTGCTACCGAGTACTGAACATCGAAATGCGAATACCACGCACCTGTCTACGAATCGAACAAGATCAGACGTTCCTCAAGCGGAAGAAGTGCTAGAAGAAGGAAAATCGTTATGCTCATTATTGAGAGGACCGCCTCTGGAGGATAATAGTGGGCGGGCTCAAAAAGGACTTATAAGCTGCAGAAAACAACAAATCGTCCCGAACTTCATCAAATGAAAACGACTACACGATGTTTGTGAACTACCAGAGGATTGCTACCGAGTACTGAACATCGAAATGCGAATACCACGCACCTGTCTACGAATCGAACAAGATCAGACGTTCCTCAAGCGGAAGAAGTGCTAGAAGAAGGAAAATCGTTATGCTCATTATTGAGAAGACCGCCTCTGGAGGAGAATAGTGGGCGGGCTCTGAGGAAGGGGAAATCCTCCGAAACCTCAGCTTGATGTTGAATAAATATAAAATAACACCTCACGTTTGCTCAAGAAGGATAGAGAGGACTATATTTAAAATTACTAGATTCCCAGCACCGTTTCGTCCAAAAACCAACTGATAACGGTGGAACAATCAACGCCGACGCCGTGCCGTAACCAATCAGAGCATAATCTGCACATCACTGAAACAGAACAGCTGGAATACGATGTCTGTAGAGAAGAAAGTTCTCTACCACATTCATAATCGTCTTCGTTTCTTTAGCCAATATACAGTCGTATATCTCGGATACCAGATATAGATTGTACTCTTTGGAATGTTTCAATGCTAATCAAACAAAAGTGAACGTTTTTGATGTGAAACCCATCGAAAAGAAATGAGTGCAAAGAACTTTGATCACTTGGTCCACTTCCTTCCACATGCATGGGCTGCACATGAATCTTTACAGTCGTAATAGGTTTTGACACCATACAAATTGCACACATGAATATTGCTTGTAGGCTAGTCTCCATCTATACGATTCCATACGCCCTAGAGTCGTCCCCTCTCAATTTCAATGTAATTTAGCGCTTCGATAGGCGTATGAAAGAATAAAGAGCAGAGTATTGCTCTTATCTATCACCATAACCCGTCGTCTCGTTGATCGTCGAATGACTGGAGCAAGCGCTAGTAAATCTTCTACTTCTCCCTGTCACGTGCAAGAGTAGCCCGGTGAGTTCTGCTCGCGCTAGGGACTCATTGAGGATCACATCTTTCCTCTAGGTTTTCGTTGGGAATTACCACTATGGAGTTTGTGGGTTTCCCACAGTACACATGGCATTCTGAGGTATGCAGTCACCAACGGCTCCTATTCATCGGTTGTCGTTTATGCCCACCACGTGACCTGCCCATCTTATTCTCGACAGCTTGGCGCATGGAACGGCGTCCATTATTTTTGACCTTTGGCTTATCTCAGAGCTATGGATCACCTCTCTCATTCTGCTATACGGGAAACTCCTAGTATCGCCCTTTTGACAGCGATTTGACAGCGCATTCTAAAACACTGAGCGATCTTTCATCCTGGTTCCGCAACGACCAGGTCTCTGACGTATACGTTAAGGCAGGAACAACAATCGAAAACATGAGCGGGTGTTACTCGTTCTTCTCACTACATTTTGAAAGTTCCCCAAGCCACTCGCTTCCTCCTGCTAGTTTTCTGGAGCTAAGTCGTTCACCACGTTAATTTCCCGACCTAAATATACGTAACTGTATCAGATTTTCATCTTTCTGTTTGTGCTATTGAAATGTTTGACCTAGTAAGTTGCGTATTGGTGTACCCTTCGAGGCTCTGAAGAAGGCGATTCTCCCGAAACGTCACCTACGATTGTGCTCTATGTGTGTTATTGTACGAAAGTAAATGTATGCTGTTTGACAACCTCGCGATGGCTAAGAGAGAAAACGACGAGCCAATAAATTCCTTTCCTGTTGAATCTTGTGTGGGAAGTACACTTTATATTGCAATTTAATTACACGGAGAATAAGTGCATAGGATCATATTACCATTGACACATGAAACTGCTGCATCTGACAACAACCCTTGAACTGGTGAAACAACTCCAATAACAAACTTTTTAATATTTTATACGAGCAGTCTTCATGTCTACTGTGTAGATCCCAGCACTTCTCACTTTCGATTCGTTACTTGCATCCGTTTCCCACGAAGACCTTCTAACTTTTACGTGTGACTTCGACTGCTGCTTGAGAGTTTTCCTTTCATCTAGAATGTCGTAGAATGATGGTCGAGTCGATTTTCCCTAGAGGTCCTGATACATCCGGTCTGGAGCACTCCCAATTAGACAGCACAGAGTCATTTCTTCGGACAAGTCCGGTACCAATTGGCCCGACCCCGGAAGGATTACAGGCTTAGTAGGCCTAGTGAGCCCGCTGCAGGATTGAACCTGAGCACCGTGCTAGTGATGACCGGCATCACTACCACTGTAGTATCTGCCCCCTATAATATATTATTGCCATTCTTCTAATTAATAATTAATCTAATGTAGATCCTGCCTCCAAGGTAGCCACTGGAAATCAGATTTTGCCGCAATTGTTCATGACAGACCAAGCCATAAGACCGTATCAAAGAGCTGAGGTTGGAGGCAAAAAGTTGGAACGTAGAATTAGATCGTTGTTTGAGTCGCTGGGCTGGTCTTAAGCCTGAAGAAGCCACTTCGGATGGGACGATTAGGCCTAACGCTGAGGTTATAATCATAACCACTCAGTGATACTTCAGGCACTGCATCTTCATGAACATCAACGCTTTCTTTAGATTCCTAAGACTACGCTGATGCTACCCGTCTTTTGTCCATTTTATCAGGAGAGAATGGTATAAAGAGTGGACGTAATATTAAAAACAAGTACAGAGCTAAGCAATGAAAACCACGAACGACATTTGTATCATTTGTAATTAAGAAATTATTTCCACCCAAGGCCAAATGACTGGAACAACAACGCACAACCTCCCAAAGTCCGAAAAAAAATGTACCCAAAGGGATTCCATTATCAAGAGCAATAGTTCGAGAAATTTTTGTGAAGTCTATACCATTCCTGAAGAAATTCAAAGTGACTGGTAAATCTTAACGGTGATTTCAAAAATTAGAGAAATATCGAATTTAGGCTTCTTATTCTCAAAGAAGGAAAAGAACCGTTAACTGTGCTTAAGTGTGGTCCAGAATATTTGATAAAGAGTCGCCAATGGAATCAATAAAGAGGCAGAGGCCTATAAGATGACTCTCTTATGGCCCCTAACACAACGTCTAAAATCATTAGGGTACGACTAATCCCAAAAATCGCTTCAAATACGCTCATTTTCATCGATGAAGATAAATTTTTAAACGAACGAATCCTTTGTAAAACAAAACATTACAGCGACTAGTATCACACAGAAACATCACAAACAGATAGAAAACTGCTTATATTCTTGCATATTTTGAGGTAAAAGCATAACTTAAAGTGGTTAAAGCCAAACACATCGCTATATATATA
>MQTX01000198.1:365838-419736 GCA_009735665.1 Angiostrongylus cantonensis
AGACGAAAAACTATGGCAATTACATGATCAACAGCTTCTCGAAAACTCACCGCTTTTTTACATGACTTCCAATGAGGATGGTTAGAACAGCTGATTATAGTCGCATATGGTTGATGACTGCGCCACCCCACATCAGAAATTGATCCAAAGATACGGGGCCAGGTAGCCTATGACCTCTGGGCATTCCTCCCTGCTACTCATTGCGGGAGTTTTTGGAGAAGCTATTGATCATGTAATTGCCATAGAGTTTTTCGTCTTTTGTTTCCTGCTCGTCTGCTCTCTCATCTCCCATCGGTTTAACGCGTCATCGTAGCTGGGATGTGTTGCTGGGTGTCGGGATGCGATGTACAGCTGGGGATTCATCACCCGGCAGGGTCTCCCTAGCTGAGAAGGAGTCCGACGTTTCCATCAGGAAGCGCAGCTAAGAGTAAGCCAGTATCCACCACCATTCTGGTATCAAACTACTCACATGGTGGTAAATCTCCTGATCCACAGGGACGCTAACTGTCTGTGGTGGTGACGGCCTGAGTAGACTTTAGCCAGGCTGACCACGGACCTTGAGGGAAATACCATGGTTACACTATCAAAACTCCGGAAAATATAGATAATGCTAGAGCCCGCACAACCCAGTAAGGACAGGCTTCCAATTGTCCAAGTATTCAACTAAGTGGTCTCTCAGCTAATTCCATTGTGACACCTTTTTCTAGCGTTTCAAAGGAAACTAATTTTTAGCACAATTTTATTCCAAAATGATCTTGTTTAAAAGTGTTGTGGTCGTCCTATTCTTTAATTGCTCAACAACGCGAATTTTTCTACCAAATTAGCAGCACTTGACGCCACGACTCTGTCGCATTGTACTTAAACCCGTGTGAGCTCTTCTTAGTGAGTAGTATAGCCATGAAACTTTTGTATTCTAGTAAATAAGTGCACCTTATATTTATAAAAGAAGTTCCACAACATCATATGCAACGAGACCACTTTTATAGAGCTTTATTCGAGCGCCACTAAACACAGTGTCGCACAATTTAGGTCCACAACAGGGCCCACTCTGCTGGAGGCGCGGAGGGGGAACCCTGTGCGGTTGATAAGCCGTCGCGGCAGACGAGTGGCCGCTCATTGTTCAGCTCTCGACCAATCAACATGACCGCCGATGTCGCCGGTTCTCGCCATGCATCTGCAAAGGCGTCCAAGCAGAACACGGCCAAAAAGGCTTGGCCTCATCCCGGCCACCCGACCGTGATCCGGAATTCTGTGGGCGAGCCGAAGGAGAGGGCTGGATCGTCGAAGATTGCTATTCGGAAGTTCGTACTGTCACACTACAATCCTGGGGATAATGTGGCTATGGTGAATCTTCCACCACCTTTATCATGTTTTAATGTTGACTACTTGGTATGTGGTTTGTTGCAGGCTGACTCTTTGCTCCGCAAAACACCTGAGAAGGCTGTCATGGAAGGTGAGCTGATGCTGGTCAAAGGAAACGAAGCATCTGGAAGCTTCGGATTTGGTGAGAAGAAGACTGCCCTTGCTTCTAAGAAGGTAGGTGACGAATGTTCCACAAATTTTCTTGTGAAGCCTGGGTGGCGTAACGACAATGAGGTCTCAATTTCAGCATGTCGGCAGGAAACTGGCTATGAGGAAGAACAAGTTTTCCGAAGCAGCGACAAGGATGCCTAAAGCGGGAAAGAAGGCCAGCGCTCCTAAAGCCAACATCGCTAAGAAGTTCATTGGCAAGGCTACCACGAAGCCAAAGGCTTCCAGTTCTAAGATGAGGAAGGTTGGGCAATAAATTTGTAATCCTATAGCTCCATTCCCCTAGATATCTCGCCGTATGTCGTTTTTGTACATGATTGAAATGATACGAGGTTAGTATAAAGCTTTTATTCGGCTGACATTTCGGCGTTTTGCCTTCCTTTTAGGTGCACTGATTCTGATCTCTGGTGCACAGCTGGTCTTTGCGTTTTTGGTGTTCGTTGTCCCGTCGAGTCGTGTCCAGTGCAAGGGGCACCCCTTGAACGGCGAACTTCACTCGGCGGTGTCTCTTTATAGAGACCGGATCTTAGTGATCTTCCCCGTTCGAGTGGTGCTCCTTCCACTGGATCCGACTCGACACGACAACGAACACCCATCGCGTCAACGGCCAGCTTTGGACCATCGACTCGGATCAATGTGGCCCTTAAGGAGGCGAGAGCGACGGAGCGTTAGCCGAATGATGGTTTTTTACCAACTTTATGTCAGTTCAATCATGAATGTTGTTGATTAATGCTACTAAAGCTTTATGTAAGTCAATTATTGATGTACCTCATACAATTGTATTTTTTTACGCTCTTGATTAGTAAAGATGTACATCTTCGGTCTTTGTGACAGTGTTGTTGGTGGTCAGTTGTCGTTTTGGTTGGTGTGTCGATGTGAGAGTTAACACCTAGTGTTGTGAGTTCTAAGCATTCAAAACGAAGTTGTACTGAATAGGAATCGGTGTAGATTCAGCGCTGCCCACGATTAAATGCAAATAGCACCGTGCGAGGTCTCAAATGCCAATGGACTTCATGAATTCGTGCCGTACATGGACAGTGGTTGGAGGCGCCACTGCGGCGCGCACGCGAAATGCGCCCATGGCCCACCAAGCCTTCCATCTCTCCGGGGTCGGCAAATTGGTACCAGACTTGTCTGGGAGGATAGCAGCACTGGCTCGATACATTGGCAGGCCTCTGCGAGTCATTGTAAAGGCCAGATATGCATTCATTCACCTCCAACGATGCTTAATGAAGTCGAATGCATGGCGCATCCCTCAGGGATTGATGAATGCCGAGAGCTTTATCCTTTTTTTTATTACATAGACCACCGTGTTATGTTTACGCCTTAAAGCTCTCTCGTTCCTTTCCGTTGGTGTGGTAGTCTCTTTCTCTTTTTTGCCCTGCCATGCAGGACTTCTTGTAGATGCATGATACTCTACATCATTCTTCTTGTATTTTTCTCTTCCTATAGCAGCCATCATCAAAGAAGAAGTCAGGAGCAGCTGTCGCTTAAATAGTTTGTCTTAGGATCGCTTTCATAGGTGGTTGTCGACTCTAATGCTTCCAAGAAAGCTTGCTATTTCCACACTAGGATTATTGCAGTACGACGAAGATTTGTGAGCCGCCTATCAAAGAAGTTTGTGGCTTTAGGTTCAGTGTATTGAATATTATTATATCACTTACAGTTTTTCAACAATGATCACTGGTCAACGAGCACCACAAAGTTTGGCTGCCATCGGCTTCAGTGGGAAAAGATCCTAAAAAGAGAGCTTCAAGATCGACTCCGCTATCAGGACAAACAGGGTGTATGAAAAAGAGCTGTAAATCAAGAGGCGTAGGCATTATCATCATCAACTTTCTCTAGAGCGTTTTTTAGACAGCAGGACTCTGACGACGGAGTTGACATAAAATTCCGCATGTTTTCGGACGGCATTCTCAAGACCCTTAATCACTACCGCGATAGAAGATTTATCTCTAACCTCACATCCGCGCAAAAATTCGGCATGCGACAAATTAGAGAATTAATAAACTCGAAAACAATAAGACTGCCTGTCAGTGATAAAGGGGAAAGTTCATAGTTATTCCTCGCCAGCTGGATGTTGAGATAACAGAGGAACATCTTAGTGATGCCACCCTCCATCGGCCATCCTCTGAAAAAGAATACAAAAGTCAAAACCGAAAGCTCAACAATCAATAGATCGGTGTGGCAAAGGCTGCTGGTTTAAAATCATCGATTATTTCGTCCTTTAAAATCGATAAACCAACATGTCCCGTCCCATAACTACTTATTAAAACACATAAGTTGGTACGATGCGGTGATCTTGCGTCAACCAATCCATCATCATTTAAGGTTGGACCCATCATCAACCGTGTAGACGGGCCAACGAATAGAATAAACTGGTTTTTAACCCTAATACTTACCCAGTTGTTCAACCACATTCCAGCTCACCTCAAAAACACCAAAATGTTCCTAGGACGTCTACGTAACGCGTCTCCGAATAACGCTTACGTGATGGAGTCCACCGATGTTACCGCGCTCTACACCAACGTATCGAATGACTCCGCAATGCAAGCCATCTTCGAGCTTCTTGCTGAACATGGAGGAAGAATACACATAAATGGCTTGTCCATCCATTGGCTTATGACTCTCTTAATGGAGTGCCTAAACTGCTCGATTTTCAGATGGTCTGGGAAATACTACGCGCAAATAGGCGGGCTGGCAATGGGACTGCGACTGGCACATGCCTTGCCATTGTGCTTGTGTCTAAGATAGAGCCCCTGTTCTCGGTCTCCGGCCCCTACTCTACCGCAGATATATAGACGATTGTTTTGTCGTCTTTTATAAGCAGAAGGAGATGGACAAATGCTTTGAATTCTTGAACGAGCAGTCAGAGTACATCAAGTTCACCCGGGAGAAACCGAAGGACGAGTGGCTCCCATTTTTAAACGTTCAAAGTAACTTGCCAGGTAGCGGTTACACGACAAAGTGGCACCGAAAACCAAGTAACAAAAACATCCTGTAACAATTCCCAGGATCGACTGTCTATTAACCTCGACATTGGAATATGAATGCGTATGAATGCGTTGTTTTCTTGTTCAGCAATCGCGAGGTTGTTATACAGCATACATTTACTTCCATAGAAAAACACAGAATACAATACAACAGTAGCTGACGTTTCGGCAGTATCGCCTTCTTCAGAGTCTGAAAGGGTAAAGGACCTTTGTGAATCTGGATAAAAGAGCACCTAGATGGCAAACAAAAACTAAGACAAAGTGCCCCACTAGGCACTCATAAGATACGTAAGCATACTGGAGACGAATTTGAAGTTAAAGTCAATATCCTCAAACAGGAGACTAAGACACTAATGTGCAAACTCTTTGAGTCTTTTTGGATAATTGCCAAAAATTCCGCAATGAATAGCAGGGAGGAATGCCCCAAGATCACACGCGATCTCGCCCCTTACCTTCGTATCAATCGTTGATGTGGGAAGGTGCAGTCGTCAACCATATGCGACACATATGCAGGTTTCATTGATCTGTAACCAGCAGAAGGTACTCTTTAATTCTTATTTTGTTTCATAGTCTCCAAAGTTCGAAACATTTGGTAGGCGACGTGGGATTCGTGTAAATGCGATGCTGTACCCCAAGTCCGGAATAAGCATTAGAGTTTCCAGCAATAGAGGTCCTACTACTAGTAAAGGTTTTAAACAATCCGTCCAAGTGATTCATAATCCTAAATGTCTTAATTCGGCAGCAACGCCCATGCGTAAAATTCATCTATAGGCAAACTGTTGTGTCTGAACTTCTCTTTGTCCTAGTAAGAAGAGCGTTCCAGTGTGATTTATTCAGTGCTTCATATGTGTAAGTGTACATTGACGGTGATGAACAGTCACTATCTTCAATCTTAACCGTTTTATTTGGATACTTGGACGGCCCGTGCTCACGAAATGTGCGGACCACAGCACATCTGCTAATCTTCACTTTCTCTAGCAATCGTAGTCCATGGTGGTGGTCTTGTTCGAGCATGGTAGCGATTGCGAATCTCATACCGTGATCTGTAAAACAACTGCAACTGCGAGTACAGCTGATAAACTTTGTTTACGAACTTGTGCGCCCAACGTTTAGGTGGTCGTCCAAGGGAGCGTTTGCATTCTCTTGGAGTCCACTCTACTGTTCTTTTCGTCCATCTGTCATCCGTTCTTCTCATTATGTGACCGGCCCATCTATGTTTCACTGTCGATGTATATTCTCCTGGATCTCGAAGATGTGACAGATATCAAAAGGTCAGAGCTTCGAATTCCGACTAGATGTTGAAAGTGCGGGTTATATTTCAGAAGGCATCGCTCAACCGCTCTGTAAGTAGTGCGAAGCACTCTTGACGTCGTTGAAGTATGAACCCACGTCTCTGCACCATAACAGAGTGCAGGGAGGACCGTAGAATCGAAGAAATGAGCGCGGATTCAGTTTGTCGGTGGCTTCCTTAAGAGACCCGAATGCGGCCCAAGCTGCTCTTCTTCTTCTATCTTGTTCCTCCTTCATACTGTTTTCCATGTTCACTGATCGCCGAAAGTATACGCACGAGGTGACCTCTGCAATGAGGGAACCACCCAATTCACTTTTTTTCGCCCTCGCACCATGGACATTTCATGAACTGGGTCTTCTTTCGATTTATGCGAAGTCCGATCTTTATCTCCGTTTCGTTGAGCTCATTGATCATCATTTCTGCTTTGCTAGTACTTCTTGAGAAGATGACATTGTCGTCGGCAAAACGAAGGTTTGATAGGAATTTTCCATCAATACGTATGCCTTTCTCATCCCAATGGATTGCATTCGTTTCGATACTGTCAAACGCTTTTTTGTAGTCGACAAAGGTTAGGACTAGAGGCAAGCGGTATTCACGACAGAGTTCGATGACCCTGGACACGGTTTGGATGTGGTCCATGCAGCAAAATCCTTTTCGAAATCCTGCTTGTTCGACTGCTTGCGCCTCATCTAATGTCCTTGATATGCGCGAGAGGATAATCTTCGTAAAAAGGTTGTAGAGTACACTTAACAAGCATATAGGACGATAGTTACGACGATCCTTTCGGTCTCCTTTCTAAGGCAAGATGACCGTGCGCGACGTTCTCCACTTGTCTGAGATTTTTTCCTTCAAGGTATGCTGTCATATGGTCTACGAGATGTACATGTAAATTGTGGCCTCCAGCTCTAAGGAAATCGGCGGTGATATTGTCTGGTCCTGGAGCTATGCCTCTTTTCATGCTTTCTATTGCAACTCGAACCTCCGACGGAAGAATTCCAAGTGGTGTTTCTCCAGCGCGGATATTAGGGCCCGGGACGGGGATTGTGGAGCGGAAAAGGTTGGTGTAGAACGTTTCCGCTACTAATTCAATATCATGGAGGGAAGTTTTGACCATCCCATCTTCGTTCATCAGAGCTGACAGCGGAAAATTATAATCACATAAGTCCACCGTAGAATCGAAGAAATGAGCGCGGATTCAGTTTGTCGGTGGCTTCCTTAAGAGACCCGAATGCGGCCCAAGCTGCTCTTCTTCTTCTATCTTGTTCCTCCTTCATACTGTTTTCCATGTTCACTGATCGCCGAAAGTATACGCACGAGGTGACCTCTGCAATCAGAGAGCCACCCAATTCAATTTTTTTCGCCCTCGCACCATGGACATTTCATGAACTGGGTCTTCTTTCGATTTATGCGAAGTCCGATCTTTATCTCCGTTTCGTTGAGCTCATTGATCATCATTTCTGCTTTGCTAGTACTTCTTGAGAAGATGACATTGTCGTCGGCAAAACGAAGGTTTGATAGGAATTTTCCATCAATACGTATGCCTTTCTCATCCCAATGGATTGCATTCGTTTCGATACTGTCAAACGCTTCTTTGTAGTCGACAAAGGTTAGGACTAGAGGCAAGCGGTATTCACGACAGAGTTCGATGACCCTGGACACGGTTTGGATGTGGTCCATGCAGCAAAATCCTTTTCGAAATCCTGCTTGTTCGACTGCTTGCGCCTCATCTAATGTCCTTGATATGCGCGAGAGGATAATCTTCGTAAAAAGGTTGTAGAGTACACTTAACAAGCATATAGGACGATAGTTACGACGATCCTTTCGGTCTCCTTTCTAAGGCAAGATGACCGTGCGCGACGTTCTCCACTTGTCTGAGATTTTTTCCTTCAAGGTATGCTGTCATATGGTCTACGAGATGTACATGTAAATTGTGGCCTCCAGCTCTAAGGAAATCGGCGGTGATATTGTCTGGTCCTGGAGCTGTGCCTCTTTTCATGCTTTCTATCGCAACTCGAACCTCCGACGGAAGAATTCCAAGTGGTGTTTCTCCAGCGGGGATGTTAGGGTCCGGGACGGGGATTGTGGATCGGAAAAGGTTGGTGTAGAACGTTTCCGCTACTAATTCAATATCATGGAGGGAAGTTTTGACCATCCCATCTTCGTTCACCAGGGCTGACAGCGGAACATTATAATCACATAAGTCCCAACGCCATTGTTTCGGGTCCTTCGTTTCGCCTGTCTCTCAGCCAGTTCTATCGATATCTACCATCTGCAAACACCCGTCAACGGAATTGATCTGGAGAGCCTAAATCTAGAAATCTGAGAGACAGAAGAAACGAAGAACTAGCATGGCGTGGTTGTGAACACATTATTCCCGGAAAGGACAATAGGCGATGATTTTGAAGTGACTGTGCGTATCCCAGCGCAGGAATCGAAAACATCAACGCGCAAAACTCTTGCGGCGTTTTGGATAAATTTCAGAAATCCAAAGATAAACCGGAAAGACGAATGCCTCACTATCACACGTGACCTAGCACCCTAGTTCAAAATGATATTTTGACCCCAGGGTGTGTCTTGCTCGCGACCCCATGTTAACAGCACGTGGGTCAGTCCCACTCGTAACACCAGGGTGAGTAGCATTTCTGTTCAATGTGGTGTAGACCTACATTTGACCGTAACATCATAGCCCACCATCTATTTAACCGTTTGTTCTTCATTTATACTTTAGCCTTTGTTCCACCGAAAAATTAAAGTATTCTAATATAAAATACGTCCAGGCTCTGAGGAAGGCGAAATCGCCGAAACGTCAGCCACCGACCAACAACAACAACAAGAACGACAACGAAGACATAAACCAACCTCGCACCAGCTAAAGAAGAGGTTATTGATAGTAATAACAACAATAGCAACACAGTGATAACAATGCAAGACGAAGATTGCCCATTGGAAAAGCAGTGGTTGGACTAACTGAACGGACTGAACGAACTGAACTGATAAGCTGATGGAGCAGTTTATATCATCCTGAGACAGGCGGAATTTAGCTGCCGCGCGCTCGAGTCACTCGCCGATCAACGGAACTATAGGTGGTACAGGTGATACGTATGCCGTTTTTATCTCAATCTAATCATTTCGTTAGTGGCGATGAGCGCTGGCGTTTTAATGTCTTCTTTATCAACCCCTTTTCTTGCACGTATGGTGAGAGCTCGACAGAAATGTATTTTTGCTCCGCAATTTCGTTAACAGTCAGCTAGCGTTTTTCTCTAGAACGCTGATAGAATTTTATTTGCCTTGACTTCTTAAGCTTTTATTGCACTCGATGAAAGTTAGAATAAGAAGCAGATGGTACTCTCGACGTACTTTTAATAAGAAACTTTCTTTTTATATCTATTTCAATTTGCAGAGGTGTTCACTAATGAATAGAACTTAACCAGTGCATTCAGATTCATTCATATATGTCGGAATAAAATTTCAGTGCGCCGAAACGTCATCCATCGACCAACAACAGCGACAACGACAACGAAGACATATACCAACCTCGTATCAGCTAAAAAAGATCAGTTTATAAGATCATAAATAAATATATTAGCTATATATGCCGAGGTTCATAGAAAGTCGGTTTTTTGAGTTATTAAGAAACTTTCTTTTTATATCTATTTCAATTTGCAGAGGTGTTCACTAATGAATAGAACTTAACCAGTGCATTCAGATTCATTCATATATGTCGGAATAAAATTTCAGTGCTCCGAAGTTTCTTAGAAAGAAATTGTAGCGTCACTGCTACATTTTTGTTATTGGAATCATTGCTTTTTATAAAGAAGTCGTTCCTAATTACAGCGAGTTTTCTTGGAACACTGCGGTGGACGTCGAACATTTTCCCGTGTGGCACGTACCTCTCGAAGAGGCAGGAGGTAGTCTCAACAAGGTTTAGTGGTAGCTTTTCTGCCTTCAGTTCAGTTTTCTGCTGTTATTTTCACAGAGGCAACTTTTGGGCGCACGGGGAAAGCTCTTTTATTTCGACGAGTCGCTAACGTTCGGCAAATTATTCCAGTAGTTTGTAAACTTACCACTGGGAATCATTTGATTAACCTCTTTTTCACTAGTTGATTTTTTACAACGTAGTGTGTTATTGTTATAGGTTCGAGATACTTTCTGCCTTTCATGTAACACGAAACTAGACTGGTTTTGTGAATTTACAAATGAGAGTGCACAGAGATTTAAAGAAGGTAAGTTAATCATTTCTGCCAGCGTTTTACCAATTCATCGTGGCTGGAGTAGTTCCTGGGTGTTGGGCCCCTATGTGGAGAGATTCATCCTCCCGGTAGGGCCTACTAAGCTGACAAGGAGTCCGGCGTTTCCATCAGGGAGCTCGGCTAAGAATAAAGCAATACCAGGATCCACCACCATCCAGATATCAAACTAGTTGCATGGTGGGATTCCACAAGGACGGCGACAATCCATTGAGGTGATGCTCTTGGGCAGATTTTGGCTAGGCTGACCACGAGACTCCAGGGAATAGCTAAACTAGCAAAATTCCGAAAAATGGAAATTGTGCTGGGCTGACTCTAATGAAGACAGGCTATCCAAGTTAACCATTAGTAGGATGCTGGAGTGGAGAAGAATAGTTTTGTGGTATTCAAAGCAATTGGAGACAGAAGAGAGTGGTGTACCTCGCTGGTTCAGCACAAGGTATTCGAAGGTTGGTGTTTTTCGCGTCCATTCGCAATTTACAGGAAAGTTTATTCTCAAACGAAGTCTGGTCCGAGGGGTCGAGGTAACGCACAATCAACTGACTGAGCATTTATTCGAACGTGAACGGGCAGGCTTCTCCAGTGAAAGTACGAATTAGCTGGAAGAAGGTGTAATAATTAATTACCATAGTTTTGTTAGTGTGTTGATCTCATCGAGAAGGCTTGTGCTATCGAAAGTTATCTCGTATGTTCAAGAACTGTACAGTCACTATAATTTTGTTTGCAAATTAATGTTAATCTCTGATTCTCTTTTACTCGTTTATCTTGTGATATCTCGTGTTTCCTCGTTGTATACAACAGCAATCCTTACAAGAACGTATAACTGTGACTGTGTAATAGTTAGGTCTTCACCAAAAAAATAGCCGTCTTGTTTACGTATGCAATTGCCCTTAGGGAGTGGAATGTCAGTAGTAAACTGGTCCATAGTAATGTACTACGTGTCAGTCTAGTATCGTGATGTCGACTGTCTCATTTGGTTCATAGCAAAGCTGTATGTCCTCAAATGGTAGTCAATAATCCTCATATGGGGTTCGGCACGAAATGGCAGCCATAGTAGGGCAATATGGATCTTACCTTCGGATTTTGTTTTCTAAAAAAACGATTCAGAGTCTTACTGTGAAGAACGAATTTATTTCTACGAGTAGTTTAATTTACTGCACCGATTTTTTTTTTACTAAATTTTATAAAGCCTGTTAGTTGCTTATCCGAGACGGTTTTTTCGTCAGGGCTAGTTCTTCAAGAGCTTTTCTCTACGAATAGTGGTTTACAGAAGAAGAGAAACCTTTCGTACAAGTTTGTTCACCTAGTGATAGCCTCTGACGACTAACATCTTACGACCATGGCACAGAGTTCATCAAGGTTATTTATTTGGTTTCCCTTGGAGACAACAAAACCTTCCAATTCTGTGGTGCTCAAATGTTGGTGGACAAATACACCGTAAAAATGGCGTAATATTCTTGATATAACCACAAAGACTCTAAGATAGTAGCAAAATCTGGATCTAGGGTCAGATCGAAACAAAACAAGTCTTATACAAGAGATGTAGTCTGAACCACTATCTTCCAGGATCGCTCACCCTAGGCGAGGTTACCATAAACTTTTCATTCGACTAACGTTTCGACAACTTGTCTTCCTTAGAGCCGGTTGGTCCGAGAGGTACGACAGCCGTTCGACTTCGTGGTTCTTAATAGGTGTGTCGGGTTAAATCATCTGAAGCGGAGCATCTTGCGAATGAGAATCTCACTCGCTAGTGCCCTTTTATACGAGACGATGGTTACTGATTGTCCCCCTAGTAATGATAGGAATTCAAGTAGACGTCCTGTACTATTCTGTGTTATATAAAGGTGGTACTGCCGAGTGAGGTCGCCTCATTCGAGCGACGCTCCGTTTTAGATAATGTTACACCATGCGACTGCGAGGAATGAAATCGCGAGGACGAACGGTTGTGGATAATGGACTCGGATCAATTGGCGATGAAAAAGACGAAGATGTCGAAACGCTAGCCGAACAGAAATCTTGTGAAAACCTCTTGTGAGGTGAACAACCCTAAAAGATATTGATCATCCACGGCGATGTTAAATGATAATCGCTTTTAAAAACTATTCTCAACCATTGCCTAGGAAATGGTGACCTGCTCAAATACCATAGAAGACTACGAGACGGCAGTGAGAGATCTCCAGACCTATGGTGAGATATCTGTTCTTAATCCGAAGACACGATCTGCGCGCTTGTCAAGCAAAACTAAAGACTTTGAAAAGATGTTCATGTCAAAATTCTTCCGCCACTCACATCGAATAATTGGTTATGAACGCCAAACGAAAGCAAGATCTTCATTAATACTAACATTCAAGGATTTTACAACTCCCACAAAGAAAACTCATAAAAAGATGGAGTCGCGATCTTATTGAATATAAGGTCGATCCTGAACACATTTATTGTAACGGCTCACAGCGCAAGAATATGAAAAGCGTTCGCAGGGGTGGATAGGAGTGGAGAATTTTTGTAAAGTGCCTGTGAGCAATGAAAGTGTTTAACCTATGTTAACAACACAACGTAATTACATGAGAATCGAGGATAACATTAACGTATTAGCAATTCATAAGCTAAGGATTATGGTTAATATCATTACAGCCTAAGCAAATGAACTTGTAAGGAAAGATTGAGCGGGAGGGCAATGAAGATGGAATAGTAATGGCGATCTCCAAGGCGTCGTCAGAAGCCTAATGATGGTTATAGTGGGCATGGCTACGTCCAAGCGAGTGTCGTTGGTCGTAGGATCAAGGCTCGGGTGGCGGGGTCTAGTCTCCAGGCAATGAGACGTGCCCAATAGCACGCCTGGTGGTGTGACTAAAGGCTACGAGATGCTCTGTCTAGTCGCGTGCCCTATGGGTAGAAAGGGATATGGATGTAGGCACGCATGCGGGCGTTAATGTTTTGTTAGGTAGATAGAGAATTCTCTATCTGATAGAGCAATTCTCTATACTTATTATCAATCCGATGAAGACAGGCGAGTTACAATTTCCCACCATGAAATGGAATCAATCAGAATGAGATTCTGTGCAAACCTCTTTCGATTCACAACTCCCGTGCTAAACACTTACATTCTCCACTAGAACAGCTTAAAAGCTTGGGCTCTGGAACAAGTGCACCAGACATTATTTCCACTGATCTCCTACAAGGTGGTGATGATCACCTACATTCTGCTTGCAAGACACTTTGCACTATAAATTCATCGTTTTCTCTCTCAGCAATCGCGAGGTTGTTAAACAGCATACGTTTACTTCCGCACAATAACAGACATAGAACACAATCTTAGCTGACGTCTCGACAGGATCGCCCTCTTCAGAGCCGTTTTTCTACGAGAATTATTTTTCAGGAGCGAGTGCGACTGAATAGAGTGCAGACAGAATCTGATCGTGAAAAATTGGAGATGGAGAGCCCCTGGCAACAGCTGAGAGTTCTAAAAGAAAAATACTCGACAGCGAAGAAAGTGGCAGAAGAAAAGGGTCCAGTCACAGAGCCACCTTGTTCTTAGTAATGATTTGGTTAATTACTGCTTGATACTATATGAAAAATTTAATTTAAATGTGCCTGCACGACATAAAGAACATTTCTTTTAGATCTTTCAATCAGCAACTTAGAAGAGAGGCTATCGACGTTAAGAACTCAGATGGACGCAAAGTCAGCCATGTCAATCGCTAAAAACAAGGAAATGACAGAAAATTCTCTTTGATGCGATGATGGCTAGGGAGCAGCAGTTGGAACAGAAATTGAATGATGTATGTGAATGTCCTGAAACTCTTGAGGTCATTGAGTCTGCTTAACTGAAGTGCTATGTGATTTTAGATGCGAGCTACCAACAAGCTTTCGATCGACGAAAGAGAGTCCCTACATAAGTAGATCACGCAATTTCGTTCACAAATCGACTTAATTAGTAAAAAAAAAACCAGCACTGTCACCGGACAAAAAAACGGTTTTATAGTTTAGAAGAGATTTATAGAACTTTCAGTAATCTGAAGTGAGTTTTAGAATGGAAAACACGATTGGATGAATCTCAACAGCAGAATATTACCCATGAGCAGAATATCCAAGGTTTTGGACAGTCGATAAGACTTCTGGAAGAAAAGCTTTATTCGGTTTGTTTTTTTGAGTTTTACCGCTAGCAGCACTGTTTTTCCTCTTGGTGAAGCAGATGAATTTGAGTTCTTGTCAGGAGACAGAGGAGATGAATGTCGTACGCGAACAGCTGGAATACCAGCGGTCTTTGACAAAACAGAAAACCAGCGAAAGCAATGAAAGGAATAAGCAATTTGAGGGAATGAAAATATGTGGTATTTTCATCTTCTGTTTTCTGACTATCTCATTTAAATTTCATTTTCTCCAACTTTCTTTCAGTTTTTACACTTTGTGCACAAACATCAACGAAGTGTAGAAGCATTGAGAAAGGATTTCCGTAAATTACGGATAATGATCAGTTTAAATGTATGTATTGTTGTGAAAGAATTTTTCGAGAACGACCAATTCTTAAAGAATTGCTCATATCTAATTGATCAAATTTTATGAGCTCGTGCTCTTGAAACCTCTGTTCAATCCTGTCACATGCCGGTGCTGGACAGTAGATCTCGCTTCTCTGAGCGAATTTAACAATGTCATAGTTTTCCCGTGAAATCTTCCTTGAGGATCTAACTGTTGAGTTGGTAATTTCCCCATTGTGCTCTTTAAATTACGTCGAACGAAGTAGCTAAGAGCTGTTTTCGAGAGGTTGTCACTAATGTGCATTGCACGTCCCCGTCCTACATGATACTCGTCATCTTAACTCAAGTGTTGCGTCTCGAATTAGTGGTAATTGGTAGCACAGATCGGAAATTGTTCCTCTCCCATTTGCGTGATAAGGGTGTTGTTGTAGTGTTCCATAACGCTGTGCATTCTTTAAACTTGCCTAGGCACGGTCGTTTTTGGGGAGGTATGTTGAGAGGAATGAATAGTCAATGAGCACGGTACTGTCGTAGTGTTCTTTATCATCTTTACCACGTCATTGCCGCTTTTCTAAACTCGCTAGGCCTCTCCTTACTTTCAACCAAAAGTGACTGTGGTATTTTTGCACCCGCTTGATTCTCGTCCTAGGCGAAATTGCTACATCTCGACTCCCTTGGATCAGGAGAGTGATGTTCTGCGCTTTTACCGATTTTCTTCACAGAATATCTGTATATAGTTAGCTGGAATGCGCCGTAAAAGCAACCATGCTCGATGTTACCTTTCCAGATTTTCCTAGTGGCTATGTCGAGTTCCTTGTTAATAACAACTACGAATAAGTTCTTACATGGTTTCGGCTCTCATGATCACAAATTTCTGACAACCCGATCTCAAATACAATATGGAGATTATTCCCTGAATCCATCTACTCTTTTTTTGCCAGATCGACTTACACGCACCTTTAGTCAGCACCTAACACCATACTCGCCACATGGAGACGTACAAAGTAGCCTAATGGCTACGGCTCAACGACGAAAATCCGTGAGGATTTCACATTTCAAGACATATCTTGTTCATGAGCTTGTTTTGCTTGCTTTTACTTAAATAGCCTTAAGATCTGTCTTCACATGTCATTTATGCCCCACCGTTTCTTCCATTCGATCCATTATCTCGCAATCACCGTCTGCAGACATTGTTAAATCGTTTATAGGTTAGGCTGCCGTTTTTTTTTAATCTAATATACATAAATTACTGTTGCTTTTTAAAGTTGTGTACGGTGAAAATCTACAAAACTTGGGAGCAGATTTCAAACTGAATGTTTTTAAAATTTCCCACGCATCCGCGGTGTCCATTGAATCAACAACGCATTAGGGACGCCATCATTCCCTGCTGGACGAAATGCCGGTTTTTCATTTAGTTCGTTCGCTGAAATACGAGCTTCGGCGAGGCATGAGAAATTGATGGAAAAGGCTCGGCGTTGATCATTTGTAGATTTAGCATGCACTCAACTTCATGAACCACCACAGATGTGATTTATTGCCTTTTTAGACTGTAATTCACTTGTGGACTGGCCGTGCATTAGTGTTTTACACTCACGTGGATCTCTGGCACCAATTTGCTGAGCTCGGGGATTCCCTGCTGGACGAAATGCCGGTTTTTCATTTAGTTCGTTCTCTGAAATACGAGCTTCGGCGAGGCATGAGAAATTGATGGAAAAGGTTCGGCGTTGATCATTTGTAGATTTAGCATGCACTCAACTTCATGAACCACCACATATGTGATTTATTGCCTTTTTAGACTGTAATTCATTTGTGGACTGGCCGTGCATTAGTGTTTTACACTCACGTGGATCTCTGGCACCAATTTGCTGAGCTCGGGGAGAGTCATTATATCAAATAATGCCTGCCAACGGTTTACCGCCTCATCGTGGCTGGGAAGCCTTCCTGGGTGTCGGGCTGCCATGCACAGCGGTAAGATTCATCCTTTGGCAGGGTCTCCCAAACTGAGGAGTCGGGCGTTTCCATCAGAAAGCCTAGCTAAAAGTAAATCAATACCAGGATCCACCACCGTCCTGCTATCAAAGATCATTATATTAAATAATGCCTCCCAACGGTTTACCGCCTCATAGCGGTAAGATTCATCCTTTGGCAGGGTCTCCCAAGCTGAGGAGTCGGGCGTTTCCATCAGAAAGCCTAGCTAAAAGTAAATCAATACCAGGATCCACCACCGTCCTGCTATCAAAGTTGCATGGTGGCAAATCTCTTTCTGATCCACGAGGGCTGCAACTACCTGTGGTGGTGAAGATCTGGGACAGACTTTCGCCAGCCTGACCTCGGGGCTCCGTGGAACAATAAAGGCTTAACCATCAAGCCATTCATGTCTCAAGTAGCTATCAGGTAGCATTTACAAAAAATATGTAACATAGAGCTTCGCGGCGAGTTGGAGCGTTGAAGCTTGTGTATTATGCTAAAGCCCACGCAACGAATGAGTACGGTCCATTCATGTATCAAGTAGCTATCAGGTATCATTTACAAGAAATAGAAGTCTGTACGCGGTGTTTTTTTCACTCAAAAACTAATACGTAGTTGACAGAAAAAAACGTCATGAGGTTGAGGTTTCGGCGCCTTCGCCATCTTTAGAACCGGCTTGATCAGACAATGCACGTCTATGTGTCCTGTTGCGACTTACTGTGGTGATTCATGTGTAGTTCGAGCTCGTGAAATGTTGCGTAAGAGTTGGGACATTCTGTGCAGAGGTAGCAGCAGTTGCTGGACATCTCAAACTTGGTTGATATCTTTGGAGAGAAATTCGTGTTGTTACACAAGGCATTCACAAATAATATAGCTTCACATATAGCTTCACAAATATACAGGTGCCCCTTCTTAGTACGGCAATCTGCACATTGGGCAGTACGTTCGTGACGAAAGTCAGATAGCTTCACTCGGACCTGCAGTTGTTTTACAGCTCAAGGCTTGAGACTCACATCGACCACCATGCTCGAATCAAACCACCAATATGGGCGACGACTACGAGGCCAGGAAACATGTATAGTTATCACAATTGAAGAGATCATAAATCATAAAAGTCCAAAGGACTCACAAAAAAACCACTAGACGCGTATCAACACCTACTACAACGAAACTGAAAATCACCTCCAAAACCGCGCGCGAGCATTCCAAGCCGATCTGCTACACCACTAACGGTGAATTTATTGGAATCAAGGGATCCGTTTGACTTCCACTATTCTCCATTTCCTTCTCGCAGTTGTCGTTGAGAAGAGGAATGCTATTAAAGTCGAACATTGCTGTGTTTGATTTGTGACTGCGAGGCGGCCACACGGTCATCGAATACCATTGTTCAGAAAGATAGAGAACTTTTCCAATCGTTGTTCCTTCTTCCGATTTGGATCTTCGTGATCGCATTGAGTGGAATTCGGTGAAGCACCAGAACTATACTCTAATCTTAATAATTTGGAAAAAATTTTCTTGAGTGTGGTCGTCAAACTATGGAAAATTTTGATGGTGAGAATAGTGCAATGACATAAAGAGTACCGAGTAAACTATGCGAATCACATATGATTCACAGTGGACGTGGACAAAAACAAGCACCAACACAAAATAAGCATACACGTAAAGCTTAAGGGTATCTAGTAAATTCGTTGCTGGGTGCAAGCTTTGAAGCGGTTGGCAGTGACATCAATACGTTTTCCAACAAAACCTATCTGTCGTTGGGAGAAGGTTTGGTTCACATCTAAGGAAGGCTAACTATATGGAAGATTGTCATCGATCTTTAGCACCACTATTTATTGATGATCGTCATGTTGCAGATGTACATAAACATTCTAGAGTAGCAAATAATAAAAAAAATAGGTGACATGTAGACGAAAACAAGTGTAGAGTGAGCTTCACAAATATACAGGTGCCCCTTCTTAGTACGGCAATCTGCACATTGGGCAGTACGTTCGTGACGAAAGTCAGATAGCTTCACTCGGACCTGCAGTTGTTTTACAGCTCAAGGCTTGAGACTCACATCGACCACCATGCTCGAATCAAACCACCAATATGGGCGACGACTACGAGGCCAGGAAATGAGTGGAAAATGTGCTGTGGACCGCATAACTCGTGAACATGACCGTCGAAGTCCAAGTACAATGGTTACCACTGGCATTTCCCAGCCTGAGTTATTCATAAAGGTGCTTGCATCGATGGTGTTCTTCTTTTTCTCTCCATCTTCTTGATTGAATTTCTCGTGGTTAAACATGTACTTAAGTCTTCACAGTTTTTGGCAAAGATAGGTGTTCTTCCATTTTCGGCGGTGCGTTCCCCTTTCCATTCATGAATAAACAGAAATAACCCATTAGTGGTGGCGTCACAACTTTTTTTCTACTTCCTTCTCATTTCATTGCACTTCTTATCAGTGAACATGGCGACTCAAAAATCCTTCATAAAGGGCCGTAAAAGTTTTCTAAAAGCCATCAAAGACTAGCCGTTCCTCTGAAAATCTAGATAAAACACGTAGGAGAGAAAATTACTCTAAGCCACCTCGTCGTTTCG
Organism: Angiostrongylus cantonensis; assembly: GCA_009735665.1. NCBI lineage: Eukaryota > Metazoa > Nematoda > Chromadorea > Rhabditida > Metastrongylidae > Angiostrongylus > Angiostrongylus cantonensis. The sequence goes on from MQTX01000198.1 coordinate 384,926, forward strand.
TAAATAAAGAAATAAAATAACACCTCGTGTTTGCTGAACAGAAGTAAAAAGAATTATTTCATCAATGCAGAGGTTAATAGAAAGTCGGACGTGGGATTTACATATTCAGTTCAATGCCTAAAACTTTAAAAAAAAAACCCTAAAACATACAAAACAAACGAAAAACTCCGTCTTATACTGGATATTCAATGGAGATTTTTGACGGAGTAATGAAGAGAGACGATGGCGCCATGTTGCTGAATCACGTCATTCGCTTTGAGTTTAGCTGAAAAGCAGTGAATTAGTGAAAAGCAAAAGCCACCAAGATGACAACGAAGTGCAAAGTTCAGATGTTGCCATGAAATATATGGCAGATTGCAAAACACATGACGAAGTCCGTCCAACTGAAGGTTACAAGGTTGAAGTTTATTATGACCAAAAAGTCAAAAGCAAACTCACTACACCAAGGATTTTTCCAGAGTTCAGCTGCACAATGTTCTCAGCAATCTCAGCAGCTACTCTCCGCTGAGCGTCTGTCGTTGATGCCCCCAAGTGAGGAGTACAGATTGCTTTCGGGTGATCAACAAGACCGCGGTACTTAGGCGGCTCCTAGTTAATGAATATTACGAAGACGTGAAATTTAGATAATATCCTATTCCTCTTAATTTCCTTCTAATTAAACAGATCTATGGTAGTGGTTGCAAAGACGTTGTGTAGAGCACTTAGAAATGATAATTATCTCTAAAGTTTTCCTTAACAAGCGTCAAAATGGCCATAGTCATTACTATGTTCTCATTTGTCGGAACCGGCCGAAATTCCTCACCAAAAGCATTTCTGCAAACGAGGGAAGATTATGATGAATAGATTTATATTTTCCAAAATACTCCGCCACCACAGATCTGTTCCAGCGAGCTCTCTCCCATTCCCCCATTTTGCATGTTTATCGTTTTTTTTTGGACGCGTGTGGCGTAGTGGTTGGAGGCGCCACTGCAGCGCGCACGTGAAATGCGCCCATGGCCCACCAAGCCTTCCATCCCTCCGGGGTCGGAAAATTGGTACCAGACTTGTCTGGGAGGATAGCAGCACTGGCTCGATACATCGGCCGGCCACCGCGAGTCATTGTAAAGGCCAAATATGCATTCAATCACCTCCAACGATACTTAATGAAGTCGAAGGCATGGCGCATCCCTCAGGGATTGATCAACGCCGACAGCTTGATTCTTTTTAGAGCTTTTATCGTTTTTTTAATCTTTACCACATGTTCTGAATTATTAGATCCGACGATTATGCCCAACTCCAATTCTGTGAGAAATTTCCTTAACCCAGCGAACATGCATTTTCGAGGGACCGTTTCTTTAAAACGCAAAAACCGTAATTAAACAATTACATCTACAGAGAAGCTCAAAACCTCGAAAATCAGAAGACGTTTCAGGAATGGATAAATGATAAAAGTTTCGCCGTTGATTAATCACTGAGGGATGTGCCATCATTGAGCATCGCAACATTCGATTTAATGCATGTCTAGCTTGTACAATGACTGGCTGTGCTCTACCGATGCATCGAGTCAATGTTGCTATCCTTCCAGAAAAGTCTTGTGAAAATTTACTGACCCCGGAGAGCTAGGGCCTAGACGCGTGATTGAACTAGCAACCACATGTGTATCCCAGTGCACTCCTTAGCATGGCGTTACACTCGCTAGACGTTACGAGAATGAATTATAATAGATAAATATAAGACTTCTTAGGTAGAGAATGATGGAAAGACTACGATGACATTGCGTAACAGAAGTCGCAGTTATTATTTACAGAAATCTAACCTATTTAGGATATGTCTCGTCACTCACTTCCAGAAACACGTCGAAAGCAGCTCCTCCGGCCTGGCCAGAATTCAGCGCTGCCACAAGGTCCTGCTCGTTCACAATGCCTCCGCGTGCGACGTTGACGATCCTTACTCCCTTCTTGCATTTCAATAGAGCTGAAACATTCGTTTATGTCACAAATTCTCAAGGCATTAGTTTCTCATCGCATTCACTTTCAGCATTGATGAGATTTTCCGTTTCAGCAAGCAGCGGCACATGCACCGTGATGAAGTCTGCTTGAGGCCAGATCTCTTCCAATGGAAGCAGTTCAATATTCTTCGCCGCTGCCGTCTAAAACACGATGTGTCCATTCAACCACCGAAGGTCTCATGACGTCTTATCACATTTAACTTTGCCTAATTCTCTATACATGGACAACGTATTTCGTTTCTGAATATTGTACATCTTTTAATTGGAATATTTCAGAATTCAGAAAATCAAGAAAAACTTTCGTTAAGCTAGCCAATGAGTATTAGATTTCAAAACTAATGAGACACCTCTTTTTTTACGATCGGATCGTATCCAATGACACGCATTCCGAAGGCTTGCATTCGCATCGCCACCTCGGTACCAATTCTTCCCAGTCCAATGACAGCCAAAGTTCGTCCAAATATCTAAGCAAATCTTTTCTTGAAAATACTATAACAGCTATGTGAAAATATATAAAGGTCCTTTTAAGGAGGATTTCTTAATCGAAATCATGTTAGACAAGATGCTGATAGAAAAAATGATGTGAGGATTTCATAGCTCAAGAAGATGTTACGAAATTTTATTCCAAATAGATAGGCGATCATGCTAAATTTATGGATAGACAAAGTTAAAATCGTCTGAAATCGAGATGTGATCTTTGCGTTTACAAGAAGTACTCTGTTATTATAGAAGCGCTTTAGGGTAAAAAAGGAAGGTGATTCGATGATGAATGGGACACGAAAGAAAAAAAGAGAATCAAAAGAAAATAGCCAGATTTTAGGCATCCTCATCTTACCGTAAAGGAAAAAATAAAGTGAAATAAAACAATGAAACAGAGCATGCCTCTTCTCCAGTGAACTCCTTCCTTGCCCATTTTCCAGCTTTCATGGAGGTATGGGCTTGAGGAACATGCCTTGTTAGACACAGGATCAAAATACAAGTGAGTTCAGCAGCAGATCGTGAATTAGCTTCTGAAATCATAGAATTCTTAATGAACAAAATGTACAAGCTTATGGCATATGCTACCATACTATGCTACTCTCGAGTTGAAATGGACTACTTATGCCCACTAACCACCGATGATTAGTAGCAAATAAGTGACACGACCTAGGCCGTCTTTCAAAGAAGAGATCAAAAAGTGCTTGCTGAAAACTAACGGGGGGTATTCATGACGAGCACATGATGTTGCGTTGCTGCTTCTACATCAATGTTATCGACACCTGTTCCAGCCCTTCCTACCAGCTTCAAGCGACCACTTGAACCCACTTCGAGTAGGTTCTTGGTGATCTATAAGCACTCGAGCTAATTAACCAGACCCATTAAAAACACGCAGTCTGATAATTTTAATGCACTAAATGTAATACAAGATCAAGATACAGGAATGATAAACATTAGTGATAGGATATTAAACTCATTCACAAGAAACAATCGTTTCGAAGTCAAAACTTCAAGTTGAATACTCTGGAGAACTCCAAGGCGAATATTGCTTGCGTGAAAGAAGGGTTGCCTTGAAGCAGTCGCTTACCCCATACCAGAAGTGCATATACCAAGCCAATTTCATACCAAAATGAGTTGAGATCGGCGAAGCAAGTTATGTCGTGCAGAAGAAAGAACTTGTTGCTAGCTGCTTGTTAGTCAAGTCTGATTCTTTCACCAGCTGAGTAACTCATCGGAAAGGCAAAAATTTCTGAGTCGCAAATTAATCTAATATTGATGCTTTTGGCAAGTACCGTTGTCGAACTGCGCACAATCACAGCGTCGTGGGCGGGCAGAGACACTTTCAATTCATCAACTGACTGTTTCGTCTTCACCGTCACCTGAAGTTGCCACAGGTATACGACTTGATTTATGAATCTGTATCCATTCACAAAATCGTCACCTCAATTCCATTAGCTTGCAGTACATCTATGCACTCTTGCTCGATATCGTCGGCGATTAGGACTTTTTCAATCTTCATAAGTGATCTGGAAAGACGAACATTCAGAATTGTTACGCCAATTTTCATCACCGAAACGTCTGCAGTAAGTGCGAATGAGACAAGTTTGTACAGGACAGCTCACATATACAACATATACAAAGCACTGAAATCCATGAAGTTGGAAAAAGACTTAAATTGGTTTACTGGCTTCTCCTTAAGAACATAATGTCACTCAGCACAGAATATAACGATTCGAAATACGGTAAAAAACAACAGATTTTTCTTATTTTTGCCTTATATATTATATGAACCGCCCTGACATCTGTTGTGCGGATGCTAGCACTTCGCACATTCGATTCGCTTCCTGGCACCCATTATCTACGACGATCTTCCAACTTTTACGTGTGGCTTCGGCTGCTGTTTAAGGATTTTCGTTTCGTTTTGAATATTGTAGAATGCTGGCCCAGTTGATTCTCACTGGAGTCTTGAGTTAGTTGGGCTCAAGCGTTCCCAAATGGATTGTGAAGAGTGGTTTCTTCCCAGACAATTCCGGTACTATTTTGGCGACCCGGGAGGGATGAAAGGCTAGGTGAGCCCGGGCGGGATCGAGCCAAAAGCGTGGTTGTCATGATCGCGATCACTACCACTGTGCCACACGCCCTCTAAATAAGCGTAAAAAACAACAACAACAAGAACAGCAAGTCGAAACCCATAAAAACAGGTAACACCCGAAAAAACGAAAATGGGATATTTTCACAAGCTCCTATTAATTGAGAATCTCGATAAAAAATGCTTTCAAGCAACTGAACATTGATCTGAATTCGACTTTCAAATTAACAATTTAGACTCGTCGGTTGAATATTCCATCTTCAAGAAGAATCCTACAAACCCTAGAAAGATCTAACCAGTGAACTGAGGAAGATTTTGGTTGATTACTGCGTTAGTGCATAGATACCCTTTGGTCATTATCATAATCAATCGCCGACCGTTGTGGATCATTAGACTTTCATTTTACCACAAAATCCTTCTTTCCAAAAGAGTGGCCATTCCTGGCGCATATTTACTGTTAGCTGAGTTTCCAGATGAGTTGAACTTCCTTTTAGACATAGTGTACGTGTCGAACTAACGGATCTTCGGCTGCACATCGCAATATAGTGTCTATGAACACCCTATCACCGTGACGACGCGGTTAATAATCGAAAGAAACTCAAAACCACTGTTATTACAAATTGCAGGTAAATTGTGAGATCCTCCTTCAGCTAGTTCAAAGCTGCTTATTCGTCAAATTAAAATCCGAACTTCTACCGTGCAGACTTATTCGTCTTCACATCAGCCCTTTCTACAAAATAAGATCAGGGCGAAATGGAAGAAATCTTTTGAAGAGGACGTTGCGATTCATTTTGAAATTTTACTAGGGGAAAGATAACTGAAATTATGAGACGATGGCGGCCCAGTAGGGTAAAGACCTAAGCAACTGAAAAACCACTTGCTATCAGGTAATCGAGAATGATTTTTGAGTGATCAAATAATAAAGGTATTTGTAATCGACTTTAAAATTTGCGATTCCCTCTACGGAATTTTGGGCCTTCTAAAAGAAGTGTTCCAACTAGACAAACATGGAAAAAAACTAATAAGACGTAACCAGTTTAATCTTTTATTTGCTGCCTATTTATTTTTCATGGCAGGGTATTGTGTGAAATACAGCCATGGGGATGGTGACATGTGAACAAAACTCAGAATCTTTGGTAGACTTCGAGCTGCTGAATACCCTTAGCGGGGTCTCGCGTGCTAACCATCACGTCAACTGCTCTACCTTTCTGTCAGCCATTTTTTACTCTAACGCTGCTGTAATTCCCACCGACAAGCGATTGCTGATAGCACAGCTAGAGTAAGAGACTGACCGAGAGATTGGCAAAACAAGGGCGTCGATTGGTATAGTGGATAGCACATAAATCCCCAGAGAGGGTAATTACAGGTTCAAAGACAAGCAACGGTTTCGAAGCTTGCTTGCATCTCAAAACACAACCAGGTTTGAAGAGATAAATCAAAAAATGGAAAACTCCCACAGAGGAAACCAGTGAATTATACAATGTGCGGTTTCGAAGCTTGCTTGCATCTCAAAACAACCAGGTTTGAAGAGATAAATCAAAAAATGGAAAACTCCCACAGAGGAAACCAGTGAATTATACAATGTGGAAGAAATACTCAGAACAGTTGATGCTCAGTTCATCAATGAAGGGCTCTTCGTTAGTTGTTATCAGAGTGGATATACAATAAATAGAACTGAGAAAATATGAAAACATGATAAATAGGATTTTAGAGGGCTACTTAAGAATCGAGTCATTCATATAGGGGTAGGGAGGCGCAAAGGCATTCGCAGACAGGGTTTCCTTGCTTTGTAGAGCAATCCTTCAGAGCCTTAATAAACCTCCTAGATGCGTGACTAACGAGAAACAGTACTTACGAGATTTTTGAAGATTCCGACGATCGTTATGAAAAGAGATGAATGTGAATAGGACAAGAAAAATCAAGATCCACAAAATGAACATCAAAATAGTAAGTTATAATGACAACGGCAACGCCAGAGAGATAGATGAAATTCAAAACATAATAAAACACTCTTATGCTTTCATTTATATTTTTGTCTTCATTATAACGGGTAAAATTACTGAAATAAAGGACAGAAACTCAATAGGCCGATTCATTATAACTACAACAAAGAACGAACGAAGAAACGGTAATCTGTTGAGACGGACGAAGAACAATTTGATAGAGAGGCGGTCAACAAGTGCCGATATGGACGGAACGTGAACTGGTCGGTCGATCGAGCGGTCGTTCTTCGGTAACACTTTCTTTTCGTCCAGAAATCGAGTCGAAGACTTCTTTGTCCACAATGAACCTCGATCGAACACTGATATTCTCATCATTGATCTGGTATATAGAGTTACGCGAAAAATGGAACAATAACAGTAAGGAATAAAGAGAATCAAGTTTAAGACGTGGAGTTATGGTGACATATTTGGATTATGTCGACGAAAACCATTGAGGAAGCGAAGGTGGATTTTTCATGGACAGTAGTCAGACACAGGCCGACTGACAGGTGACCCAAGGTTCTATACCTGAGATAAAATTCAGCCATGACACTTGAAGGTGGGCTGTGGGGCCGTGGTCTGGCGTGCAAACAATCGCCGGCGACATGCCCGCACCGACCAATTCGGACATGTCATGACCAATCGCCGAAGGCGCCTTCCGTGTTTGCTCTACTCTGGGTTCAATGGAATGGTCACAACCTCAGCTCAGTGGCAACTAACAAAGATAAACTGTTGGTGGTTAGCTGAACATTGAACACATCTTTAACCACGAGGAATTCAAACAAGAAGATGGAGAGAAAAAGAAGAACACCATCGATGCAAGCACCTTTATGAACAACTCAGCTGGGAAATGCCCGTGGTAACCATTGTACTTGGACTTCGACGGTCAAGTTAACGAGTTACGCGGTCCACAGCACATTTTCCACTCATTTCTTGGCCTCGTAGTCGTCGCTAATATTGGTGGTTTGATTCGAGCATGGTGGTCGATGTGAGTCTCAAGCCTTGAGCTGTAAAACAACTGCAGCTCCGAGTGCAGCTATCTGACTTTCATCACGATCACGACTGCCCAAAGTGCAGATTGTCGTCCTAGGGGGCACCTGCATCCTCGTGAAACTCACTCTACACTTGTTTTCGTCTACATGTCACCTCTTCACCTCATTATTTGATCATTATTTGACCGATTCATTTTTCGCTAAGTGTTTTTCAGGTTTCCGAAGATGGATGGACTATATGTTCTGGGTAGCACTCGTAGCATGAATAATACGAATCTCCGAGGAAAATACCACTCGATGGGCATTCGCAATGTTAGTGAAAACGTCATAGATCCAAAGGTCGCATACGAATCCACATCTCTACGATTGCCAGAAAACGGGATGAAGAAGTATTGGCGTCCGAGCAACGTGTGAAAAACGACCAGTTAAGTGTTTGAGTCGAGATTTTTATTCCTTTCTCGCATTTCTCCCTAACTGAAATTAAACTTAACTTGTCGAAACGAATCCAAAGTGAATTAAATAGGAATAGCTAATGGTTCGTTCTAATTCTAGCAACAACAGGTGATATTATTTTCGGCAGTAGGTCATACACCGATCCTACACCTTTCTTCAGCATTGTGCGGAAACATTAGCTACGCACTAAATCTTGTTTTCCGTTGTCAATTCGAGATTTTCGCCTAATTAAAGACGACGGTTAAAAAAAAAGGCTGAAAAATGTCTTCGATATGTGGTTCTGATCGTGATTGTGGGCTATAGAAGCGAATAGAAATGACGACACTAGCGCTGTCTACGGGGAAAGTTAAGTCCCTCATACATTACAGAACGACAACAGTCTGAGAACGATGTATGAATTCGCTAAGCGGGACTTTTTTCCGTAACTGCCGTGGACAACCTCAAGTTTGGGTTATAACAGCTTATAGCAATAACAACAGTACAACCATAATATGTAATATGTGACGATATGTGATTAACTGTATATATACGAGCGAGATTGGAATGAGAACAAGTGATGCAATTGAAGGGAGCTGGGCAGACACTGCAGCAAGCCGAGGGACTGGATGAAAACCGAACGAACGTTGCTAACACTTGAAGACAAATGCCGATGGGCTGTATTACTTCTGTAGTGGGTGAGGCTTTGCCAGAGGGAACTAAAGACAGCGCTGACCCAGGGCATGACACGACACATGCGGATAAGTACATCAAATGAGGCTGTATGCCAGAAGCTTTGTCAACAAAGAACTCAATCAGACAGCGAAGGAATAGCTCGCGGATAAAGGTTATCCGAAAGGCAACGCAAAGACTTATCAAAAGGCCATGTGAATGAGATGGAATAACGTGGGGTTTCACAGAGGGAGACAGAGGCAGTGCTGACCGAGGTCATGACACGGTACCTGCGGAGAAGTACATCAAATTAGGCGGTATGCCAGGGGATTTTATCGAAACTGCATATCATAATGGCATAAAAACATACATTATGAATGAATAGATTTAAGATAGGTATAAGTAAATAGTTAACATAGGACACATGTGATATTGCAGAGAATAGGAACTATTTAAGGAATGGTTACTATAGATTATCCGGTGAAGCGCAAACAATTATCGAAGGACAGTCATCATCAACACGTCTTGTATGAACACTGTCGATTTAGGTTACTTCAGCAAGGCGGTGCCACGGAAGATCCGACTCAATACGATAACGAAGGCCCCACAGCGGAAGAAGAACAAACTGTGGACAATCGACTCGCACCAATCCAGTTCTGAAGGAGACAAAGGTGCCGAAATATCATCCATGTGAAACCTTTATATCAACTTTGTTTTCTTGTTCAGTAATCTCGAGGTTGTTATACAGCATACATTTACTTCCATAGAAAAACACACAATACAACACAACAGTAGCTGACGTTTCGGCAGTATCACCTTCTTCAGAGCCGCTTTTTTACATCACTTCCATTGAGGAAGATTAGAACAGCTGATTATGATTCAACCATATGCGATTATAATCAGCTGTTCTAACCTTCCTCATTGGAAGTCATGTAAAAAAGCTGTGAGTTTTTCGAGCTGTTGATCATGTAATTGTCGTAGAGTTTTTCGTATTTTTCTAAGTGTTACTGAAGTGTTTGAACTAGTAAACTGTATATCAGCGTACCCTTCCAGGCTCTGAAAAAGGCGATACTGTCTAAACGTCAGCTACTGTTGTGTTGTATTGCGTGTTTTTCTATGGAGGTAAATGTATGCTGTATAACAACCTCGCGATTGCTGAACAAGAAAACAACAAAGTATTCATACTCCAGTGCCGGAGTTAATAGAAAGTCGATCGTGCGAACTTTATATCAACCTCGCATCAGCTCAGTAATGTGGAAAATTAATTCTCTACTTCAATTTCTAGCTGCTCTAGAATGTTTATGTACATCTGCAACATGACGACCATCAATAATTAGTGGTGCTGAAGATCGATGATAACCTTCCACATAGTTAGCCTTCCTTAGATGTGAACCAAACCCTCTCCCAACGACAGATAGGTTTTGCTGGAAAGCGTATTGATGTTACTGTCAACCGCTTCAAAGCTTGCACCCAGCAACGAATTTACTAGAGACCCTTAAGCTTTACGTGTATGCTTATTTTGTGTTGGTGCCTGTTTTTGTCCACGTCCACTGTGAATCATATGTGATTCGCATCGTTTACTCGGTACTCTTTATGTCATTGCACTATTCTCACCATCAAAATTTTCCATAGTTTGACGACCACACTCAAGAAAATTTTTTCCAAATTATTAAGCCTAGAGTATAGTTTTGGTGCTTCACCGAATTCCACGTAATGCGATCACGAAGATCCAAATCAGAGGAAGGAACAACGGTGGGTCGTCGATTCTGATCAAGCCAGTTCTAAAGATGGCGAAGGCGCCGAAACCTCAATCTCATGACGTTTTTTCTGTCAACTACGTATTAGTTTTTGAGTGAAAAAACACCACGTACAGACTTCTATTTCATGTAAATGATACCTGATAGCTACTTGATACATGAATGGCCCGTACTCATTCGTTGCGTAGGCCTTAGCATAATCTCCATTTTTCAGAGACTTGATGGTTAAGCCTTCATAGTTCCACGGAGCCCCGAGGTCAGGCTGGCCAAAGTCTGTCCCAGATCTTCACCACCACAGGTAGTCGCAGCCCTCGTGGATCAGAAAGAGATTTGTCAATAGGGCCTTAGCATAATCTCCATTTTTCGGAGACTTGATGGTTAAGCCTTTATGGTTCCACGGAGCCTCGAGGTCAGGCTGGCCAAAGTCTGTCCCAGATCTTCACCACGACAGGTAGTCGCAGCCCTCGTGGATCAGAAAGAGATTTGTCAATATTCGACTTTAATACCAGGACGGTGGTGCATCCGGGTATTGGTTTACTCTCAACTAGACCTCCTGATGGAAACGCCGGACTCCTTTTCAGCTTGGGAGACTCTTTCGAGGTGGACGAATCCTCCCGTTGTACATCGCAGTTGTACACACCCATGAACATCTCCTAGCCACGATGAGGCGGTAAACCGTAGGGAAGTTCTTGTAAATAATGGGAAAAAACTTGATTTGAAATTGATCAATAGCCGCATGCTCATAGCTTACGTACAGCGAAAATCAAGCATCGTTGGGCCATATCAATTCGATGAGAATTTTTTTTCTTTTCAATAAATCATTTGACTTTTCTTTTTCAATAGAAAGTCTGGCGTTAAACAAAGCCTCGTTTTGTTCACTCTTGTTCATAGTTTTGTCATATAAACATGGTTGCTGACTACTTGGAAAGAATTTCTGATATTTCCGACGACAAGCTGCTGGTACAGTTCCCGTGTGTGATAAGTCTCTTCTTCGATGCTCATCAATAGCTCAAATTTCTTCTTTAATACCTGAAAGGGAGTAAATTATTTGGTAATGGGGCGGTCTATAGAGAACTTTACTGACAGAATAATATTTCATAATAGTAGTGTTAATTAGCCGAATGAGAAAATAAAGAATACAACCCGTCTGTGATCAAAACGAGCTCTCAGTTTCTTATTGATGAAGTCCTTAAAAAATCATCTCTAAGGCCATAAAATGGTAAATAATGAGGAACACATGTTTAGTAAATATTGCAATTCATCTCTCCAACTATTTCATCTACATGAAATAATAAAAACAAACCGTGTCGTTCAACAGAATGGCTCAGAAATTTTCTGTGAAGGGTTGATTAAAAGCATATATTATTATCCCCTTCCTGTCCACTTAATTAGGCATCCCTACGCACTTGCGGTCATATCAACTTTTAAGCATTTTAGGTTTTTAAGGTTTCTGAATAGTTTTGCTAGAGGAATAGTTTCTGCATGAGATACTTCTTTTGTGAGATGTGGCTATTCGGGAGAAAATGAAGAGAAAAATGCAAGAAAACACACATATTCAAAATGCCGAACCGATGGGATTGGACACGTATGAATGACCTGGCTACAAAGATGAGAGATGAAGGAGAGAATAGTTAATCCTCGGATTGTCAATATTGAGTTTCGAATAGTGTAACACCCCATATTAATTGGCTGCTCTACGATCCTATTCTTCCCGATCGTCCAACTGACCCACGGCGACATCCGCTCCATTTCGAAGTGGCTAGCTATTCAAACATTTGGTTAATATCTTCATGATTAAGGGAGAGTATTTCTACCCACGTGAACAAAAATGAAGATGTAAAACCTCATAGCTGGTCAAATAGGCAAAGTTATCTACCCAAAATCAACACCATATGGATACATCGGTGCCTACCAGCTTAAGTGCAACTCTATAGAGTGAGTTTGTCCTACTTATTTCTCAAGCATTCCATGTTTTTTTTCAAATGTGTCGTTGTGACTCACTCTCCGATTTGAGTTGGAGGGAAATTCTCCAACTTCGACCTGAAAGCTCATGAAAAAGCCATAGAAAGCCCATTACGACGCGTCTTTCGCCCGCGACGATACTAGCATTCCGACCACCGAAAATAATTCGTTGCATTGCTAGTTAGCATTATCAATTTTCTTTACATAACCGGTCATCACATGTGTCTGTGTGGATCCCAGCACTTTTTGCATGTGACTTGTTTTCCCAGCATTCGTTCATCACAATGGTCTTCGAACATTTCGCATGTTGTATGAATGCTGATTAACGATTTCGTATTTTTTATGAATATCGCAAAATGCTGATCGTGTCATTTCTCCCTGCAAACTTTGAGGCAGCCGTGCTATGGCGTTCCCACGCCGATTGGAGGAGAGCGTTGGGAAGGAGATAAGGGATCGAATCAGCACCTTTGCGTCCTTGTATCACTAACCACTTGATAATTTCTGAGGTAAATGTGAAAACAACTCGTTAACATGCCAGCGATAATAAAACCTCATATGGAGAGGATACGCAGCGAAAATGTCGGCGTTTTCAAGAAGCCGGATTTTATCCAGCGTGGCACGTAGCCCTATGCATGCTTGATTTTCGCGGGCTACACGCTTGCTTTAGAAGGTCTAAAAGGATGATGGATGTTATTATGCCATCATTTGTTGTTGGATATGATAAAAAGTCGCTGAATGCCGTTACAGAGCACGATAATACGGATCCAGTAGAGAGATCGTGGATGTAGTCATGAATAAAGCGCAACAGGAAACGGCATGCTTGGAATATGCGTAAAGGTTAATGACATTGCTCTTCCAACATATTTGTTATCGTCAAAAGAGTCGTTTCAAATCGTTCTCATTTGTACCCATTTGGATTGCTAAGCTATGTTTTAGCGCAGTAACCGAAGGAGGGATTGGAAAAATATTGGTTCGCATTTGTTTTCAAACGCAGCTGAAAAATTCCTCCTTTATTTCGTACATACGACTTTTCTTGTCGCTCACTAGTCGCACTAATGATTTGTAGTCTCATCATAGCTGGAACGACGCTGTTCCAAGTCATCGACATGACAGAAGTACCAACTCGGTAGGCCTACTAGGAAAGAATAAGTATAATCCAGAAATCACAGTCGTTCTGGTAGCATCTTGGCCACAAATTGACATATGCTGCAATTTTGAGTAGTCGCGTTTCATCAGGTTTTGCTTAGCCTCATAAATCAAAAATCGGTGGTCAGAACTTGTTAACACATTGCAAAACAAGGTTCTAAGCAGTTATACGTGGAATGGATGTTACAAGACATTAGTGTGAAATTCATCCTAGTTCACTGTTGTGAGAATCGACGATCTTCTTAGCATCACAATCTTATTTTGAGAAGGTGACATGTAGACGGAAACAAGTGTAGAGTGAGCTTCACAAATATACAGGTGCCCCTTCTTAGTACGGCAATCTGCACATTGGGCAGTTACGTTCGTGACGAAAGTCAGATAGCTTCACTCGGACGTGCAGTTGTTTTACAGCTCAAGGCTTGAGACTCACATCGTCCACCATGCTCGAATCAAACCACCAATATGGGCGACGACTACGAGGCCAGGAAATGAGTGGAAAATGTGCTGTGGACCGCATAACTCGTGAACATGACCGTCGAAGTCCAAGTACAATGGTTACCACTGGCATTTCCCAGCCTGAGTTATTCATACAGTATATACAGTTATTCAAAGGTGCTTGCATCGATGGTGTTCTTCTTTTTCTCTCCATCTTCTTGATTGAATTTCTCGTGGTTAAACATGTACTTAAGTCTTCACAGTTTTTGGCAAAGATAGGTGTTCTTCCATTTTCGGCGGTGCGTTCTCCTTTCCATTCATGAATAAACAGAAATAATCCATTAGTGGTGGCGTCACAACTTTTTTTCTACTTCCTTCTCATTTCATTGCACTTCTTATCAGTGAACATGGCGACTCAAAAATCCCTCATAAAGGGCCGTAAAAGTTTTCTAAAAGCCATCAAAGACTAGCCGTTCCTCTGAAAATCTAGATAAAACACGTAGGAGAGAAAATTACTCTAAGCCACCTCGTCGTTTCAAACAGAAAAAAATGCGCAACGACATCTCTATTACTGATCTGACGTTTACATATTCAGTTCAATGCCTAAAACTTAAACTAAACGGTGACGTAGATTGTAACTTCGGCTTCTCTCTCTCTTCTGCCTAATAGAGGATACTCCACTCTATAAAAACGGTACTACTCTGTAAAGATGGTTATTTTACCTAATTAGCTAAACACCTCAGAAGCTCAGCCATAATCCAATCCTTAAAGGTTAGGTAGTAAATGAGACAATCAGTAGCGGCGCCGTTTGATAACCCCTGCATGTTTGTCTCATTGATAAGATTTCTACGATATGTATCCGCCACACACAGCGTAAAGCTGTTGTAAAGCATGTAAATGAAAGCAACCGGTATAAAATTCCAAAAAAAGCTGACAGTTTCAATAAAATCTTCCATAGTTTAATGAAGACTTTTCAGACTTAATGAAGACTTTCTCTTCAGTGGTGTTTTTGCGTGAGCAAACGGAGGAGTCACAGAAAAGTTCATCAGATGCCACTGCGATGAAATGCGCAATACATTAGAATGTTTATAACAAAATTTTTCAATTCAAACGAAGACATAAGTATAAATCAAATCATCCCGCATACAAAACAAATGAAAAACTCCGTCTTATACTGGATATTCAATGGAGATCTTTGACGGAGTAATGAAGAGAGACGATGGCGCCATGTTGCTGAATCACGTCATTCGCTTTGAGTTTAGCTGAAAAGCAGTGAATTAGTGAAAAGCAAAAGCCACCAAGATGACAACGAAGTGCAAAGTTCAGATGTTGCCATGAAATATATGGCAGATTGCAAAACACATGACGAAGTCCGTCCAACTGAAGTATTTTCGGGCGAAATGATTAGTGAAATAATGAAAATAATATCAATATAAATAAATAAATAATAAAATAAATAATAATGAGATGAAACCATGAGACATACCTCCTCCCCAATGAACTCCTTCCTTGCCCATTTTCCAGCTTTCATGGATGGATGGAACTTGTTGCTAGCTGCTTGTTAGTCAAGTCTGATTCTTGCATTCGTTGAGTAACTCGCTGTTGTTTAAAGATTTTCGTTTCATTTTGAATGTTGTAGAATGCTGGTCCAGTTGATTCTCACTGGAGTCTTGAGTTAGTTGGGATCAAGCGTTCCCAAATGGATTGTGAAGAGTGGTTTCTTCCCAGACAATTCCGGTACTATTTTGAAATAAAAAAAAAGTGAATGAAGCTGCAGAAGGGGCACTTAATATTGACATTGATTTGAGCACATAACCATTGACAATTGTACAACATACAGTTTAAGTCAAAAATTCTGGCGGCGATGACAGCTTGGACGTCTGCGATGATCCAACGCCACCAATAATGATCATTCTAAAAACCTGATCTGAAGTGAGTCTATGTTGCAGAAGTAAATTAGTTTTATTTTTTAGTCGTAGCACCTCAACATAATTTAAACATAAAGACGACTTTCTGAGAAAATCTTTTGTGCACTTCACGTACGCAGCAAAAACTGTTCCTTTCTTGGTTGTGACATTAAATGATCTAAAACTGGGCTGTGCACGACCCATGAGACTCTGTGCATGATGAAGCACCAAAACAACTCCCGAAGCCGTATTGCCAGATGGAAGATCATGAGCAATTCTCGTACTTGTAACATAACCTCGCCTATACTATGCGAACATTGGCGAAATAACTTCAGCAGCAATGTATCTGCGATGTATCTTCACCAACCATACTGGCCCTTTCATCACCTGACACTTCTAAGCACCTCCTTAACTATTTGCTGAGAAAACCGTTATACCTACCTACTTTTAGTGGTCCAGGGGTAGAATGCTCGCTTCCACGCTGGCTACTCGGGTTCCATTCCCAGCCAATGAACCATGTTGAGCAAAAATTGTGCAAAGAGGTGGATTGGATTGTGTTGATGCGTTCCCTGCGCGGATCCTCGGAATGTTTTAATTAGCCCCACCTCAAAAGTGGTTAGTTAGACCTTCATACACATGACAACAACGTTTATAACATGACAGTAACGATAGAAAAGTGGCCGCATGAAAATAACGCAAGCTGGAGCCATTAGATGATATAGTTGCTATAGAAGTGAGGCTGGTGCCAAGATAATAGTATTGGAATATTATACAACATTAATACAAAGAGTGGCGGCCAAAAGAAATCGTGTGGTAAATGCAGAGAATCATAGCGTGCCCACATGATGCAGAAAGAAGGATGCAGTGTATGGCTAACGTGAGCCAGTACCGTAAGATCTTACAAAATGATGGTCAAGTAGGAATAAGGTGCTGCATGAACATTAGAGAACGACAAGGTAATAGATGAGCATATATGTAGCCTTATACATAGAGATATGATCAGTGATCGCCAACAAGGACCTCAATAGAGGGATGTAGACAGACCGTGCATTCGACTACGGTGTACTTTAGCGTGATCAATGAGGACAGTAAGGTACATGAGCACTGATGGCGCCATGGATTACGACTGATGAGTCATCTGCGAGACACGTTCAGGCGGCTGGTGTTGGGCAACTCTATGTCTGCAGCGTGAAGTTTGGATCGATGGGTACAACGATTGACATAATAGACAACTTGGGCCAGAAATAGAGCGACTGAGAACTGATAAGCCGAATGGAGCGACACTGTAGCTACAAAGCATAAGCAGGCCGACCAGCCGCTTTGTACGCATGACGTACATTC
Organism: Angiostrongylus cantonensis; assembly: GCA_009735665.1. Classification (NCBI taxonomy): domain Eukaryota; kingdom Metazoa; phylum Nematoda; class Chromadorea; order Rhabditida; family Metastrongylidae; genus Angiostrongylus; species Angiostrongylus cantonensis. Next base: position 402,102 of record MQTX01000198.1, read on the forward strand.
TGGGAGGAATGGTTGACATGCCATCGATGGCAAAGATTTGAACATACCCGCCGCTTTTGACAACGTACCTACGGACCAACGAAGGAATGATGAACATTGACATGAGGTTGATGATGCACCAAGCTGAACGGAAGTACAATGTAATGATGGTGAGGACTGTCATACAGCTGTCAAAAATGGATGTGAATAGGATAATGGGACATTTTGTTTACTGCCTACTCTTTTCAATGGCAGGGTATATTGCGAAATATAACCACAACGTTGCCTTCGGTACAACCAACCCAACCACATCGGCATTGAACTCAGTTAAGCTGAGGATGGAGTTAGAACATCGTTTGATGAGCGGGCCTTTTTGAAGTGAGCAGACGCATCGTAAACAATTCTCAACTTTGTAGTTTCTTTGTTCGGGGTGAGGACCGCTTGGCGCGGAAGTTCATTATTAATGCGCTAGCCAATCGCCGAACAGGTAGCTGCTATCTACGATCCTATGGGGTGGCCCACGCCACTTACGTTGAGGGGAAAGCGATTTCTTCAAAATCTCTGGAATTTCGACTATACATGGGACAGTCCTCTGTCACAGAGATCAATGGGAAAAGATAGTTAATGATTTTAATGGGTTTGAGATCTACATTCCACGAAAAGTAGCCCAGATCGGAGTTTCATCCAGGCTGATTCTCTTCGCGGATGCTAGCAAGCATTGTATGGCGACTTGCGCCTACATTTTCTCCAATGGTGAATCACAACCACTCGCAGGGGAAATCTAAGTTGCCATCAGTCAGAGACCATCTTACAATTCTAAAACTTGAACTAAATGCACTAGCACTGTCAACGCGGCTAGCACATTCAATATCACTAATCAGTCTCACTTCTATTACAAATATAACTATACTCTCGAACTCAGAAGTCGCGCTCAGCTGGATTCGGTCCAACGAGCTGCACAAAACAGCAGAGATGTAGGTAAAGAACCGCATAAAGGAAATACGCCGAATTGTGGAAAGCCTTCCAACACCTGCACAATTTGGCTACATAGCCACTTAGCAAAACGTGGCGATTGTGCTACAAGAGGACGAGACAAATTCAAATTAAAAGACTACATATGGTGGGAAAGAACCAGCATTCATTAAGGAACTACACTATGTTAACACACATAACGTAATTACACGAGAATCATCGATAACATTAAGAGCTAAGGATTACACTTAACATCACTACGACCTAGGCAAATGAACTTGTAAAGAAAGATCAAGCGGAAGAGAAACAATGATGGCGTTGGCATCGGCGATCCCCGAGGCGTCGTCGGGACAAGATGGCGCTGCTAGTGGGCGTGGCTACGTGCAAGCGAGCGGCGTTCCCATTGGCCAGGGCGGGATATGGACGCAGGGCACGTACGCGGCGCTGTAGCAGCGCGGTCTCCATCGATCCACAGAATGTATTAGTTGGGTAGATAGAGAATTCTCTATATGATAGAGGAATTCTCTATAATGTTCAGCTTCGAAACGAATTGAAAATAAAGAAATGCGACATATCGAAATCTGTTTCACATCTGCTATTTATGACAGTGATTCACGATATGTCGAACATGCAAGCATGTGATTCCATGAAGAAAATCTTCCCATATCCCCAAACAAGCAATTAGACAGCTTTTAAATGTTCACCAGACATCAAGATTTCACCAATGAAGAAAACAATTGAGCATACATCCGTAGATGTGCCAAGTGTATCTCTCTTCCAGAGAATCCAGAAAAGTTCAAAGCCACGGGATTCCGACTGAGAGCTGGTAGAAGTGATTGAGACAGTATTCGCATGTTATTTGTTCGACTAACGTTTCGTCTTCGTCTTCCTCCGAGCGGCATTGATACGAGTCAATGATTCACAGGTGGTGGTCTTCACGGTGTGGATGTTCGCTGTAGCAACGAGGCGAATTCAGTGAAGTGGAGCAGCGATCGAATAAAGAATTTCACTCCGCGGTGCTCTTCTGCACAGGGCGGATGTTGATCAATTCCCGCCACTTCACTGTGATCTGTGGAGCTGCGCTCTGTAGCCATCGGTGGTATACCAACTGGCACATAGCGTAATAATACATATCTTTAAAGACCGACTTTTATTTAGTTTTGGCACAAATGGCTGTATGCTATGATGTGCCAGCTAGTACACTGCCGACTGCTATAGGACGCATTTCCGCCAGAGAGCAGCACATATTGAATGGCGGGAATGGACCAACATCCGTACTGTATAAAAGTGCACCATCAAGTGAGACTCTTCATTCCATCGGGTCTCCAGTTCACTGGATTTTATTCGGTGCGGCAACAAACACCCACATCGTGAGGACGACCAGCTCTGGATCATTGGCTCGGATCTGTGCAGCTCCAAAGAAGATAAAGTCGTCCAAACGTTAGCCGAGTAAATATTTCATGATAACCTCATACCAGTTCAATAACACGAGAAACTCTTAAGTACAACCTCAGCTTAACTGGGTTCCGTGCCGATGTGGATTCCCCAGATCAATCCCGCTGACGAGTGATTGCTGATGGCAGAGATCGACAAAACTAGCTGAGAGACAGGCGAAACGAAGGACCCGCATGGTGTGGTGGTGAACGCGTTACTCTCCGGAAAGCACAATTGCTCGTTCCTTCCCCATCGCAAACACCTGCGGTCCGGACTTTTGCAAATATCTTAGCAATCTTGTGGCTGCATTTTGCTTAATACCCTGCCATAAAAATTATTGAAGGCAGAGAGTAAAAAAAGTAAACACGGGGAAGTATCAATGATTTATGCCAAGATTAAATAAAAGTCGGTTTTTAAAGGTGCAGCTTAAGATACTTCAGAATTATTTATAAGCCGTAATATTTTTTGCCCACGGATCTCCCTCACACGAGGGATCTCCGTGCGTCCCCAGGCGGCGGATAGGAGGTTAATCGCGGACCAAAAGCGACATTTGCTTTACTCCACACCACTCTAATCGAGCGTTACTCTTTAAGCTTTTGCAGATGATCACGTTACTATATCATTCAAGCAAAGGCAGTTGGGCTGGTGGCCATGTGCACTGAGTAAAGTCGGTGATATCGCTGATAATGTCTTAAGAGCCATACTGGAATTATACCTTAACATTTCCTCGCTCCCAGTGCACATTGAAAACAATGATACCCTGCCAGAATGACCAATAAACAAACAACTGCGCACTCTTTTGTTTTTCGCTCCACAATTCGATTTCTCAAGTATTTTATGCTTAAACCTGTGGATATTTACGTTCGCTGTAAGTTCTGCGATCTTCTTTGTAATTGTCCATTTTTCTTGAACAAAAACCAACTCATTTGTTGTAATGAACAAAAGAGAAAAATTCCTCCACTTCAGTCATGGGTGCTGTTAGCTTTTGGCAGTCTTGTACTACATGTGGAGTACATTTCAATGTTCTTGAAATAAAGAATGAAGCTCTCGGCATAAATCAATCCCTGAGTGATGCGCTATGCATTCGACTTCATTAAGCATGCGGCCTTTACAATGACTCACGGTGGCCTACCGATGGATCGAGCCAGTGCTGCTATCTTTCCACACAAGTCTGGTACCAATTGCGGATTCCGGAGGGATGGGGTGAGCTCTGGGCGTGGGGATCTATCCCATGGGCAATGCAAAGCACATGTGAGCACTTCGCTACACGCACCTACCGATGCTCGATGTTCTTACATTATTCTTTTATATTCACCGATTCTACACAATAACGACGAGTCATAACACCAATAGCAAGAAAATGGACTCTTAATGGAATCTTCTTTTTAACACTCTTCTACATGGCCTGATATCGCATAATGTGCAGATGTCAGCACTTCCTCTATTCGACTCGTTTCCTCATTTACAACTACCATTCATGAAGGACTTCGAATCTGAGGACCGCAGGAAAAAAGGAAAAGGAAAAAGAAAAAATGTAAGTTAAATTACTAGTTAAGGATTTACTATTCATAGGCAGCTCCAAAACTTCGCTACCAGCGAAACACGTTTACGCTTGAAATGAAAAACCTGAACATAAAACTTCATACGAGGGAATAAAATTACAAACATAAAAAAGTGCGAGAGAATTAGATTTTGTAATAGAACTGTATATTTCACTGTATGGGAAAAATGCATCATGTTGTATTTAAAAACTGTATATTACACATGCTTCTCAACGGTTCACCGCCTCAACGTGGCTAGGAGGTGATCCTGGGTGTCGGACTGCGATGTACAGCAGGGGATTCATCCCCTGACAGGGTCTCCCTAGTTGAGACGGAGTCCGGCTTTCCATCAGAAAGCCTAGCTAAGAGTAAACCAATTCCAGGATCCACCACCGCCCTGGTATCAAAATATCATTGTGATAAATCTCCCTCTGATCCACGAAGGCTGCGACTGCCTGTCGTGGTGATGACCTGGGGCAGGCTTTGGCCAGGCTGACCTCGGGTCTCCAGGGAATCACAATGGTTTAACCAGTAAATCTCCGAAAAATAGAAGTTATGCTATGACCCGTAAAACCAGTGAGGTCGGGCCATTCAAGTATCAAGTATATCATACATGGGAATTGTAAACTCTACGTAATTAGTACGAATTGTAAAACTACTGTCATAGCTGCATATTTCGTAGAATAAACCTTTTTGAAATAAAGGTTATTGGGCATTACGCTTTCTAAATCAGTGGAATATCGTGACAATAAGTCTTAAGAATATGTACCGTTTTCGAAGGAACGCCATGAGAAAACTAATTGATGGACGTGCACTATGTGAACGCCTAGCCGTTATATAATTCTTTATATTCACTTTAGCAATGCTAAGATTGCACCAAAATCACAATCATACATGTTATAAGATTTCTCAGCGATTTTCCATCATAGCGTAGGGCTAAGGAGCCAATGAGTGTTGAACAGAACAGCTTTCTTGTACTATGTACTTGTATTTCGCAATGGAACTGCTGGTGGTATGGTAGGTGTAGCAACTATAGACAAATTAGGTTCAAAGATAAGCTGTTTCGATCCGATAAGCCTCGCTTCTCCATTTAAACCTCTTGGTGCGCATCTTTCTTTCCCATCCATGTTGAGCATGCTGAAGTATAAGCATATTGATTGTTCCGTCAGTTGTTAAGGCATTTCTAACATTAGACCACCTTTCCTCAACTGTTCTTGGTAGAACCGCTGCTCTACAAGATTAACTGAGAGTTTTTAGTCCTATTTACATTTATTGTCTATACTTTCCATGCCTAAGTCCGACATTAAGTACAAGGACAAGAAACGAGATGAAAAAATGAAATATAAGCAAAACTTGGAACCTCAGGCGTCGAACCCATGATTAACCTTGCCGGAGGCTAGAGTGTTAACCATCGCACCAATCCAGGCCTTCGCTTTTCCTTTCTAATAACTGGAAGGCTTATAAGGAACAACACATTGAGTGTGCTTACAGGAAGCGGTTTACTATGCGGATGAAATCTATGCATTATAATGTTAACTTTTTTATTTACTGTCTATTACAATTTTTCGTTGCAAGGTGTTACGTGTGATAGAACCACAATGATGCTGAGACATTTGTAAAACACCGGACCGAAGGCGTCTGCGGTGGAGAAGGAACGCGCTATTATCCTGTCCCGGGGCTAACGCGTTCACCACCACACCATGCGGGTCCTTCGTTTCGCATGTCTCTCGGCTAGTGTTCTATTGAACAGCGCCATCAGCGGACCCGAAAAAAGGTAATAGCGCGTTCGTTCCCCACCACAGACACCTGCAGTCCGGTGTTTTGGCATTTTGCAAACGGACACTTTTCTGCACGTTATCAGTTAATTTCATTGAGTGCACGGGCAAATTTGCTCGTAAAGGCAACGCTTGGCAAATTCTCGACTGTATTGGCTTTCCATAACCGCTTAATTCCTCGATAATTGAAGTACTCGACGAGATGAAGGCATATCATTCTGTACGATACAGAGAAATTTTTTTAAACTATTCGTAATATACTGCATTTTAATATTGACCATAACCTGTTGTCGGCTTTTCTCATCTCTGAACAAGTTGTACTTCTGGGACCACTTCGATTGCGCAACATTATGGTTATCATTGTATACTTTGTCCTTGGCCACCCTACATCTCTGGAAACCCATATCTATCGTGGACACTCCACGGTCGTTCATTAAATCAACCTCGTAGCACACTAGACTTACACATCTCTTCATAAGTGACATCCATCTGAAGAACGTACATAAGCAAATACTTCTCATGTGCACAGCCATTTCTACGCATCTTTTCGTGCACTACCACTTCCATGGCGTGTGTGGCGCAATAGTCGGAGGCGCTCTACAATACACACATAGGATCAGTCCTCGCGCCCGTGGCTCAGTAAGGCCTTCCATTCCTCTGGGGTCGAAAAATTGGTGCCAGACTTGTCTGAGATGATAGCAGCACTGGCTCGATAGATTGGTAGGTCACTGCGAGTCATTGTAAAGGCAAGATATGCATTCAATCACCTCCAAAAGTGGCGCATCCTTCAGGGATTGATTAATACTGAGAGCTTTGCCCTTTTCATTTACCACTTGCATTTAACACTTCTTAGCTCGACAATGGCTGCATTTTTGTACCTCAGTTGCTCTTCACACTACTTCACCAATTCTTTGCAGAAGACTCCCGCTTATACCCCAGCTCCTTTTTCTCTACATTATTATTGCACAGTCATTTTGTTGTTGTTTATGATTTGTTTGTAAATTTGTGTATCTTAGTTTGTTGTTGTTGTAGTATGAGTGGTGTTTACGTTTAAATGTTTAGTTTCTTTCGGTTTAGTTCTCGTTTCCTTCCTTTTTGTTTCTTTTTTTCATATAGCAACTATATGAGACCCGCGTGGTATACAGCTATCTTTACTCACATCAATCTAAATCCATTTTAAATGTTAACGAAGAGGAAAAAAGACGACACGATGTGTCGCCATATGGTCAGGAATGTGTTCCAAATATCGAATTTATAGCAGTTCATTTTATCTTAATAAAGAACTTTCATAGAAGGTTGGAATTTCCGCAGAAAGCTTTAATATCTAAAAACGTTTAAGAACAGCATGTGAGGTGAATTCGATAGATCAAGTAGTCCCGTCTCCAACGGTGCCGGGATGAGAGCAAAACATGACAATGACCTTGTTTTCTTGGACAACACAGGTCTACGATGGAACTCTCAAGGCGTTTTGGATTAATTCCAGAAATTCGAAAATGAACCGCAGGGAAGAATGCCTCATTATCACGCGTGATATTGGGCAGTATATAAGCCTACTATTTTGAGGGGAAGGGCACATTACGATTCCATGTGAGTTCTGTGCGGTTTGTCTCCACTAGACATATTCAGTGGAAACCTCATAGAAAACGATGAGTGTGCAAAGCTGTGTTCAATGTGATTGAAATCTTCGTTTAGCGTTTTCTTTGTTTGGTTATGGAGGTGCTTGGCCGAATAGACTGCTGTCAGCTTGACCTTTACACGCTCTGAGGAAGGCGAAATCCGCCAAAACGTCAGATTATTCGTCGATGAAGAATAAAAATAACACCTCGCATTTGCTTAACAAGAATACGAAGAATTACTTGATCAATGCCGAGGTTAACACAAAGTCGGTCGTGGGAGTTATTGCTAACTTTTCTTCATGGTAAGATGTTACGTGAAACACAAAATATTATGCAGAAAATAAAAAGTTAAACTTTGTGATTTTGATTGCAGCATCAACTTAGCATAAAAAACTGGTTGAGAGAAACTCGAAACATGAGCTGCGATAGTGCAGTGGGTAACACGTGAGCATGCGGAGGGTGTAATTGCGCGTTCGAGTCTGCACCGGGGTCGAAGTTTTGCAAACATCTTAGTACCATTTTGACTGTTCAACTATTTTTCCTCTTCACTATCTGATTATTTCAATTAGTGCACCGGGAATTGTGTTGGCAGTCAGTGTTCTACTCATGGGAATTTGTCTTACAGATAAAATTTTTGAAGCAGAACGGCCTGTGCCCCGTTGTGACTCATGGATATGGTTGCCATGTAGAGCGGTGGGTTTCGAAGTAGAGCATTGGAATAGGATAAAATCGTTGGTATAATATATCACACAAAAGTAGATATTGTTGTTATTTGTCTCGTACTCGTTATTGCCACACCAGTTTCATAGCGTTGATCATCTCCACAAAATGCACCCCAAATTTGGCTAATTAAACCTTCACTTATAGACTATAGCAATAACTGCATCGTATAACTAATAACAACAATATAGCGGATAGGTTATCGTATTCTAATACGAAACTGAGAAAGTAAAGCATAAGTGAGTGGGGAAGGCTTACAGTCTTACAATAGGATAACGATTGCTAAATGTTAACTACATCGTTATATTTTCGCTCCACTCTTAGGGGTCTGCTAATTAAAAGTTATTGAGTCACTTTGCACAGAGGATTCAGGACAACTGACTAAAAGACCAAATAAGTCGCTACTACCGGTCGCTGTGAACTAGCCTGCTGCTCCGCTCGTTAACAGAAAGAGGGATCCGCCTTCGAAAAAAATTCCAAAGGTATTACTATTTATAGTCCTTTTATGTCATAGAAGTCTCCACACACATCGCGTAACAGCTTAGAAGCAAATACTGTAGAGAAGAATAAGAGTGTATCACTAGTCTTCAAGTAGTGTATGTATGGCCGTGTGAGAAGACACAGTGGTGCTCCTGAAAACTATTTTTATGCAGAACATTCTTGATGAATATTTTTTCTCTTTTAACATTACTTTGCGATACGTATGTTGAATATATATTACTTCTTAATAGTATCTACTTCTATCCTTTCATGTATTACGAAACTGTTTTCCCTGTGCCATTTGTACTGCTCATGACTAGAAAAAATTTCCTTACGTACTACTTCGAAAGCGTAGTAAGGTCCGCCGATCCTCACGAAGCCTTCTTTCTCTCTGAGATCGGCGGATTCGTACCGGACTTGTTTGGAACGATAACGTCACTATCAGAGTGTATTGGCAGACAAGTGCAAGCCATCGAAGGGGCAAGAAATGCATCCAGTAACCTTTGCGATGCTTGACGAAGTCGGATTTATGGCAGATTTCTAAGGGATTGATCAGCGATGAACATACTGTCCTTTATCGTTCATAACATTGAATCAGGTTGCTTTTGTTCTTCATATGCTAGCAGTGACTGTCAGAACAACTAAACATCATCAAGAACAACAAAACAAAAACAACAACAACAACAACAACAACAACAAACAACTAAAAAAGCAAGAAGTACAACCAACAACTTTTTTTAAATTAAAGCAAGGCAGTGGTTTTTGCAAAAGTGGCAGCAAAATTTAGCAAAGAAACGGCGAATGCAAGAATTATTCATTCTGCGCGAAAGAAAAAGAAAACAAAACAATAAAAAAATATGTAGTCATTCAAACAACGCCATTTTCCAGTTGTGTTAAAGCAGACGATGTCAAAATCATATGTGGTAACAGCTTCAACGGGAGGATTATTGAAGGAAAGCACTGAAGGCGTTCAATACTCCTCGTAGATACCCTACCATATAAACAGTCAAATGAAACGTTGTTCCGAACGAGTGCTACGTAGACTACTCAATTCCTCAGTGCTCATGCTTGCGAAAAATCTAACAGGACATATAGAAACATGGGGAAGGGTTAAAAAAAACTAAGAGTGGTTAGTCAATTGAACAATTGCTAGAAAACAGTGTCACTAATTAAACAAGCAATGTGGAACGTGGCACATACTGTAGCAGAGAAATACTTTAAGGGGAACGTGGGGAAAAATTTATGTAGGACGGAAATGAAACTTCTGAAGAATTCAGCACACCTGCCTTTTATAAACTAGCTGTTCCCTCGGTGATAAGTTTCGAACCTTAGTAATATAGTGCATCATCCACTATAGTCACTTTCGACCTTTATGTATCCGCATAAAAGAACACCTAGATGGCAAACGAAAAGCAAGAGAAGGCACGCCACTAGGGGCGCATAGAATACAAAAGCATAGCGGAGACGATTTTGATATAAAAGTCGCTGTCCTCGCACAAGATACTAAAACACCAACGCGCACACTCCTCGAAGCTTTTTGGATAAACGCCAAAAATTCTACAATGAACAGCAGGGAGGAATGTCCCGAGATCACGCTTGATCTCGCCCCTTACCTTCGCATCGATCGTCGACGAGGGCGCTGCAGTCGTCAGCCATGTGCGACTCTGAACGGCTGTTCTTCCTCGGTGGAAGACAGGTGAAAAAAGCGGTGGGTTTTTTTCGAGAAGCCGTAGATCTTGTAATCATCGCTCAGATTTTCATCTTTCTGTTTGTGCTGTTGAAGTGTTTGACCTAGTCAGTTGCGTATTAGTGTACCCTTCGAGGCTCTGAAGAAGGCGATTCTGGCGAAACGTTAGCTACGATCGTGTTGTATTGTGTGTTATTGTATGGAAGTAAACGTATGCTGTTTAACAACCTCGCGATTGCTTAGAGAGAAAACGACGAATTCATAATTCAATGCCGAGGTTAATAGAAAGTCGATCCTGGGTACTATAGTCACTTTATTTGCCTCTAATTTAATAAAAGCTTTCCTGAAAATGGGATAAATTTCTTACTTTATAAATGTTTCTGGTTCCGCAGAAGCAGCGACGGCTATTGAACACTTCCATAACCTCGGAACGAATTCGAGCATTGCATACGAAGTAGATCGGCAGGCGACAAGCACTGAAAGCCAGAACACTAAAGGGCATACACAGAGGAATATTAAATGAGTATATTGAATTCACCCGGGAGAAACCGAAAGAGACCGGACTTCCATTTCTTAACGTTCAAATCAACTTATCAAGTAGCGCTTACATGACAAGGTGGTACCAAAAACCAAGTAACAAAAACATCCTGGTTCGTTTCCTCTCTTCTCACCCATCACACAAAAAGAGGGTGCTTGTGAGAAATACGTTTCGAACAGCCACCTCTGTGTGCACAACCAAGGAGCTAAAGGAAGAATCACGCGACTTGGCTCGGCAAATAGCCATCTCCAATAGCTGCGAAGTAGCTACCGCTCAAGATAAGTTTAGAAGAAGAACGACGCGTCGAAACGAAACACTCGGCCAAAACAAAATCCTGCTTATGTTGCCCTTTATTAACGACGAAGTAAGCACAGCTATAAAACGATGCCTAAAAAGGGAAGGTCTAGAGGAATCGGTAGCGTTAGATGAAATACCACCGGATCCTCTACGTCGTCAGTTAGTTCGTAACCGCTTGCATGACCGTCTATGTGAAAGAACAAATTGCGTAATTTGCCCTTACGGCAGAGACGGTGATTGCATAAGTAGAGTTTTGTTGGTTTTAGTCATTGTGGTTCCCCGGAGTCCCGAGGTCAACGTGGCCAAAGTCTGCGCCAGGTCGTCACCGCCACAGGCACTCGCCTCCATTATGGATGTGGATCAGAGGAAGTTTGCCCCCATGCGACTAGTTTGATACAAGAACTGTAGTCGATCCAGGCATTGGTTTACTGTTGGCTTCGCTTTCTGATGGAAACGCTGGTATCCTTCTTAGCTTTGAGCGACCTTGCGGCGGGTATGAATACCACGCTGCATACCGCAGTCCGCCCCAGGAACACCTCCCAGCCGCGATGGGGCGGTAGGCCGTTGGAAGGCACTATTTTTCATACGCACTAATATTAAGCTACCAACAAACCTTATCAATAAGCTCCCAGGAGTAAACAATAACGTTGAGCGTATTTGATGCAAGATAAGTGCACGTCACGCACACCAACATCAGAGTGGCAGAGCGAACATTCTTCTGGAAAATTCGCTCGTCATTAGACAAATAACGAAATCGAAGGATGGCTGCTTTCATAGCAGCCAAAAAAGCCTGTGAAGGCATAGCCACGTTGTGTTCATTTCACACATTTATAAGTCACTTAAGACCCACGCATGCCTAGAAAACTACTCGACTGTTAAAATTTAACGCATACATAACACCGACACCCAAATGCACGAACATAGATGCATTAGGATCCTCAACTGAGTCTCTTAACCTTAAAGAAACGTATTTCGACTCATAGTAACCTTTATTAATACATTCACGACAACTTAGAACTGTACCACCAAAATTGGCGGTGCGAGTGGATTTTGTATTATTATAACCTAGAAGGGCTTGTGTGGAGCAGTGGTTGGAGACTCCATTGCGACACACACGTGGGATCGATCCCTGCGCTCATGGCTCACCATCCCTACGGGATCGGAAAATTGGTACCAGACTTGCCTGAGAGGATAGCAGCACTGGCTCGATACATCGGTAGACCACCGCGAGTCATTGTGAAGGCCAGATATGCATTCAATCACCTCCAACGATACTTAATGAAGTCAAATGCATGGCGCATCCCTCATGGATTGATCAACACCGAGAGCTTTATCCCTTTTTTACAACCTAGAGATTATTGCGAAGAATATTCAACATCTCGAATTTCTTTTGTAGCTCTCATTTTGGACAGTAAACAAGACAGTAGGACAGTAGACAGTTGGATAGACAGGACATCCAGTCGTGAGGAGTTCTTAGAAGAGATCGCGGTATCATCGAATGGTTGCTGACATCCGCTGCTACCGAGCTTCCATCAGAATTTCGAAAAATAAGTGAAGTACTTTGGAGAAATTGCGTAACTTGAAATACCGATAAGGCTCACATTATCTTAATACATAAGGTAGGGTTATGAATGTGAAGAGCACACTGAGTTGCGGGCGCTGCGACTGAGCTTGATTGAAAGCTGCATCGCTTAACCTAAGCAATAATAATCGTTGTTATATAACTGTATTTGTCTGAGTACCAAGAAATATTGGCTCTTCGATGTTAAAAGTTCTTTTCGCTTTGTTCCCTTGTTGGTTGCAACGGAAAAATTGCAAAAGCCGATGCTGAAAAATTATTTGCAGTTATGGACAAACCGGGATCCTTTTTATTTGCTGCCTATTACAAATTTTAACGGCCGGGTATTATGTGTGACACAACCACAATGACGCTGAGATATCTGAAATACTCCAGACCGCAGATGTCTGCGGTGGGTAGCGAACACGCTATTACCCTCTCCAGTGGGTGACGCTTTCACCACCACATCACGCGGGTTCTTCGTTTCTCTGAGAGCCTAAATCGACAATGAACCCAATTAAGTAATGAGGCTGTTGTCGAAATTACAACGTCAACTTCTTGAATTGGTGCCTATTACAATTTTCATGGCTGGATACTATGCATGGTGTGGTGGTGAACGCGTAATCCCATGGAAAGGGTAATAGCGCGTTCGTTCCCCACCGTAAACACCTGCGGTCCAGAGTTTTGCAAATATCTCAGCATCATTGTGGTTGTGCCAATATTATTTTTCCATTAAGGGTAAAAGTTGTTCCAGGACGTCTAATCGCGATGTACTTACCACCTCAACAAAAATGTAGAAGTGCGGTAGCACATGCTGATAATGTAAGGTACTGCTTGTGTTCAGTAAATTTCATGCCCCACCAGTACAACCAGCTAAACTCACGCTATGGTACAACCTGGCGAGCTACGCGTGGCTACCATTTCGTCTGCAGGAACATTAGAGGGAAACCATATCAAAACTCTACAATTCTAGGGATGGAGCAGCTGCTGGTGGAAATGATCAGTCACAATGAGTGTTACTATTATCACTTCTGCTATTAATACTGTGATTAACTGTGATATTAACATTATCAGTACAACTACGAAGCAATTTCATAGCGGAACTCAAACAAACACTGGTGATAGCGACCACATTATTAGTGCGTCCTGATTACATGTCTTCATTCAAAATATTATGAAATCAGCCCCAAAATAAACCACTGAAACCCATTTAACACTTATGTACAGCCAAGCCTAAATATCTTGGCTTAATCTGTCAACCATTTCCTTCCGTAGTATCTCGCTCTTCCAAAAGAGACTTCATGGTTAACACTGAAACCACCAGGTTTCGAGCGCTACAGCTTCACTCATGCTCGGAGGTTTTTCCACGGTTGATCAAGAATTCATAGTACGATGACTCGTAAAGTGTTCACACAGGTTGACTGGTCATAATATAGTTTTTGAAGTATTATCTCCTCACAACTAAGTGAGATCTGTGGTCCAAATGGACCAAAAACGAAGCGCCTATAGATGACGTGATGTGAAAATCAGTAGATGGATAGAACATTTCAGAGATAAACAACAATAACTTCAAAAAAAAAACTTCCGCAGTCTCCACAGCACCTCCCCGGCCACGGTGAGAAATCCAAGGACAGAATGTTATAAAAGCCATCGAACAGTAACTTAAACTTTCTAATTATTTTTACGTTGCATTCCAAACAAGGAGAGGCGCGTGTGGTGCAGTAGTTGGAGGCGCCACTGCGGCACGCACGTGGAATCGATTCCTGCGCCCATGGCCCACCAAGCCTTCCATCCCTCCGGGGTTGGCTAATTGGTACCAAACTCGTCTGGAAGGATAGCAGCACTGGCTCAATACATTAGCAGGCCACCGCGAGTCATTGTAAAGGCCAGATATGCATTCAATCACCTCCAACGATACTTAATGAGGTCGAATGCATGGCGCATCCCTCATGGATTGATCAACGCCGAGAGCTTTATCCTTTATCCTTTATTCCAAACAAGACTATACGAATGGAATAATATCGAACTATTCAGAATACCAGTGAGAGAAAGACACCGTGAATTTCTAAAGGAAAATTGCTGAATCGTCATCACAATGTCCGAAGTCCGAGAGCGCTGATCACCGTTATCACTAGTCAGTTAAAAATATTTTGTCAGTTGTTTCTTTTCACGAGAGGAAAGCATCAATCATGTTTACTTTTCACGAGAGGAAAGCATCAATCATTCCATTCATGTATTTTGAAAATATTTCTTTAGGTTTATCGCAGTCCCAAATGACGAGCGCATTCATGATCACGATTCTAGGAGACGCTTCATAATTTAGTGTCACATCTTCTTCTGAAACAAGCGAAATGAACAGAACACTACCAATTAAATACTCCCCGAAGGAAAAAAAATCGCTCATTTTCTTTCCTTCAGTGGAACTCATTGGTAGTGATGCTTTCCATTTTCCTAGGGATGCATAGTCAAGTCAATATTTCAAAAATTAGAAGATTCTCACGAATTGTTATCGTTATTTGGCACAATCTACTTTTCCATTTACTGTGCAGATCACAGCACTTCGTGATTTCACTGCGTTTGCTCCCATCCATTATCCACGAAGTGCTTTGAACCTTGTATGTATGGGTTTGGTTGCTTCTTGATGACAGTTGCCTTCTTTATAAAGTCGTTGAACCTTTTAATCGAGTCGCTTCTCCATGGTGGCCTTGTACAGCGGGGTTAGAGCCTTCCCAGTTCGATTGAAAGAAGCGAAATTTATCAAGCCCAGAGAGATGAGAGACATAGTGACTCCAGAGCGGCGTTGAAAGGTCGTTTTTTCTATTTTGCACGAGCAGGAAGCTCAGTGGAAAAAATACGGTGATTACTAATACGAGTAAGACAGCCTCACTGAGCAGATCAAGCTTACGACTGCTGCAAATGGAGCGTATCTGCCTCAGATGGAGTCGTTCGATGATAAACGGTATATAGGAAAATGATGCTCACCCATTAATAAAAAGCTAATGGTATCCTAGTCATTACGCAGATGGCCCAGGCTACTTAGACCTTCGTTCAACTCCGCGACAAGAACAAGAAAATCTTCAAGTAGCAGCAAAATAGTTCGAAAACCTTCGTTGATGGTAGTTAGGAAACGAACTGAGTAGAAGTAGTGCGGAGATAAGCGCATGTGAGATTGGGTCATTTAGGAATAATAATAAAAAAGTTCTTTTTTCGATTAAGAGCAAAGAAATTGTGAATTCGCAGTCAAATCGATGCATTAGCCAAATGAAGACACCAAGGAAGGAATTGCTGAGGTTTTTCATTCCGAATTTTTAGACTGCTAGCTTTTCCTCTTTACCTGCTTTACGTACAAACTATGGAAAAATAAAAAGCCAAGTGTACAGAAAATAAATGTGAATACATAGATCAACTAACGCGATGTTCCGAAGTCGCGAATCGAAAGAGTTTCGCTCTTTTATGTTGAATTCGAAGACTTCGAATAATTCCGATGTTGAAGCAGAAACAGAGAACAAACGGCAGAATGATAGTGACGATGCTCCGAAGCCAGAACTGAACTTGAAATTTGATGTACCAACAGGGATCGTGGTTCATTGATATCAAGCAAGCGCACTGACATCAAATAGAGAACATTTTTAGCAAGAGGGTTCTCGAAGAAAGTTCAAAAAGAGTTAGAAATTGAAGAATAAGTTTCGACATGAAGAAGGAACGGTATTTTACGATTATGCATGGGAAAAAAAACCTGAACGAAAAATAACCAAGAGTAAGAATACAGGAAGGCGAAAAAAACCCTCAAATAAGAAGTCCAAGTAGAACGTCATTGTAGTATAGAGACAATTACGAGAACAAAGCCAAAGACGCCACCTTGTAAGTCGTTTTGTACGGCTCCTGCTCGCTGAATTCACTAACAATGGCCGTTAGGGAGGTGATGCCAGTACAGTTTCCATTCGCCACCACATAAAAAGCAACAGTGATGTTTTCATGAATTTCTTTTCTGATCTTCAAAACTGTGTATTCTTATTTTCAAAAATCATTAAAATAACATCGGAGATACGTAAAAGATATGAGGGCACAGGGGAAGAGCGTGTAGAACGAGAAGATCTGAATGAACTCAAAGGATTCGTGGATGTGTTTGTTTACAGAGTTCATGAGACGTTGAACGAACGACAAATGCCACCTCGATTTCGAAGTACATTGGAAGCTTGGCGATTACCGAAAAGGCGAGTGCTATGGCAGAAATGGCCAGTCGATGACGCAAGGCAAAGCGATTTCGGAATTTCGAGATGGTGACGTATCTAGAAAAATCGTCGTGGATTTCAATGACAAGAAAAAAAGTCTGTTGTCTGGTAGGAAAAATAGAAAGTGTTTGATATTTCAAACCATATTTTTTGTGGTTCCGCAAATCATTTGCGCTTTTTATGCAATTTCGAGAGGTAAGCGACTCCTAAATGAAATTTCCTTACGTACTACTTCGAAAGCGTAGTAAGGTCCGCCGATCTCTCTAGGGATAAATCTGCCCACTTCAGAGGAATCTGATCTGTGACGATGGCTATTGATTGTCAACCCACTCTATTTGATATCCTATTATGCAACTATTCGGCTATAGCACTTTTTTAAACTAAGGAATATGCGTCCTGTTCATCAAACTACTTCATTACTTCATTACAGAAGCTAAGAACGTCAAAAATAAGAAGTGCCAACGTAACTCTTTCTCTTTATAACACCTTCGCCTATCAATTTCGTCATTATCTGGTTATTTCCATGTATATTTACAGAGAGGTTGGTCATCCAAGTTTGATGTATGGTGCAGTGGCACCACACCTATGATATTCATTTTACACAAAAGATCTTATTCTACACAATAGTTTTCAATAGTTTTTTCAATATAAAAACAATAGTTTTCCTACAATTAATAT
This sequence comes from Angiostrongylus cantonensis, assembly GCA_009735665.1. Taxonomy (NCBI): domain Eukaryota; kingdom Metazoa; phylum Nematoda; class Chromadorea; order Rhabditida; family Metastrongylidae; genus Angiostrongylus; species Angiostrongylus cantonensis. The sequence continues at coordinate 419,609 of MQTX01000198.1, forward strand.
CGCTCATCAAAATTTTGTATTGACTCCGCTCATCTAGCGGAATCTAGTGAACCGTGGTGGTGAATAATAGGGACGAATGGTAATTCTAATGGAGTCCGATGGATTTGCTTAATGTATTACGGGTGTAT
>MQTX01000198.1:430248-453273 GCA_009735665.1 Angiostrongylus cantonensis
CCTTATCAGCGAGGATAGGCCATCCAAGTATCCAAGTGAGAAATACATCCTGTAGCATTCGTTATTTCACAGCTGACACATATCGTAGCAATATCTTGGAGAACTGACTTTCATTAAAGCTTGGCATACATAATTAATAGTTGACTGGACTATAAATCAAAGGAATATTTGTCGTTTCCTATCATTCGTTCTGTCCAACGATTAGGCAAGACCGCGAGGTGGTCTTCATCCTTTACGTCTCATCACACCGTAAAATGGTGCACACTACTCAACAAATTTACAATAATTGAAAGCTTAAAGCTAATCCCAAATCTTTTCCGATGACATAGAACCTTTTATTTCCTAACACCTCAACAATTTTCATATTCCACTTTGTGCGCGTTAGAATAAGATTGGTCTCCTAAGCGACAGTACGTTACGGTGCTCTAGGCACTTTATTTCAATAGCTTTTTGCGCTTCACCCTTTGTCTAATGGTTTCACACTTACTGTTCAATCTCACTGTGTCGATTTACTAATTATCCGTGTATCTCAAGAGCATCTGTTCACTGAAAACTAACTGCAAGCAGTATAGTACGGTACAGTAGAGTACAGCTAGCTATCTACGAGAAAGTAGATGTTCATCAATTCAATCCAATTCCGTCAATGATCAATTAATTTGAACGGTCAACGGCCCACCATTTATTCCATCATTCACCTGGCAAACCAGAAGTCTTCATTTGGTTCCCCTAGCTCAATGAACGCGACAGGTAGCACGCTTCTGGACTCAGGATGTTTATTCTCAATGCCTATAGCGACACTGTAGTCAGTGGTAAATCGCTAAACTTTGCCATAGCATAAGTTTCGCCTTAAGAAAGCCTCCTAATAAATACATTGGAATTTTTCGCAGCCTGAGTTATCTTGCAAAAAAATGCTACAGTTGTAAATCCCAGTTCAATATCCAAAGAAACTGTCATCGACGAGGATAAAGAGGGCAGGGAATAAAAAAGGCCAACGAATAAAAATAAAGTGTTTAGAATTAATTCCTGATAAATTCGCTATGCATTTGAGATCATTGGGCGTCCTAAAGGTGACTAAGCGCGTATTTGGCCTAGGCATTTACTTGCAGGACTCTACTGATGTTGTTTTAAAAATCCGGTGTGAATTCGTCCACAGCAGAGAGATAGGGGGAAGTGGTTAAGCGTGGGATCGAACAAGTGACCATTGCGCATTGCGAAGCATCTCTAACCACTGTATTCAGCACAGTTAATTATCATTACTTTTAATTTATAGTTTCTTTGACCCGTCTTCACAAATATTATATGGACACCTCCCAACACCTTTTGCATTCGATTCGCTTTCTCGCATCCATCGTCCACGAAGGTCTTCGAACTGTCTTTGCGTGTAAGCTTGGATGATATTTCAAGGACTTCACGTCGTGAATTTCATTGAATATTGGTTGGATTTGCTCTCCCTGCAGACCTGAGATAACCGTGTTTAAGCGACTGGAGGGAGTAGACCGATCACAGAGAAGTCTTCTACCAAATTTGCAATTCTGAAGGGTACGGACGGTTGGTGAACACGCAGGAGGATTCAGCTCGCACAGTGCTCGTGATGATCCGCATCATTACCACTGCAATACTTGGTCTACTAACTATAATTACTTATCACTACCACCACCTTCATCACCTCAGTACCTGAAACAAAAGGTCATATGCCATCTGCATTAGCATTAAGGAGTTGGTCGAAAAGAGAAGGAAACTGAAGATTGATCCCCTGAGGCTGAAGCTTGCAACACGCTCATATGGCTGTGTTTAAAAAAAGATAGTGCTAAAAGTAGCACAGAAAAAATCAATGTGAAAACATGCACCACTGTTGTAAAAATAGCAGTTTTATCTTTACTGAGACACATTCAAGTCACACGATGGTGGTTATACTGATGATGGAGAGATGGTCACAGAATCACTCACCGACTTTCCTCTGGAGGTATAATGGCACAGTTTTCCTCCCACCAGTCGTAATCGTAAGCAACCTTTTCGGTTTGGAATCCGCTGTAGTTCATGATCTAAAGCTATTCTAAATGACTGGATCCAACGATGAAACGGAACATTCACATTGGAAGTGGAAGAAATAAGAATACGATTAGTGAGAATTCGCAATAACTGTTTCGGAAATTTTAGAATATCAAGGACTTCAAGAGGAATAGCTATGGACTATCGACTCCAATCAACTGCCTGAGGAAGACGAAAGAGTCGAATCGTTAGTTGGAGAATGCTTGATAACAAACTCCTGTTACCATATTAATGAAACAATAGACATTGACTAATCGTGGTCAAGTGAAAACCGATTTTTAAAATTAACACAGTTTCTATCACGATTCCGTAATTTGAAACTGAACTAAAAAAATTTAATTCCAAAGGGTTTACAAGAAAAGGAAAACAGTGGAATGAGCTCTAAGAGAATGAAGACGTCCTCATAGATGACCAAGCGGACGTGCTCGTAGCTAACGTCAACTATCTGCATTCGTAGATGGAAATGATTTTAAAGTTAAAGAATGTGACTCAAGGACGTCACTATTTTCGAATCTGACTGCACCATAGACGACGATTACGAGAGAGAGAAAGAGTGGAAATTGTGCTGAGGCTCGCACTAGCAGTGAAAACGGGCTACTCAAGTATACAAGCATTTGCGGAAAATGAGATTGCAAACCTACATTAATTTCCTAACACCATAATACCTACAGTACAGGTAAAGAACAAGGATAAGTGATGAAGATTCCAGCGTAAATCAATTTTTGAGGAATGTGCCTTGCATTCGACTTCATCAAGCATCGTTAGAAGTGGCTGAATGCACATGTGGACTATACATAAACTAGCGGTGACCGACTGTGTACTACGTCAGTGCTGCTATGCCAGTAGATCAGCCTGGTACCAATTCTACGACCTCGGAGAGATGAAAAGCTTGGTGAGCCCAGCTCGATGGATCGAACCAAAGACCACGTGCAAATTCCAGGGCGCCACTAATCAATGCACCCTAAAATAAAGGATAGAAGAGTAAAACGTTCAACGTTGATGGATCCATGAGAAATGTACATGAATTTGTCTTCATCAATCATCGTAGTGGTGGTTATTTGCACATCTCTACAGAAAAAGTTGCTGTATATCACATTCGTGGTTTCGTCCACCAAGACCAGTATGGCAAAAATTGTGACCCCAAAACGATAGAAAGTTTGGTTTTCAAGCGGCGGAGGGTTCAACTAGCCCTGCTTGTGCTACGGGGCATTTCTAAGCTCTGTAATACACCCTCAACGAACAAGATATAAGGACGAAAAAGTGTAAATTGAACATGTAAGCGAAGTATAACGAGAACGAGTTTACGACAAATGGAGTCCGTTGACAAAACAAAACATAAAATGTTAAGAATCGGTGGTGTTTTGGTGCTGTTACTAATATGCAGCCAATTATTAAAGAAGAAAGAGAAAATATTAAACAAAGTAATTCTTTGTATTCTTGTTGAGCAAACGAGAGGTGTTATTATTATTCTTTATATAAGCTGACGTTTCGGCGAACTTCACCTTCTTCAGAGCCTGGAAAGGTCAAGTTGACAGCAATCTATTCTAATTAAACAAAGTCGCCACATCTAGCCAGAAGAATAGATATACAGATGAAAGATGAAGCGAAAGATATTGTGTTGGCAATGTGGTGAACTCATAGGATTCAAAACAAAGACCTATAAAGAGAGAAGCAGTGACACATACACTCGACGATGCCACAGAGGAACGAAAGGACGTAAAAACGTGCGCAGAAGAACGGTGCACAGCCCCTGCATAGAGCTTCTGACGTCAAAGATGGTGTCGACAAAACGCCGCTGCTACGGAACGAGTATAAGATGAATCGAAGAATTTGAAAGCCTATGCCAGTGAATAAAAGTAGCGGTCATTAATAATTACACCTACCAAAAGCAGTGGATCTTTCTAATTAGCTACTCCATCGACTATTTGACTAGAGCTATGGATCAGCTCATCCACTACGTGGCAGCGGCCAATGTACCAGTCAGATGCTTTGTTGGATTTCAGGTGAAGGACAGCTGAAGTAATCACTTTAGCTTAAGTAGTATTTAAAAATGGACTTGTGGGTTAAAAAAGTGGAGGATGGACTGCTTTGCTGCCGATTTGGATACGTTGTTACTCCATGAAGAAGTAGATTGTATAAACACGTTCGCCACATGTAAACAACACTAATTTCTTTTGCTAAAATTTAGGGGTTTTCAGCTACCGGATCCTGAAGAGTGCGCAGTTAGCAAATTTTTACGTAAGTCTCTTCATACATGAGTATATTTCCGTCAACACAAATTTAATGCATAGATCGACTCCAGCACAACAGAATGACAGATTCTCTTCAGCCCACCAACACCACTAGAGGGACTAATTTCGCCCATCACTCGTCTCCATTCAGATAGTGGCAAAGCATTTCACCCAACCATTCAACGACATAGGGAGTGCACTTTGCAAAACACAAACGATTGAGTAGATGTCCCCTATACCATCCTTCGATTTCGCTGACGGTTAGCAGTAGTATTTTTAGCATCTATGACATAAGAGAATGAATCAGAAATGCGTTCAGGGAAAAAATAAAAAACCGTTCTAATGAAGTAATTGGGTATTTTTGAAAATAACATTTACCGTTTTCCCCAAAGTGACGTCTGGTTTGGTTTGGTAATGCAGGACGGGATGAGCGCCAGGCGTAAGAGTTAATTACGGCCGCCGAACCACTCTTTTTCACATTAGAAGTGAAAAACAGCAACGAATTACCCACTATGAAGTGAAGCTATCCATGACAACGAATGTGACGAAAACGTTATGGAGAAAAGTGCAAAAGCAGCATCATTTCATCTAACACTGCATAATTAGAAATACAACATACTGCTAAAAAAGAAAAAATGAGGACAAACAAGGTGCGGCATGGAAGGTTTTCTGTCTGTCGGGTTGGCTCACCATTATGGGATCGAGTAAAGGCCAGTTAAAAATGCTGGAGCTGATCCTGATAGGAAATCAACTGAGAACACCAATTAAATGCATGCCGTTGTTTCAATTAATGCTATTAAAGCTTCTCATTTTGGAGGTAAAAGACGTTTGAACTACTAGTACTACAGCTCGAAAACTCTTGATGTCGTTTACTTAATCGAATATGTAAAAACTGAAAAGAACCAAGAATGTCAAGACATAAGGCGAAGAGCGAGCACAGCTGTCGCAATTGCAAGAACTCCAGGATGCTAAGGAGATTGATAGAAATGGTGGATTAAGATGACCAGGAAATTGGTGAGAAGGCCAAACATCTACAAACCTGAATAAAATTTCATTCACTACTCTACTTTCATTTCTCTCCCAACGGTTTACTGCCTCATCATGGCTGGGAAGTGTTCTTGGGTGTCGGCCTATGTTCTACAGTGATGGGACTCATCCCTCCAGCAGGGGCTCCCAAGCTGAGGAGTCCGGCGTTTCCATCAGGAAGCCTAGTTAAGAGCAAACCAACACCAGTCCTGGTATCAAATTAGTGGCATGGTGGCAAACATCTCTTTGAACCACAATGGTTGCGGCTGCCTGTGGTGGTGGCGACCTGGGGCAGACTGTAGCCAAGCTGATCTCCGAATTTCAGGAAACTACAATGGCTTAGCCAGCAAATCTCCGGAAAACGGTGGTTATGCTAGGCCCGCATAACCAATGAGGAACTTTTATTTTTCTACTTTTATGTATTGTTTATTATTTGTAAATGTGTGCACTGGAAAAGAGGAATGGAAACGAAGTAGAAGCCACTCGGGTTAGACAAAAACGTAAGGTGGTTCCCCACAGTAATGTTTCAAACGAAAGTAAGATTCCCTTTAAGCTACCCTTCATATCAAATGAAGTAAGTTGCGCCATTAAGAGCTTAAGAAAAGTGGCAATGGAAATTATGTAACGATTATTGACATCCCACCCAATACCTTACGCTGCCAGTTAGTTCACAACAATCTCTATGATCACAATCTTATCTTTTTTATTTACTGCTTATTCTTTTTAATGGCAGGGTACGTTGTGAAATATAACTTCTATAATGCTGAGATAATTGCAGAATTCCAGACCGCAGGTGTCTGCGGTGGGGAACGAACGCGGAGAGTAAGGCGTTCACCACCACACCATGTGAGTCCTATGATCGTTTGTGCAGCCCAGAAAACTGCATGACCTGTCCTAACGGGAGAGACGGGGATTGCATAAGTTCAGATATAATATACTTCATTCCATGTAAGGCACATGCGGTGAGGAATACTTCGGGAAACGGGTAGACCACTTTGTGTCCGCATAAAAAAACATTTAGATGGGAAAGTTAAAATACGTCAAAACACTCCTCTAGGTACGCATAGGGCACAAAAGCGCAACGGCGGTGATTTTGAAGTGACTGTGCGGATCCCAGCGCAGGAATCGAAAACATCAAGGCGCCAAACTCTTGCGGCGTTATGGATAAATTTCAGAAAACCAAAGATGAACCGGAAAGACGAATGCCTCGCTTTCACACGTGGCCAGGCGCCTTGAACCAAAATGATATTTTGACTTCTGGCTGTGTCTCGCTCGCGACCCCACGTGAGTAACGTATAGGTCAGTCCCTCTCGTAACAGCACGGTGATCAATAAAGGATAAAGGATAAAGCTCTCGGCGTTGATCAATCCCTGAGTGATGCGCCATGCATTCGATTTCATTAAGTATCGTTGGAGGTGATTGAATGCATATCTGGCCTTTACAATGACTGGCGGTGGCCTGCCGATGTATCGAGCCAGTGCTGCTATCCTCCCAAACAAATCTGATACCAATTTGCCGAGCCCGGAGGGACGGAAAGCCTTGGTAGGCCATGGGCGCATTCCGCGTGCGTGTCGCAGTGGCGCCTCCAACCACTGCGCCACACGCGCCCACGGTGATCAATATGGAGTCTATTTAAAGTTTGATCTTTATCAACACTTCAATTTTTCCACCAAATAATTACAGTACTCTTGTATAAAATAAGTCCAGGCTCTGAGGAAGGTGATATCACCGAAACGTCAGCCATCGACCAACAGCAACAGCAACGACAACGACAACGAAGACCTATACCAACGTCGCATCACCTTAAGAAGATCAGTTTACAAGATCATATAAATAAATATTTCATTTCTTTGTCTACACACTTTCTTCTCCGCTATCTAGATGTATCGAAATTTAGGAAAAAATTGTGCTAAAAATTAGAAGCGTCAAAAAATTGCAAGTGTAAGTTTAAAAGAACAGAGAGATGTGCGATACTTTACGTTCTACTGCTCAAGCGTGCTTCCTAAATACTCCCTTGTGCACTTCTTTCAACGGCTTCCACTCCATTTTAGAAAAAATCCTCTGCTGTTTTGCATTCTTTTTGCTTTTGGCAACTAAAGATCTTTCCAAAACATGACAATCATTTTTGTCAGTAAACTAGGACATGGAATTTCTGTTCCTTAATAGGACGCTCTCACTAGAGATGCTCCTTCAGCTTATTAGTTCAAGCTTTACCAAAGCAATCAAGGCCCATCCGTTCGAAGTCGGCAAATTTCTAGCAAACTTGCTTAAAAAGCGTTGTCTACTTTTCACAAAAGCATACTATGTGTCGTGAAACACAGGAAACACTCCAGAAGAAGTGTGCTAGGATTCAACTCAGTGTCAACTCCACCAGCATTCAGCAACATTTATGAAAGAGATGTAGTTCCCAAGTTGCAAATTAACCCGTAAATTCGAAGACCTTCGTGGAACAGAGATGTGGTATGACGAACTGACTAGAACTTGTGCAGAGATTCGCAAAAAGTGCGGTTGGGTTATGTAAATCATAAGTAGTAAGGGTAGAGAACAAAGTGGTGGTTATCCCGGTCACGAGCACTGGACTGGTTTGATCCTGGTTTGGGGTCACCAAGCCTCTCATCACTCCGAGGTCGAGAAATTAGTGCCGGAATTGTCTGGGATAAGTTCACCCTGCAATCCAAATGGGAACGACCGGCTATCTCAGGATTCCGACTCGACCAGCAGCCCTCGACGACATACAGGATGAAAGAAAAATCCTCAACCAGCTACCGTGCTCACACGCAAAATGTTGGAAAACCTTCACGGAAAATGGACGCGTGGAAGCGAATCGAATGTGAGAATGCTGGGATTCGCACTACAGATGTGAAAGACAAGTCGTATAAAAATATATAAACATAGGAAGGAGAATGCTCTCAACAAGAGCTCCGTAAAATTATCCAGCGGCACCATTTAGCTTTAAATCTCAGCGCTTTAATGTACCACAGTCGATGATGTTCTCCAATTGTTTGTTCTACAAGATTACCAAACAATCCAATAACAAGTCGAAAGAAATTGCTACTGACCCCATGCTATTTTTCATTGATAAGCTAACACGGATCTACTGTAAAAATTTATCTAAATGCATAAATTTAAATAAGGTAATAAAGGATAAAGCTCTCGGCGTTGAACAATCCCTGAGGGATGCGCCAAGCATTCGACTTCATTAAGTATTGTTGGAGGTGATTGAATGCACACCTGGCCTTTACAATGACTCGCGGTGGCCTGCCAATGTATCGAGCCAGTGCTGCTATCCTCCCAAACGAGTCTGGTACCAATTTGCCCACCCTAGAGGGATGGAAAGCTTGGTGGGCCATGGGCGCATTCCACGTGCGTGTCGCAGTGGCGCCCCCGACCACTGCGCCATACGCGCCCTTAAATAAGGGAATAATAAAAAAAATTAGAAAGGTGAGCTAGCTGAAAAAATTGATATCGTGCTATCTTATCATTGAAAAAAGAGTCCACTTATTCGTAGCGAGGTTAAATAAAAGAATGTTTGCAAAAGGACCGAACCCACTTCCAACTAAGGCGGAGAAAAGCCGAGGAGCCCTCGAGTTTTTCCCTTGCCGTAAAATTGTTGACAATAGGTGAAAGGATAGTAATGAAATAGTTGTGGTGAGCAAGTGAAAAACATTACCCACTATTATTTCTTAGCTCGTGTGAAAAATTCCATTCTTGGCAATACATTTTTTATTCCGATTATTACACAACACAACACTACATTTATCACAAACAGCTCACTTGCTTGCTATGCTTTCCGTTTTCAAGCGACAACTCATGCAGTGCGGTTTTTCCAGACCTGGTCCGTAAAACGCTGTTCTCTACTATATTACATTTGAAACCTCTCCTAGCATTTTCCCTAACATTTTCGCATTCGATTCGTTTACTTGCATCCACTATCTACGAAAGTCTTTAAGCCACTCTTTTGCGTGTGAGCTTGGATGTTATTTCAAGTTCTTCTCGGACTCAACAAGAACGTCGTTGAGTGCTGTTCAGGTTTATTCACCCCACAATCCTTAGAGAGCTGTGCTATGTCGTTCCGATATTGACTGGAAAAAAACGGGCTTATCAAAAAGGAGCATGGTACTCCATTTCTGTACCACGAAGAGATGAGAGGCTTTGTAGCCCCGGGCGGGTCCAAGCACTGCCTGAGTGAGTTGGTCAGCCAATGTACTGAACTGCTCACAACTATTGTACTACTCGCTCTCAGTATATATTAAACTGTGACAAAAACGTGTGGAAGGCAAAAAAAGAAAAAGAAAGTAAAAGTGATGGAAACTGGGATGAGCCGACAAGAGCTAAAAACACTATAGCGTGACAAATAAGTAGCCGTTTGCGATGAAATTAATCCGTATTCCTTCCAGTTGTTTATTTTGCGTTTATTAACACTTACGCGAAGACGTCTAATTTTGCCGAACTGCTGCATACAACAACGTCTAATTATCATAATATTACGAACTTGTTGGTGTTTCCTCAACAGATGATATTTTTGAGAACTAGAGGACTTCAGGGCTTGAGATCATGATGGCTCTACAGAACAAACTTTGCTCTATAGCTCTGTGGATGTGCATAGTATCTAAACTACTGTTTGCTATTTGTTACCGTGGTCTGCCATAAAAACACCGTGCATATTTCTGCACTTCTCAGACCCGCTTATTCGATATAACAACTCTGATTCGTTACCAATCAAATTATCGATCAGTAGGCTTGTTCCAAAAAAGGTTTTTTGTATATTTCGAAGTGCAGAATAGAGCTTTCGGAATAGCCATAAATAGATCATAAGAAGTGTGGGAGGAAGGTTCAAGCTAAGCCATCGAGATGTGTTTAAGCTGTTCAGCTTACACGACATTGATAAATGTATTTAACATTTAACATTTCGACGTCTTCGTCTTCATCAGAACCGATTTCATCCGTGTCGACGGTCCACAGTTGTTCGTTTTCTCGATGTGGCGTTATCGTTGTCGTACTGAGACGGGTCGAGATGACATCGGCTCTGATGAAGACGAAGATGTCGAAACGATGGCCGAAATAAATACATTTATCAAGCCCGTGTCAGCTCAACAATTTAAAAACATGTTGATTATTTCACTACAGAGGTTAAATGATGGTCGATTTGAAAATTTTTTTTACTATTGGCTTTGTGTATGCCATCAGGATTAAAGGATCTCTATAAAGGTCATATCAACCAAAATATCCTCTTACAAATGTCTCCTGTAGAGCTTCTTCGCGCGGTTCTTAAGCAGCTTGTTTGCTATGCTTTCCGTTTTCAAGCGATAGCTCATGCAGTGCGATTCTTCCAGACGTGGCCCGCAAAACGCTGTTCTCTACCGCATTACATTTGAAACCCTCAAGAAAAAACCTTTCCCGAAGGAATTTATCCCAGCGCTTTCGGTAAAAAACTGGACGCAGTAATCGCTTATTTGTTAAATAGCCAAACGTATCGCATTAAGTGAGCAACTTCAATGTTGTGAGCTTTTTCTGTCATAAAAGCAAGCCTAGTGATATGTTATACTATGTTTCGCAGACAAGGATGGAATATCGACATTCATTTGTTGCACATGGTGATAATCATAGTAGTGGATAAAGATAGCGCGTCAAAAAAGCTTTAAAGGCCTCGGTGGTGAGGAGTGGGCCACGAATTCGACTTCACCATGTATCCTTGGAGGCGACTGAATGCCTATCTGACCTTTACTCGCGGTGGCCTACCGATGTATCAAGCCAGTGCTGCTATCCACCCAAACAAGTCTGGTACCAACTTACCGATCTCGAAGGGATGGAGGGCTTGGTGGGCCAGGAGCGAGAAGATCGATCCCATGTGATTCCTTTACGTTGACCAACGAGGTTTTCAAGTTTTCTGGTGCACTTCGTCGACTTATCAACGCACTTTTCTAGATCGGTCGTTTCGCTACGATTCAGGAAGGGGCAATTCAAGAAATGGGCCTCTCTGGTTGTGTGGTAGAAGCGCCAACTATCCCTCAAGACGACTATTTCTTTGAATGTAAAGTAGTATAGATGGTTGCATTGACTTTCACTGCAAGTTCTCAAACAGTGGGGGGTGTATTTCCAACAAACGCTTCAAGTGATCGTCTTCAGCAACAGAAATACGGCTTTCCCCATCTTCAAGGTCAAATTCGCTATGACGGATTTTTTGAAAGCAACGTTGCACTTCCTTTAGATTGTTCAGTTCACGCGATGTTGATACACAACGTCTATTCCCGCAACGTTTCGACGTCTTCTTCCTCTTCAGTTTTATATTAAGCTCTTGTATGCTAAACAATCTAGACACTTTATTTGTTTGAAATATGACCGCAACGATGTTGAGACATTCGTAAAACCTGGACCCTGGGTCAGACCGAACTACATTCAATCGAACCATCGGATTATTCTTCCCGGGGCTCGCGTATTACACAATGCACAACGAAGGCCCTTGCTTTGCATTTCTCTGACATAGGAAGCACAAATAGGCACTGAACCCATTTAAACCGAGGCACATCAATCCCGCTGACGGCCAATTGCTGATGGCAGCGATAGGTAGAAAACTAGCTGAGAGAAGTGCAAATCAAGGGCATCCGTGGTGCAGTGTGTAATACGCACGCCTCAGGAAAGGGTAATCGTGGTTCGATCTGGCCCAGGGCTCAGGTTTTGCGAATATCTCAGCACCATAGTGGTTGATTTCGTATAACATGTCGTGAAAATTGTATATTGTACTTTATTGACTATTCACTCCGCAGTTTAGCGAAAGTCGGTTCAGTTTCCATTCTTTAGCACTTCTTTGGCCCCATACCTCATTAATGATTCAAGCCGTTAGAGCTCCACTGCGTCTGAGCATGAATTTGTAGTAGTTGTGTTAAAATTTCTGTTTTGACATCCAAAATTCTAACGTTTGAAATTTGAGAGAAACACGACTTATGCTGCAATTCTATTATGCTTAATTGGACATTTGGATGGCCCCTCCCCACTGGTTGTGCGCGCTCCAGAATAATTTCCACTTTTAGGAGATTTGCTGGTTCAGCCGTTATAGTTCCCTGTAACCCCGAGGTGTACACAGCTTACCATTCACTTTTCCGTAGCTTTCAAAAGATGCTTAGGAAAATAGATAAACCTGCATGGTACTTATAAAACGCTCCAACCATTTTGAAATCATCTGGTGATTAATGGTCACGTCTTGAAAAGCTATTTGTTGGTTTCCAAAATGCTGATGGTGCTTTAAATTCATGTTTGTCTCACAATCGACCGAGTTGCTCCACCTCATTCGGTCCTAGCCTGCAGCATTCTATTCCAGTTCTCTTCAACTTTGATTTCAATATGGGTTCTGCAGACAGCTCTTTTTATGAGATGGGTCATTGCCTGGATCAGAAATTGTTTCATTTTTTATTATCGATGCAGAAGTGTTAGGATGGCTTCGTCGGAAGCCGAAGCAGCCTTAGCAGACTAGGTCAATCCAGACGCTAGTAGATAAAGAGATTGATGCAAATTTTCCCTGAGAATGAGTGCATTGCGCTGAAATGACAAAGTCGCCACTAAGGAGATTCCTTTCGTCTCGGAACATTTTCAAGATCAAGCCAAATAAATCTGCAAATGTTCTTCATGAAAGACCTCACTCTTTAACATAGGGCTTTTCTCATGCTGACCAAACAGGTAACAAGCAACAAATAGCTGATGGAGAACAATTAAAAACGCATTAGGAGATTGGGAAGCTTCTGATAAATAATCAAATACAGTTGAGAGAAATTGAACGCAGAGGTTGAAAAACCGCTTTCGCTTGACCGATAGAGATCGCAGAAAAAGCTCACTAGTCATTAAAGCATTTTACCATGCACAAAATCATTAGAATTACCGTCTTCATAGCGTGCAGGCAACGTCATTCATTGAATTCAGACGGACGAAGTGTGAAGCGGCGCGAAAGCGAAAACAACAAGAAGCGGTTTTCAGTTGCCGATGAACTCAGAGTGGAATCGTTGTAGCGATGAGAAATTTCTTTGGTCTTTAAAGAATTTCAAAGGAGACAAATCTGAAGAGCCCCAACTAACCACTATTCTATCGCAAACTCTTGATGAGCAACAAAAACGGCAATCCAATGCGCATTTCGGCTTTGCTATAAAGCAATTCCGAATGCATTTGTTCCTTTGCTAACAAAATTGTTCATTTTTCTACAGGAGATTCGTATAGCTACGCAAAATTACTTATTTAGGATACGGTATTCTGCAGTATCACTGGGTGGAAATAGGATAAAAGGATAAAGCTCTCGGCGTTGATCAATCTCTGAGGGATACTCCATGCATTGTACTCCATTAAGTACCGTTGGAGTGGATTGAATGCATAACTGGTTTTTACATGACTAGTGGTTGCCTACCGATGTAACGAGCCAGTGATGCTATCCTCCCAGACAAGTATGGTACCAATTTGACGACCCCGAACCTATGGAAGACTTTGTGGGTCATGGGCGCGGGGATCGATTCCACGTATGTGTCGCCGTGGCACCTTCAACCACTGCGCCACACATGCCCATGGAAATAGGATAACTAGTAATTTTCGTCTTTCGCTACGTCTTGAAACTCGTCTCTAAAACCTTTGACAGATTTTTTTTTCAGTTTCTTCACATATCTGCTTCAGGTTCGCTCCAACACGTCACGCGGTCAAATCTATGTCTGGACGATTTTTGTAAATGACGATCGTATCCACCTTGGCTGACCCACTCAGTGTCAGTGCCCATATAGGCCGATATCTTCGGTTGTACTACTTATACAACATTTTCGTTTTCCACACTTGCTCATTTTCATCAGACGGAATTCTGGAAGGATTCTGTTGTAGCAATGCAAAGGCTGTTTTTGCATTTTTCCCTCACAGATGCAGTTGACTCCTAGGCAAAATTCGCTTGAAGTTTACACATTAATTTTAAAACCGGTCGTCCTTTAACCTCGACAGTAAAATAACTATCAACCCGGATCATTGGCTCTGATGAAGACGAAAGTGTCGAAACGTTAGCCGAATAAACAACATTATAAACACACGTATTCACAGCACTTTTGTTAAACTGTGTTCCTTTATCCTTTGGCGATTCTCTATCGAATATTAGCCTTATTGTGACCATTCTTTCGCATGTTCTTCAGTTATCCATATTTGATACGATCACTAAAGGATAAGAGCTGGGATAGAGGATCTTCGTACGAGAAAGAAATAAAAATGATGGTTTAGCGAGCGAGTCCATCACGTAAAAGAAGCAAAAACGAGAACGTTGCACGGAAAGTTCCATAAAAATTAACACCGTCTCAGTGTTTGCACATGGAAATTTGAGTCCTCATTTTCCTGAAAGCCAATATCCCTTCAAAAGGCACACTGCATGTAATGGAATAATTATAAAAAAGTTTTCACATCATCCCTCCACGCGAAATGGAGTATTGTCGACTTTCTAAAAAAAAATTCTAAAGTACAATGCTCTAAATTGTTACTTACTGCCTATTCTTTTTTCATGACAGGGTATGATGTGAAGCGCAACAGCAAAGGTGCGGATGTGAGCAAAACTCGGAACCTCAGGTGGGCTTCGAACCCATATCACAGCACCCTCATGGCTTCATTTTTGAAGTATTTCGATCACATACATATTTATTCGCTAATTAATGAGATATCACTACGTAGAGATTTCTCTTATCATAAATGGATGAAGGATTTTGACTTATGATATTTGACGAGATTATGAAATGATAGGCAACAACCGCGAAGCCGTATTACGTGACCGATAAATATTGTGATCACTACTGTTTAGGTGGGTGGAAGAATGAAGGAAGCTAAGGAAAAGACAGTTGAGGAAGGATGATTCAGATGCGGTACTCGAAATTGTGTGTGGTGCGTAGTGTGGGGATGAAGGCGGGCTAATTGCGGGCCGATGACAAGACGGCCAGTAGCTCTCACACTAATCAGAACTCAACATTTGATTTTCGCTTCCAGGAGACATATTACTCAATTTTTTTTTGGAACACCGCAAAATGTGAACATAAACCCACCGAACACAGATTGCCATTCTTCGAGACTAGCCATTACCACAAGTAAACTAGTCAACTTCATGGACATTCGATGACTTAGCTCTGTTTTGCTATCGCATGCTGTGCAGTGATTAGAGATCCACTGCAACACCCATCCACTGGTCGCTAGTTGAATCCCGTGACTTACATGATTCACTGAGCCTTTCATCCCTCCGACTTCGGCAAATTAGCACCAGACGGATAAAAACGTTGACTTGCTCCATCGGTAAGCGACGGCAGGTTATTGCACGGAGCAGACATGTACTTAATCACCTCTAACGGAGCTTCATGAAGGCTAATGCATGACACATCCCTCAGAGATTGACCAACGTCAAACAACTTATCCTTTATCCTTTTCATTCTGCCGTCACTAACGTCGACTTTGATCGCGAACACATTTCAATGGCTGTTTAAAATTAGGTAAAAATGTGCCCATTTGAGAAGTAGAGTTCATTCGACGATCCATCACTCGTTCGATGTTGTTGTTGTGACGGCAACGTCCGTTCGAGGCACAGTTAATCACATCAGGAATGAATCTTTTCAACGGCATTACTCAAAGAGCTTCGAAGAATTCGGCACACTTTTTGACAAGACGTCCTCCCTTCAAATCTAATGAAGCGAGACAGTGAAACTAGAGCATTTATCTACACTAATAAACTTCTAAAGTCTAATCTCACCCTCCACTAGCATTTGTTAGCCGAAAAGTGAGTAATATGTTGAGCGAAAATCCCTCAAAATCGTCTTCACAATGAAACAAAGGAAAAACATTTCGTGGAAGCATAGCGGAAATAATTCCAGCTGAGTTACCAAGGCTTATTCTCCTATACGCATCAATTCAAGTCTTTCAGACCTTCGTCTTTGTTCAACTTCCTTTTTTGAATTCGTTGTTTTCTCTCTTAGCAATCGCGAGGTTGTTAAACAGCATACGTTTAGTTCCATGCAATAACACACATACAACACGATCGTAGCTGACGTTTCGGCAGAATCGCCTTCTTCAGAGTCTGGAAGGGTACACCAATGCGCAACTCACTGGGTCAAACACTTCAACAGCACAAACAGAAAGATGAAAATCTGAGCGATAATTACAAGATCTACGGCTTCTCGAAAGATCCACCCCTTTTTCACTTGTCGTCCACTGAGGAAGAACAGCCGCTCAGGGTCATATATGGCTGACGACTGCACTTCCCCATATCAACGATCGATACGAAGGTAAGGGGCGAGATCAAGCGTGATCTCGGGACATTCCTCCCCGCTATTCGTTGTAGGATTTTTGGCATTTATCCAAAAAGCCTCGAGGAGTTTGCGCGTTGGTGTTTTAGGATCCCGTGCGACGATAGCGACTTTTATATCCCAAAATCAAAATCGTCTCCGTTATGCTTTTGCATCCTATGCGTGCCTAGTGGCGTGCCTTGTCTTGCTTTTCGTTTGCCATCTAGGTGTTCTTTTATGCGGATACCTAAAGGTCTGCCCGTTTCGCCAATATATTCGTCTCCGCAAGTACCACAACAGTTCAGGTATATCGCACCTGAACTCATGCATTCACCGTCCCTGACATAAAGGCAGATTACGCAATTTTGTGTTTCACATAGACGGTCATATTCACATGTCATACAAACGGTTACGAACTAACTGGCGACGAAGAGTATTCGGTGGTATTTCAATTATCGCTGCCGATTCCTCTAGATCTGCCCTTCTTAAGCATCGCTTTATCGCTGCACTTATTTCATCGCTAATGAAGGGCAAGATAAATGAGGCTTTGTTTTGGCCAAACCGCTCATTTTGGAGCGTCGCTCTCCCTCGAAACTTATCTCGTGGGGTTACAATATTCGGAAGTAAACGTATGCTGTTTAACAACCTCGCGATTGCTGAGGGATAAAACGACGAATTCTTAATTCATTGCCGAGGTTAATAGAAAGTCGATCCTGGGTACTATTCCTTTTTTGTTTTTAAAATTATTTATGCTAAATTTCTATGCTGTTTTATGGATCGAAGAGGAATGGTATCCGATGCGTTTTTTTCTTTACATGACCCATCATTCACATTTGCTGTGCGGATCGCAGCACTTCTCGCATTCGATTCGTTTCCTTGCATCCATCATGCACAAAGTTCTTCCAGCTTTTTGTGTTTGTCTTCGGCTGTTGCTTGAACATTTCCTTTTATCATTAATTTTTTTGAAGCTGGTCGAGCCGATTCTCCCTGGAGTCTTGAGATAGCCGGGCTAGACCGTTTTCACTTGGATTTCAGAGAGTCAAGAGAAAGGCAGTTTTTTTCTTCCAGACAAGCCCAGTACCGATTTCCTGATCCCGGAGTGATTACAGCCTTGGTTAGGCAGAGGCGGTATCAAACCAGCACCGTCTTCGTGATCATGGGCATCATTACTGTTGTGCTGCCCACCCCTTATCCGTAATATTGAAAATTCAAATGTACAACTTTAGTATACAACAAATTTCCATTATGTCGAGAACAAAATGTCGAAAGAACGGCTGACATTTGGAACTAGCTATGCTTCCAGAGTAGATTAAAAAGAGGAAATTTTAATAAGAAAGGAAGAGAAATCAAAGCCGTGACAGGAGATTCAGCAAACAGTTCTGATAGGTTTCATTGTAAACTGCCCGTCCGCCTCTGCCATACCATCGTCTGGAACTGGCTAAGCTTACTAATGGAATTTTTTACTCTTATTCTCAGCTTGGGAGATTCGAATTAAAAAAAGAGCAATTTGTTGTTTCACATAGACGGCCCTTTATTAGCGATAAAGTAACCGTAGTTATTAAACGATGCTTAATAAGGGCAGGTCTAGAAGAATCGGTAGCGATAATTGAAATACCACCGAATACTCTTCGTCTAGCAGGGAGGAATGCCCAGAGGTTACACCCGACCTGGCCCCATATCTTCGTATCAATTTCTGATGTGGGATGGCGCAGTCATCTCCCATATGCGACTATAATCAGCTGTGCTAACCCTCCTCATTGGAAGTCATGTAAAAAAGCGATGAGTTTTTCGAGAAGCTATTGATCATGTAATTGCCATAGAGTTTTTCGTCGTTTGGTAAGTGTTACTGAAGTGTTTGGCCTAATAAATTGTATATCAGCATACCCTTCCAGGCTCTGAAGAAGGCGATTCTGCCGAAACGTCAGCTACTGTTGTATTGTATTGTGTGTTTTTCTATGGCAGTAAATGTATGCTATACAACAACCTCGCGACTACTGAACAAGAAAACAACGCATTCCAAGTTCTGTTCAAAGCAGAACTTTTAAGATAAAAAAAATTTAAAAGAACACGGTGTGATTTTGGTGACGATTCGTAGAAACCAAAAACCTAAATACTTAGATGAATTGAAAACGAGATGCTAAAATTCTTCCCACCGAGTTGGGAAACGTCAGGGAATAGCTTTCGTTAGAACATGTGAGGACATTCAGCATATTAGATGGAAGGCTGATGTGTGGTTCGACTTAAGTACTGGAAAGCAGCAGCACTGATTTTCCACTTTACTGTTTTCAGTCGCATAGCTCTCGGTGGTTGCAGGGCGAAATTTTTGTTGGATTCTAAATGAAGGCTGCCCACATGTACCAACTAATCGCGAACGAAGTCTTTACTAAGAACTTGTTCAATACTGTGTTGTCATACTTTCGGAATCACTGAAAATACTACTGAAAGACTTAAAACAACGAAAGCCGCAGTGACCACATAAAGAAAATAACACTACTTGGTAATTTTGTTAGATATAGGGGTGAAGGGCGCGTGTGGTGCAGTGGTTGGAGGCGCCACTGCGACACGCACTTGGAATCGATTCCTGCGCCCATGGCCCATCAAGCCTTCCATCCCTCCGGGGTCGGCAAATTGGTACCAGACTCGTCTGGGAGGATAGCAGCATTGGCTCGATACATCAGCAGGCCACGGCGAGTATTGTAAAGGCCAGATATGCATTCAATCACCTCCAACGATACTTAATGAAGTCGAATGCATGGCGCATCCCTCAGGGATTGATCAATGCCGAGAGCTTTATCCTTTATCCTTCATAGGGATGAAACGAAGTGGCTGCACATGCTCGAAAACATCACAAAAGAACAACTCTGGAAAATTTCTCAGGGCTAATAATTTAAAAACCGCTCATCATTCAACCTAAATGTAAATAATCAGTATTTTCCAAGAGTACCAAACTAATACAAAGCTGGTATGGAACTTTTATCCAGTCAACGTTTCAATGTTTTCGCCTTCTTCAGAGCCGTGTTGATCCGTGGGTTCCACTGACTCGGATCAAACCGGCTCTGAAAAAGACGAAGATCTCGAGATGTTAACCGAATAACACTTCTACACCAACCTCGTGTTAGGTTAGTAGTCGTAGAAAATATCCCACAACCGACTTTCTTTTTGAAGAAAATATCGTCAATCGTTGTATATTAACAATAATGCCAACATGAAACACAGCCATGGCCGGTCAGCTCCTTGATATTCACCAAAGTCTTAAAAAAATATCCTTTGCAGTAATGCTACGAACTTTCTTACTTTGTAATGGTACTGTACTTCCTATTGTTTGCATGACGAATTCACAATTCGCGGAAAAGTTTTGATGAATTTCAGCGACATTTCTATGATGAAGTAGGAATGGTGTCCAGAGTGACCCACGTTGACTATCACCTGGGTTGCACCATTGAAAGACGAAACCCACAAGTTCATTATTTCTTCATTATTTCTTAAAATTTCATTATTTCTTAAAATTTTGATTAGACTTCTTAAGTGGGACTTGTTGTTAAGTGTACAGCTTAATGGACGCTTCCTGGAGACTCTGGAATTGTAACTCCTTCACTTGTTGTTTACTAAATAGTATATTTTAGTTCCATCTCTTCCTATTTTCGATCTATTTGCCTTTATCTATTTTATTCACGGCGTGTGTAATGCAGTAATTAGAGGCGTCTTGCAATGCACATTTGATTGTTTGCTTGTTCAAACCTGCTGCCAAAGCTCAGCAACCGTTTCGTTCCTACAGGGTCGTCAAATTGGCACCATACTTGTCTGTGAGGATAGCTGCACTAGCTTGATACGTCATTAGGCTACCGCGAGTCATTATATACCCCAGATATGCATTCAGTCACCTCTAGGATGCTCGATGCAGTCAAATACGTCAAGGATTCATCAACATCGAGAGGTCTACCCCTTGTTTAACTCCCTGTTTATTTGTAAACAAGGTGAGAAAGTTAATGAATAGTTCCCAGGACCGACTTTCTATTAACCTCCGCAATGGATTATAAATCTGTTGTTTTCATTTTTACTCATAACGAGGTTTTTATTCATAACGTCTTTACTTCATTACAAATATAACGCCGTATCGTCTTCTTCAGAGCCTGGAACAATACACTAATACGCAACTTACTAGGTTAAACGCTTCAACAACGCGAACAGAAAGATGAAAATCTGAACAATAATTACACGATCACCAAGTTCTCGAAAAACCCACCGTTTTTAACCTGCCTTCCACCGAGGAAGGACAGCTGCTTAGAGTCGCATATGGTTGACTACTACACCACACCACATCAAAAATCAATTTTAAGATACGGGGCTAGGTCACATGTTATCCCGTTTATCTTGCCCTTCATTAGCGATGAAATGAGTGTAGCGATAAAGCGTTGTCTAAGAAGGGCAGATCTAGAGGAATCGGTAGCGATAATTGAAATACCACCGAATACTCTTCGTCGTCAGTTAGTTCGTAACCGCCTATATGACCGTCTATGTGAGACACTAAATTGCGTAATATACCCTTATGGCAAGGACGGTGACTGCACGAGTTCAGGTACGATATACCTGATCTCTTGTGGTACTTGCGGAGACGAATATATTGGCGAAACGAGCAGACCTCACGCCACTAGGCACACATAGGATACGAAACCATAGTAGAGACAATTTTGATGTTAAAGTCGCTTTCCTGGCACGGGAGACTAAGACATCAACGCGCAAATTTTTCGAGGCTTTTCTGGATAAATTCCAAAAATCCAAGAATGAATAGCAGGGAAGAATGCCTTGAGATAACACGTGATCTAACCCCGTATGGCGGTTCCGAACTAACTGAATACTTAGAGTATCCGGAGGTGTTTCAACTATCGCTGCCGCTTCCTCTAGATCTGCCCTTCTTAAGCAACGCTTTATCGCTGCACTCATTTCATCGCTAATGAAGGGCAAGATAAACGGGATAACACATGACCTAGCCCCGTATGGCAAAATTGATTTTTGATGTGGTATGGTGCAGTAGTCAATCATATGCGACTCTAAGCGGCTGTTCCTCCACGATGGATGGCAGGTGAAAACGGTGGGTTTCTCGAGAAGCTGGTGATCGTGTAATTACTGCTCAGATTTTCATCTTTCTGTTCGCGTTGCTGAAGCGTTTAACCTAGTAAGTTGCGTATTAGTGTACCCTTCTAGGCTCTGAAGAAGGCAATACTGCCGAAACGTCAGCCACCGCTGTGTTGTATGTGCTATATTTGCAAGGAAGTAAAGGTGTGCTGAATAACAACCTCGCGATTGCTGTAAAAAAAGAGAACAACAGACGAATGTGTTTAGCTTTACCCTTTATTTTGTGTGATAATGCGAAGTAAAAAATCGTTGAATTCGAAGCATCCATTCTCGACGCTCACAGGTCAGTGTAATGAGGACCACTTTGCGGTGGCTCGCTAACCTATACAAAGACATGTCCTTCTTTACAAAATTACACCTTTACTTTGTTGTGCTTAAAATTTTCATCTTTTTATTCCGACGCGACATGGTTTCAAATGTTAGAGCGTCCTTTTTTTACCCTATATTGGTTTACTTTCTAGTGCGCTCCCATAAAGTGAATAAGATACCCAAGTTGAAACAAAGTATAACAAAGTGCCGCATCTCACAATTGCCCTCAAAAGAACCCATCCTGTCTGTTCAACCAAGATGATACGAGAACCCTTCAATCAGGTAGCTGCTTAGTGCTGACCGTAAGTGGTCTTCATCTCGAACATGGTGCTGGTTCAACATCGCCCAATCCCGCTGAACTTCCCATCCCTCCAGGAATGGAAATTGCTAGCAAACTTGATCGAGAACAGTTTAGTGCTTGCACTACAAGTGATAGCACTTTAATCTGTCTATTGCAAGACTCTACGGAGAATCGACTTGAGCAGCACTCAACGACATTCATAAAGAAGAAGGAGGTCATCCTCAATCAGCAGCCGAACCCATTTGCGAAAAGTTCGAAGCCTTTCATGATGACATAAATGCGAGGAAACGATTCAAATGCAAGAGTTTCTGGAATCCACATAGGAGATGTTAAGACGGGTAGTGTAAAATGAAACGAGGTAATATGCATGTGTATATATGTATATATGTATATGTATATATAGGGCGCGTGTGGCGCAGTGGTTGGAGGCGCCGCTGCGACGCGCACGTGGAATGCGCCCATGGCCCACCAAGCCTTCCATCCCTCCGGGGTCAGCAAATTGGTACCAGACTTGTCTGGGAGGATAGCAGCATTGGCTCGATACATCAGCAGGCCACGGCGAGTATTGTAAAGGCCAGATATGCATTCAATCACCTCTAACGATACTTAATGAAGTCGAATGCATGGCGCATCCCTCAGGGATTGATCAACGCCGAGAGCTTTATCCTTTATCCTTTTATATGTATATATGTATATATATATATATATATATATA
>MQTX01000198.1:453305-487143 GCA_009735665.1 Angiostrongylus cantonensis
ATATATGTATATATATATATATATATATATGTAATAGGCTCTGGAAATCATCATTTCGTGATGGTAAAACAAGAAAGCGTTTTACTTAAGGATAAAGATCTGTAGATTCGAATACTTTTTACCGAAACTGGTGAAATTCATTAAGAACTGAAACATGTCGATTTAAATTTGAAATAATCGTTGTGTCGTAAGACTTCTATAGAGGTCACGTGCTAACGTCAACGTTGATAGAGTCGACTGAAGCATAAGACGTAATAATTAAGCGATTGATCAACGCCGAAAAAAGCAAAATACTTTTTTTTTACACTCTGCTCCGAAATCGAACACAAATATGTTGGTCAATCAGTCAGAAACGACATATCATAGCTTAGAACTATGTCCACCACGAACTGTCAGTTAAAGAGGGAGCTTCATATGAAGTGATGAACACATTAGATATCTCGTTAACGGCAAACGTTACTCAATTCCAATTGAAAAATGACACTTAATTAGCTGTTTTGCAACGGCTTCAAGAAGCGTCATTCATTTGGACATTATGAGGACTACTGATGGGTGACTGAATACGAGACACCTTTACAATAATCCCTACTACCAATTAAACCCTTCAAAAAAAAGAGGCGACAACATCGAATGACGATGTAGAACTTTGCATTCTTTCTGAATTTAATGAAGTCTTCGTCTGCTGAATTTCCGCCTTTTCTCTACCTCTCCAAGGTATAACTCTCCCATATTTTTATCACTTTCTATTTCTTTGTTTGATGAGCTTACACGAGGTTGATAATAACATTTATTACCGGCTAACGTTTCGACGTCTTCGTCTTCATCAGAGCCGATGATCCGAGTCGATGGTCCACGCTTCTTGTTCGTCTCGATGCGGCGGCTTCGCCTTCGTGTCGAGTCAGGTCTTCTTCAGCGTTCCATCTCCTCGAATGAGGCACACTCCTTCAGTGATGCCCTTTTATACACCTTTTATACACCCTTTTATACCCTTTTTTTTGCATCGTGTATAAAAGGGCATCACTGAAGGAGTGTGCCTCATTCGAGGAGATGGAACGCTGAAGAAGACCTGACTCGACACGAAGGCGAAGACGCCGCATCGAGACGAACAAGAAGCGTGGACCATCGACTCGGATCATCGGCTCTGATGAAGACGAAGACGTCGAAACGTTAGCCGATAATAAATGTTATTATCAACCTCGTGTAAGCTCATCAAACAAAGAATACGTATTGATTAAGCACACCGAGGTTGGTCAATCAGTCAGAAACGACATATCATAGCTTAGAACTATGTCCACCACGAACTGTCAGTTAAAGAGGGAGCTTCATATGAAGTGATGAACACATTAGATATCTCGTTAACGGCAAACGTTACTCAATTCCAATTGAAAAATGACACTTAATTAGCTGTTTTGCAACGGCTTCAAGAAGCGTCATTCATTTGGACATTATGAGTACTACTGATGGGTGACTGAATACGAGACACCTTTACAATAATCCCTACTACCAATTAAACCCTTCAAAAAAAAAGAGGCGACAACATCGAATGACGATGTAGAACTTTGCATTCTTTCTGAATTTAATGAAGTCTTCGTCTGCTGAATTTCCGCCTTTTCTCTACCTCTCCAAGGTATAACTCTCCCATATTTTTATCACTTTCTATTTCATCAATATTTTTTGGTGCTGCGAAAACGCAACCTGTTATGGAATAGTGAAAACATGAGCTAGGCAAAACATCGCGCAGCTACGTTCGTTTCCCAATCATCGAATGTAATGTTAACCAATTTTACCAACTTGACGACCAATCATATTCTTTACATCGTTGTCATAACCAAACCATTAACAGTTAAGAAGAAATCTGTATTGTCAAAAGATACACCATCAATAAACATCTGGATTTATAAGAAAGGCGAAAACAACTGGTCATCTACTAAAGGGGACTATAATGCAGAGTAGCCCGATTGTTGTGTGATACGTTCTGCTACGCAGGATCTTTCGTTTCGCTATTACGCCATACCTCAAACTTGTGCAGCAGCAGATTTTGCACTGAAGCTGGTCTATGGGAAGCAATTCTCAGCTACACTAAGTTGCACCCACATGCACGAATACGCCCTCGTAAATACAGAAGCTATGCGCCAAATCAGCTCAGCAGAAACAGAGTTCATTCTCTGGATCCGTCCTCTCATACAAACGCTCGCGATTAACCTTATATCCGCCACCTGTGAACGCGCCACGTCGCTTGGCGACTAACCGGCATGAGATCCCTCTATGAGGGAGATCTGTGGGAGATCAAAACAATGGACATATTTGAGATATTTGCTACATTAACAACACCTAGTGACTACATTATCAGCGAGAGACCTTATTTAGCATAACTCCCGATTTACACAATTCGAATAAGTTGTGAAAAGGAGAATATTATTCGAAGAGTCTATGTGATGGCGAAGGGTGACGGTGATGTTCACGCGATGTCAGAAGGCAAATGGCACTACTGGAGGAGGCGTGACTATATCCAAATGAATGGCGAAAATCGTTGGGTTAGGTCACCAAGCAATACTCCCACGCATGGTGGCGTGCCCAGTGCTTAAGAAAGAGTATTAGTGTAGAGCCCAAACGCGGGCGTTGTGTCAAGTAATTTAAAGTACAAGAGGTTACACGACGGAAATAACAAATACGAATGCATGATCAGTACAAGACTCGTGAAGCATTCCTTGTACGATTAGCGATGATCACTAGTCGTCGACTTAGGTTCGAACTTTGGGTTCCCTCTCCCTCTTGCATGAAATGGAATACTCTTAGCATCGAAAAAAATACTCTTAGTAGTAACCTTATTGATAACACATCCAAGAATTCTAGTGGAACATCTATTTTGCTTGTGTATAATTCCGGAGCATGCGCCAAAGCAGGAAACAGTGCCGGATCGAATTTGTATGCTCGAAATCAGTCAATATGCCAACTGACTTCCCAGCTTAGACACAAAATCAGAGAATTTTGAAACAAAGTTTTCATCTCTCATGAATGGCCATTTTAAAACGAGTGAGTTTCTCATGGACACCTTTTCTGCGCGATAAACCGAAGACCAAACTTTCTTTATGCACCGGCATTATCGGCCAGCATCCCACCGGCCAGTGATTGGAGTTGTGAGGCCTACATAGTCAAGCAGGTATTCATTCATTTCCCTCATTCCATCCAAATCAGCTGTTCCTGCCAGTTTTGAGCAGAGAAGTCTCTGCTGAAGCTATGATTTTCTCTATAGACTCCGTTAAATTTAGCATATATGGTGTCCAACGAACAGTTCTTCTGCTGCATCATCGGTTCACAGGAAATAGTAGCTTCCACAACTGATACTGCTCTGGCATTAACTGCAACAATACATGAACAAAAATGAGGTTCTGCTAGCAATCGGGTTTGAAAGAAATGTCTAGTGAATCCCTACGAACCAACACCACGGTTACGACAATCGTTTTGATCCCCAGCTCGAGAAGTTGTATACACCTGGTTATCCTTGTAAAGAACCCCATCAAACGTTAGCTCGTTTTTCATCATACGTAATTTTTTAGTTGATTTATTCATCATATTTCAGTAGCAAGTGATCGTTCATTTAGTATTACCTCATTAGAACAAGATATCAGTGGACACTTTTTTTTTATTCACGAAGTTGTGATAAGGGGCTTTGATGGGAGCACATGGCAAACACAACGCTTAGGGAGCGACGCGGGAACGATATGCTATGAATTCAACAGAGTTCAGGTAGGTGATCGGTCACTCTGCTGAAAACCAATAACCTCGCCCTCTTTGTTGTACTTTATTCTCAATAACTCGATTTCTCTATGCATTTTGTTAAGGGTATCTTTGTTCTTCATGGTCTGCGAAACATAAATTTGAATCTTATGGGAAACAGTTTCCTTAGACATTCACCGTTTTTCTCTGTACTACTTCCGGTTATTTTTGGAGACCAGCCGTGCAGGGTTTTCCATGTTTGGAGACTGTGGCTTTCTCAGGTTAAAAAATGTTATGGAATAGTGAAAACATGAGCTAGGCAAAACATCGCGCAGCTACGTTCGTTTCCCAATCATCGAATGTAATGTTAACCAATTTTACCAACTTGACGACCAATCATATTCTTTACATCGTTGTCATAACCAAACCATTAACAGTTAAGAAGAAATCATCTCATTTAGTATTACCTTATTAGAACAAGATATCAGTGGACACTTTTTTTTTATTCACGAAGTTGTGATAAGGGGCTTTGATGGGAGCACATGGCAAACACAACGCTTAGGGAGCGACGCGGGAACGATATGCTATGAATTCAACAGAGTTCAGGTAGGTGATCGGTCACTCTGCTGAAAACCAATAACCTCGCCCTCTTTGTTGTACTTTATTCTCAATAACTCGATTTCTCTATGCATTTTGTTAAGGGTATCTTTGTTCTTCATGGTCTGCGAAACATAAATTTGAATCTTATGGGAAACAGTTTCCTTAGACATTCACCGTTTTTCTCTGTACTACTTCCGGTTATTTTTGGAGACCAGCCGTGCAGGGTTTTCCATGTTTGGAGACTGTGGCTTTCTCAGGTTAAAAAAATCAGTCTGAGATATTGTGCGAGGTCTCAGTTCATCTCTGGATTTCTGGATTCTTCTTTGAACCCAAACTTCCGACTTTTTTGAACATCCTGAGCATCTTTCCTTGTTTTTGGAACATTTTCAGTAATTGTATGTGATAGGAAACCTTTGTAAACCGTCCAACTACGATGCGGTTACCCTTTAGTCCTTGGATTCAAAGCATATGTTCAGCATATTTTTAAAGATATATTATGTGCTCTTATAATCATTTCTAATGTAACTTCTATCTTTACCCGTATTTGGGCATGGTGAATTTAACAAACTTTATTCTCCCCAAACGCATATTATTTGGAAGCACATTGATGAGCACAGAATCGGTGTGCTGTCGGAAGATCATAGTCCTCTCCTGAGCAGCAGTCTTTCTGCTCAATTTCTGTAGAAGCTATACCTTTGAAGCAACGGGAGAGGGACACTGTGGCCACAAAACCTGAACGGAAGCCATTTGCTTGCCTGTTGTTTATTCTGGCCACAGATTCTATCTTCTTTCCCTATAATTTTTTTGTAACAGATCGATAGCTTCCTCAACACAAAGGTTGTAGCAGACATCATCCACGGGAGACATTTCTCTATAGCTAGTAATTTGCAGAAATTCATAAGAACCGACCTTCATCAAATCTCGGTAACTTTATACATGATTGCGCTGACATGAGGTTGGTTCATCTTGTATTCGGGCTGACATCTCGGCTCCTCTTCTTCAGAGCTAGGTTGATCCAAGCCAATCGTCCACAACCGGTCGTTGTCGCGATGTGAGGGTTCAGAGTCGCATCGACTCGAATCCATTAGAGGGAGCACCACTGCAATTCACCAAAAAAAGAACTTTTTTGTGTGAGTTTATTGCTTCCGCGGTGAGATTGTTGCTGGCTAAGAAAGTACCCACTACAAGAACTGTTGCCTTAGAGGAGGGAACAGAGGCGTCTCTGCGGTACATAAACACTGAAGTTCGACACTAAGGGAAAAATTCTTGATGTAATCAGATGATAAGTCGCTGAGGATACTTATCCAGAGGGGATTAGTGTTCACAGAGTACACTTTCCTAGATATGTTTTAACATAGTCTGTCCCTGGAAACTGCAAATCGCATTACCGCGGATTTCTACTAACCTTTTAATATTGTTCTCAATAACCTTTATTTTCATTCTACAGTTTGCATTTTACGTATACATACAGTTTGATATCCTACACATGATCAGCTATCACTACATAAAGCTAAAAGAAAGGAAAAAGCTCTCGGCGTTGATCAATCCCTGCGGGATCCGCCATGGACTCGACTTCATTAAGCATCGTTGGAGGTGATCGAACGCATATCTGGCCTATACAATGACACGCGGTGGCCTACCGATGCAGCAAACCAGTGCTGCTATCCATTCAGACAACTCTGGTACCAATCTGCCGACCCCGGTCTACCTTCGTGAGCCTAGGAAACAGGGGTTCGATCCCACATGTATTGTGTGGCGCCTGCGACCACTACGCTAAAGCTCCCCTACTGTCACTACATGCAACATAAAATTCTGACTTGCAGTCGATATTTTTCACATAGAGCTTCTACTTCTTGTTTATAGTCAATAATTTTACTGCAGACTAATATAATGATGTGGTTGTATAGTTGGCTTCCTCAATACAAAACTGTCTGTAAAGATACTGCATTTTTATTAAACTTTTTTTCTACATAGTACACCTTGTTTAGAACTCTTATTCTCATCGCATTCGACTGATGTCGTAGACATCGTAGTCAAATCAACTTCCTGTACAATCTGCAGTTCCTGCAGTTCACACACTATTCACAATCTTCACAACCTAACAGTTCCCTGATAGGAACTCTTTCAGCAGAGTTCACATCCATTTATAACCAGTCATAAGCAGTTGCATGTATCTCTTATATATCTTCTCTTTTGAGTAATCGAGTACGAAGAAGGTGAGAACCTGTAACGTTCCCGAAGATATTACTTTGTGGAAGCACATTTGCGAGCGTCGCAAATTCTTCGATTCTTCATCGGAGTATCCGAACCACATCCTCGTTAACAACACTCTTGCCCCTAGCGTAACGAATTCGTACGAAGACCTATTTTTGGAAACTTTGAAGAGTAGAGAATACACTTTTTCGACGGATACCTGACATAATGTCTGTGACGAAAATGTGATCAGTTGAATATATAAAGTACAGCAAAAACGTTCTGTGCAGTAAAACAAACTTGGGAATAAAATGGGTGACAATTAACTCATGCCGACCACACTGCCCATCCTCTCGCATTACAACTCAATTCGTGTCGGCATCTAAGAATGAGAGTCGGTGAATTTGGCAATGAACATGGTATTGGAAATATCACTTCCGAAAGTCTCATATCTACTTTAACCCTTTCATGACCATGCGCTCTGATTTCAATATGTACGCTGATGTACGTTTCGGACCGCACGTCTCGATTTCAATGCAGATTTCCATTACTCTCCAATGACACTCGGTCCGATGCGCCAATCACCACACGAAAATGACCGCGGTCAGAAAGGGTTGGACCTTTTGTATTGTAATAATTATTTAGTGCACAGAGCTGATAAAAACTGCCTCTCTTTCAATATTTTCACGTAGATACATTACTTCTTGATCATATAACACCTTCATGACTTTTTGTAGTAAATTAATGTCTTATCGAACACAGGTTTTTTGTCGGGGCTGGTCCATTGGTTGGTATTCCTAACTTGGATACGTTGATGGTCTGTTTTCACGAGTTGCGGATGCGGACCCCAGCACATTTGCCATTCGTTTCTTTTCCTCGTAATTGTCGTCCATGGTGGTGGTTTTATTCGAGCATTGTGGTAGGTGCGAGTCTCATACCGTGATCTGTAAAACAAATGCAGCTGCGAGTACAGCCGACTAACTTTGATTATGATCATCGTGTAGGTGGCCGCCCTAGGGGACGTCTGCATTCTCATGGAATCCACTCCATAGCTCTTTTCGCCCATCTGTCGTGTGTTCTTCTCATTATGTGACCGGCCCATTTATTTCCTTATCGATGTACACCCTTCTGGATCTCGAAGATGTGACAGATTTCGAAGATTAAAGCTTCGCATTCCGTCTAGATAGATAATCGGAGTGCCGGTCATATTTCGGAAGACATCGTTCAAGCGGTCTATAGATATTGCGGAGTGTTCTTGACGTGGCTGAAGTATTAGCCCACGTCTCTGCAGCATAACAGAGCGCTGGGAGGACGGCTGAATCGAAAAGGTTAGCGCGGATTTTCGGGTCCTTGGAGCCGGAAATTCTCAGCTACATAAAGCCTTTCGGACGATGGAATTGAATTGACTGATATAAAAAAACATGAAAAGAACACAGAAATACACTTCGACTATCACATAAAACCATGAAGAAAACTAGTAACACCATGGATGTAGATAATGGGCGATTTTTTTTTAATCACACAAGAGGTGTCCTGGAACATGGGAACATACACAGAAAAATATGGCAGATATGCAGATATGGAAAAACTGTGAGAGAACCGAATACTACGACGATAATCTCAAGAAATTAGTGTGCCGCGAATCCTGTGCGGGCTCACGGACAGTCCACCTTGAATTCAATGCGCGTTCCTACTCTGCACGCAATATAACGAGGCCCACACGCGAAAGTAACTGCGGTCCCAAAAGTGTTAGTCCTGAAGTCCTTTTTAATTAATCAGAGGTAGCCGTAAGTAGACATGGGCATGCCTCCCTTAGTCGAAGTTAAGATCGACTACAGTCAACCAAATAGGAAAGATCTTTAAAATAAAAATAGAACACTATTCGGATTGAAACACAACCTTTTACCATTTCTCACCAAGCAGAATCCAGAAATGAATTCTTCACAATGGTTGGGGATAACGCTAGACCAATACACAGGACGGATTCGCTTCCGCGAGCAGATTTATCACTGATGAAGGTGTGATGAAGGACTGTGAGTTCCTGATGAGAGAGCATCACACCTACAGAAATAACGATTATCGACAACAGAAGCAAACAAAGATATTATGAGCAGCAAATGGAAAATTGTGAGCTTTTAATGCATAATCTTCTAGGATTCCATATGCGTTGTCAGAAGTGCACATGGAAAACACGTGCAAATGACTAATTTAATATAAGAGAGAAAGTTGATTAAACAACGATTCTGTGCCAATACTTACTTGGATACTTAGATGGTCCATCTTCATTAGTTTTCATTAGTTGTGCTGGTCCCAACAATATTTCCACATCTCGAAATTTTTCTAGTTTAGCCATTGTGATTCCATGGAGTTCCCAGATCATCTTAGCCAAAGTCTGCCCCAGGTCGTCACCAATACAAGAAGCCGCAGTTCACGTAGATTAGAGAAAGATTTGCCACCATGCGACTAGTTTGATACCAGGATGGTGCTGGATCCTGGTATTGATTCACTCTTAGCATGGCCTCCTGATGGAAACGCACTGTTTCTGCGCCAATGATATACTAAATCACTACACCGGTTAAAAATACCGCTATTGTAAAATGTTTTTGGGAACTAACTGAAATCCTCAGGGGGTAATTAACATCAAAGTAACCCCTCCGTCTTTTTGTCTTGGTAAAGCTGCTGAGCTATAGAGAGTAATAGCATTGGGTTACAAGAGCACAAAACACCTTACCTGCAAAAGAAATGGAACTCTTTTCAGACTAACCATAACCACTCTTCGCAGAGAAGGTAACAAGAAGAAAGCTAAGCTATGTTTGTGTTGTGCTTACCTTACGGGTCACTTGGAAAGGTAGTATTAACATGCAGTTCCTAGAATTCCTTGTAGAATAACCTATGATACCATGTCATCCAGATCCTATCTCCTCCTTTTTCTCTCGCCTCCCTCTCTCCTTTTCTCCCACTTTCTCTTCCCTCCTCTCTCTCTCTCTCTCTCGCTTTCATGAAACTATTTTGGGCGATAAACTGGTGGTAAGCTGAATCCCTTGTGCGGTAAAGAGAGAATCTTTACGTAGGTTAACAACTGATATTTAGATCACTTCCATTAAATTTGGTTAGTAGGATACTTGGTAAGATTAATAAATAATTATCCAATGATTGAGCTTACACTGGATTGGTATAAAAACTTCTATCCGGCAAATGTATGCTTTACTTTTTACCCTTGAGACAACAGATCGAGACCTCTTGCAATGTAATCTACCCACATTTGCATTCAACCACCTCTATGATCCTTGAACTTGAATGCAAGGCTTACCCCTCAGGAATTGATCAATAGCGCAATCCTTAATACTTTATGTGGGAAATTAATCCCACGATGCCACTACACAAAACCATGCATTGAACGTTACGCACTAGATGTTAAGCACTTAAAAGTTTTTACTGAAAGGGAGCTTACAAACATAACAACATCGCAGTAAAACAATCCGAAATAGCTCCAAAACGACAATTTTCTGGCATCGTTTGAAGAAAACAATCAGACCTGAAGAAACAATCAGACCTTAGTAGTCGATCAGACCAATTTATAACCACGATGAAAGATTCTGAATGGATTGAAAAAGGTGAGAGGTATCAAACAGTTTGACGTAGTTGCTCTTTAACTAGCTTCATTAATCAAAACTCCTATGTCACCAAAGCAACAGGACGCGTGAGGGCTATAATGGGGCAAAAACAAGCAGAACACGCTTAGTTATCTCAAAGTTCCACATGTGTTGCTTCCTCTTGATCAGGATCATTGCACGCTGCCGGTGTTCGAAATACGAACCGATATTCACATTTGGCAGGTTCACTTGCCTCAGACAATTCCGAGTCTTCACCGCATTGAATATCCACCTCAATGGGAGCTAAGATGAGAGAACGCAACACAAACAACAAAGCAGATAGTAGAAATGGATAATAACTGACCTCAGTAGAGCGCTGAGGACCATTCCAACACGCCTGACCATCCCTATAGCTTTGCTTAGAGTATTTTCCAAGCAATTCACCAGACCATTCTCTCCAGTTTCTGCAATGGAGCGAAATCCTCGTACATAACGTTAAGTAGGCAAATGAATCGATATTTGTGAGAAGAAGAAACTAAAAAGCAAGCAATGCATAGCGTGTTTCGTTTCCTACAAAGTAAGAAAACGACTTTTTGCAGTGGACTTTGGGAATAACAAATGTGAAATCAGTGAAATCATTAAACAATGCACTGACCCAAGACTAGTTTCTCCGACACCACCTTTTTCTATTTGCATTGCCCTCTCAAATGGGCAAAATTTGTAGGTGTACTGTTTCTCGGTACGCTCGAAACATTTCCCTTTGAGTGTAGCCCGTGCATAGCGTGTTTCGTTTCCTACAAAGTAAGAAGACGACTTTTTGCAGTGGACTTTGGGAATAACAAATGTGAAATCAGTGAAATCATTAAACAATGCACTGACCCAAGACTAGTTTCTCCGACACCACCTTTTTCTATTTGCATTGCCCTCTCAAATGGGCAAAATTTGTAGGTGTACTGTTTCTCGGTACGCTCGAAACATTTCCCTTTGAGTGTAGCCCATGCATAATCAGTGCCAAAATCTTGCTCGGCGAATGACTCAGCTTCTCTAGAAGAGAAAATACACGAATTTTTAGATACGTCCATACAGTTCGACCTTTAAAATAAAGACCGAACATATATAGAGGATGATAATAGAAGGAAGGAAATATCTCAATGTGGAAGATATGCCTTCACCAAACCACACTTGCAAATCTTGATGAAGCATAAAATAAAGCTCTCGGCGTTGATCAATCCCTGAGCAATGCGCCATGCATTCGACTTCATTGAGCATCGTTGGAAGTGACTGAATGCATTTCAGGCCTACAAAATGTCTAGCGGTGGCATAGCGATGTATGAAGCCAGTGCTGATAACCTCTCAGACCAGTCTGGTACCAACTTGTCGATCCCGGAGTGATGGAAGGCTTGGTGGGCTTGTGGGGCCTGATCCCATGAGTATTGCAAGGTGCTTCCGAACAATGCAGGCGAAAATTTTGTTAATAATAATGGCAATAATAATCACCGAATTTGGTTTTCTAAGGAGTTAATCTTCGATTCCACTTCGTCATACCTTTTACGCTCAGTATCGGCTTCTGAAAAAAAAACAGGAACCTAGCAGAACGCAAGGCATACTGGGGGGCTTGATCCCATGATTATTGCAAGGTGCTTCCGAACAATGCAGGCGAAAATTTTGTTAATAATAATGGCAATAATAATCACCGAATTTGGTTTTCTAAGGAGTTAATCTTCGATTCCACTTCGTCATACCTTTTACGCTCAGTATCGGCTTCTGAAAAAAAAACAGGAACCTAGCAGAACGCAAGGCATAAAAACGGGACGCATATAACAAATTCATACCCTCAATGGCTTTCAGAGTCTCCTCGTCATATGGCGGCATACTGTCCTCATCCGATTCTAAACGGTTTCCGTCTCCTTCGTCATTCTCCACCTTTTCTTGATCTTCATCTGAGAGGAAAACTTATGTCACACATACCTATGAATGGTGCAGAACACTGAAATCAACAAAATGGAAGTCAAGTATACCAGGAGCAAGACCATTATGGGTATCTTTCAGCTCTTGCTCTTTCCTATTCTTTTCATGCTCATGCTTCATCCTTTTTATTTTTTCATACATTTCGTTAAAGAAAACATCGGCATCAGCGCTGTCGACAGCAATATAAGCCTGAATGCAGTCCTAATATTATAATATCCTAATAATAAATCGGATGATCATGCTGAACGATACAAAAAGGAGATGTAACTCATAGCCGAGAAAGGACAAGCACATAACCTACAACTGAGGTGACCTAAGGGATATATTCCAGTGCTACTAAGACAGAAAGTCTTGGAAACCGTTTATACCTTAGCTTCTTCTTCGGAAACTGTTCCGTCATGGTTGTCGTCAAGATATCCCAAATTTTTGATTTCATCCAAAGTTATCCTATTACAGAAAACAATGTTTACCTTCTCGAAATATAAGTATGTTTCTAATCACACATCAGTAAGATGAACATGTAAAATAAGTACTGCCAATTAGGATACCTTTGGTTACCATCGACATCAATTTCCTGGAACAGTGTCTTTGAGTCCTCCATCTTTTTCATCTTATTCTTTTCTGAATAGATTTCATTTTACAGAATTTATGAGTATAGAGCATACTTAACACTTAAAGTCCAACGCATAGATCTATATGGCTCCTGCACAAATTCCCCGGCAGTTAATTCTTCGTCCCAACTGCTGTGAGTTGATATTCACTCATACTGGCCAAATCGCCGAGTGGCAAATGATATTGCATCTTTTGTTGTACTTTTCGTTTTATTCTTCTATTTTCGATGACTTTTCCCAATTCCATTCTTCTACGCCTTTTTGTAATAATGCCGGTGATTTTTGTTTTCTACGTATCCCCTTTATCCTCTTGTTTATTCTCTCATGCTTTTGCAACACTTCCCGTCATACAATTACGATGCTGGCAGCATTTGGTAGTAGTATATGGTTTTCACAATACATGTGAACCACATGTCGGTATTTTTTATACCCACTCCTTCCATGTAATATTAACGAGCTGAGAATTTGATAAATTTATGCAAGAAACTATTCCAACTATAGCCTCAGCTTAACATGGTTCATTGCCGATTTGGGCTCCCCAGATCAATCCCGTTGGCGAGTGATTGCTGTCTGAACTGGTAGATAGAAAACTAGCTGAGACAGACGAGACGAAGGATCCGAATGGTGTGGTAGTAAACGCGTTAGCCCTCAGAAAGGTAAATAGCGCGTTCGCTCCCTAACACAGTCACCTACGGTCCAGTTTTGCAAATATCTCACCATCATTATGTCTGTACACCAGAAACTTTCCACTATCGCTCTGAAGGCACGAACAACTCCGAAGTGTCACCGTAGGTCTATTCGAAATGCAGGTTTTCAAAAAAGCTAGAAAAATCATTTCGATCTTTCATAGTCTTGAAAGCCAGCGTGGCAGGAAAAAACAATACCCTGCTGGACGAAATCTCGCCTATTCAATCGCTTCATTGTCCCAAATACCAGCTTCGACGAAGAAATAACGTCCATTGGGTCCCCGATAATCGAGATTTCCTTTTGGTGGAATAAGATTTCTACCGTGCTTGCAAAGACTTCTGTGTGCTATGTTTCCACTTCAATAAAAAAAAATTCACTAAGGACTGAGACGTCTCTGCACCTTTTTTCAATAATACGCTGACAGGAAATTGTTAGCAAACATTTCTTTAGCTAACGTTTCGACGTCTTCTTCTTCTTCAGAGCCGATGATCCGAGTCGGCGTCCACAATCGTTCTCTTCTCGATGTGGTGTCTTCCTCATTGTATCAGGTATAGATGAAGTATAGTGGTATAGTGAGATATCTTTGTTTAAATGAAATGATAACTTAGTTCCGCGTAGGTAGAAAAGCCGCAGACAATCCTTTTGGGAGTAATGACTGAGAAAGAAAAAGGAATCAACGGTGTTACGAAAACGATAATTTTGGTGACGCCACATATAACCCTGTACCACAATTCACTTACTTGAGTAACTTAAATTATTTTCCATCCTGCTACTACAATAATATGTCCTCAAGCGCCAAGTTTAGCGTTTATTTACAACAGACACACACCACTTCAAAAGTCTGCTCTACATTCTTACACCCAGAGAGCAGCTTTTCAGATACAACGATCTTCATTGAATAAGCTATTGCTTGGAAATAAAAAGTACAACAAAAGAAACTTCTTTACGGAAGATGAATGACCACGAAAGAAAATGCGTTGGTACCAACACACGCCGGCCAAAATGTCCCGTCACCTTGGAAATTTTCTAGTTCTCGAGTCTAAGTGTTAGTTAGAATTGGTGAGTTCTTTTTAAAATTTCAACTGAAGGAAAAGTTCCATAGCCCACCTAACCATGCTTCTCTATGCTTATCCTTAAGTGTAGCCTCTTTTTCTACAGCCAAATTCTTCATTTGCAGCAGTTCCTCTTTCTTCAACAGAAGCTGTGCCTTCTCCTCTTTAAGTGGAATGACTACTTGCAGTTTTTCTTCCTGCAGGCATTCCAATTTCGTCTCGTTCATAGCTTAACAGCAAGACCTCTAGCATTGGAAAATGTTCTTTTTTCCACATACCCTTAGTTTCTGCCCTTCAGCGGCCAAAATTTTCCTTGCAGCGTATCCTTTCCTTTCGATTTCCATCTGTTTACGCTTCTGTTCTCGAGCACTATTACCCAGTTCATCGCAAATGTTAGGGCACTCAACGGATCCGCTGTACTCATCGCTTCCATCACAACAATCTGAAAGAATTGTAAGAGAATTAAGATATTTCGGAATAGATGCATTTAAAGAGGACTTGTTGCTTTGTTTAGCCCAACGCACCACAGATTTTGTCGTTCACACGAGACGACGGGATGTCGGCAGGAGTATGGCCTTTGTTCGCGCAATGAAACTTCCCATTTGGGCAAGCAGACGTTCCTGCAGAGTTCTTTGAGCACTTGACCTATTGTGTTCAAAAAGAGACAGAAAACCAACCAGGTTCGTCGCTGCCGTCGGGACAGTCACAATAGTCATCATTCACATGATCGTACTTTATGCTCTTAGAGCCATCAAAACAGACGAACTCGGATGATTTTTTGTACAGAGGGCCTCCTATAAGAATACTTCTTCCCAAGCTCACTATCTTCCAATATTCCGTCTCTATCTATCTTCATAAATAGTAATAAAAGCAAGTATGAAACCAACTATTGTAAGGAACTCCTCTTGGCAGTGGCTGGATATCTGGTTCTCGTGCTATCACAAAAACCTTGACGACTAAAAGCAAATAAGCGCTTGTTCTTAGCATTGCAATCCTGTAAAAGCAACTACTATACACATATTTGATATAATAACAGGCAAAATTATTACGCATTACTAGGAACGCTATGGAACGACTGTCACGACTTCTACAAAAATATGAAGTAATCAATAACAGAACTGAGCAGCACTTGTACACAGGCTCTCAAACGCATACTCTATCAGAGTCTGAAATAAAAATCTGTAAAATAGTGATGAAGACAGCAAACTGAAGCTTCTTCCTTCTTCTGTATAATAAATAAAGTATCTCTCAATGATTAACCACCTCATCGTGGCTGAGAGACGTGCATGGGTATCACACTGCGAGGTGCAGAGTGGAATTCATCCCCCCAGCATGGTATACCGGGCTGAGAAGAAGTCCCATGTTTCCATCAGGAAGCCCACCTAAGAATAAACGAATATCAGGATCCATTGCCGTCCTGGTATCAAGCTAGTCGAATGGCGGCAAATCTGTCTCTGATCCACAAAGGCGCCCATGGCCTGTGGTGTGACGACCGGGAGAGTTTGGCCTGACTGATCTCGGCATTCCAGGGAAGCACAATGGCTAAACCAGCAAAACTTCGAAAAAATGCGAATTATTCTGGAAATCGCACATCCAGTGAAAACGGGACATCCAAATACCCAAGTATGTAGTAAATTAAGTAAGATGATAAGAAGAAATTTCTGGCTGGGCCACGACATGTTCTGACAGAACTGTGCCTGAGTTCACTCACGCCATCGTTCCTCGTTCGCACATTCACATTGTAAGGTAGATTCCCAGCTCAAATTACATTACCGTAAACGCACTTAAGCATAAAGCAGCACCGCTACAGCCAACGTATTTCTTTACGTGACCCATCACTGCACATGATTCGGTTCCCACTACTTCTCGCATCTGATTCGTCTCTTTGAATCCACTTTTCACAAAGTATTCGGATTCTGCGTGTTAGTCTGGCTGTTGTTTAAGGATTTTCGGTCTTCCTTGTGGATGTTTCCAAATGCTGACCGAGTCAATTCCCTCTGGAATCCTGTGATAACCGCGTCAGGGTGTTCATGGATCTTCATTAACGGTAGGTATCGTCTCTTGTGGACTGGAGATATCAAACTGATTGATCCCAGACACCGCTCATACCAATTTTCTGACCTCGGAGAAATATGAGGGCTTGGTTGACCCAGCGCTGCGTCGTGCTAGGGCTTGCACCTATTGTGTGGCATCGCCACCACTGTACTACCTATGCTTACCAAATGGTCATGCCAGTAATCAAAAAGTCATTGGCAATCTGGTCGAATAGTAGATCTACACTGTGCGTTACCCTACGATGTTCAGGACACCAACAGGAGCAAATATCCAGCGTTTCTAACTACAATCGGTTATAAATTATTTCAAGGGGACTACAGTCGTCGCTACTGAAAACTACAATTATAATTCCACTATCAAAAAGGGGTTTCATCGTAACCGGCAGTTAGCAACGGTGCCTGATTCAGATCTGAGAGAATGGCAAACGGCGTCCATTTATGAGGAAAAGTTTCGTCGCTTTCATAAATTCAATTGTTATTCTTATACAATAACATAGAAGTTCTTACGAGTTGTAGCTTCCAAACATCATGTAATAACCACCACGCAATCATCCTAACGGCTTACCGCCTCATCGTGTCAGGGAGGATGTTCCTAGGTGTCAGGCTGCGATGTACAACGTGTACAGTGGGTCCAGCGTTTCCATCTGGAAGCCCAGCTAAGAGTAAACGAATACCAGGATACGTCACCGTCCTGGTACCAAGCTAGTCGCATGGTGGCAAATCCTCCTCTGATCCACGACGGCGGCGACTATCTGTGGTGACGACGTGAGGAAGACTATGGCCTGGGTTGACCTCGGCACTCCAGTGAACCACACCCATAGTATTCTGTTCTTGTCAAAAACCGAGCTCACGTACGAATGATCCAAATAATAGAACTTTTCATAGAAGCAGTACAACCTTAGTTGAATCGATTTCTAATCAGAAATAGCAATCGGCCTTATTCACAATGTTCTTAAGTCAAAAGAATTGTATGGAAGCAAACTAACAAGTGAAGAAACCTGTAATTTCGAACAGCCAATGCTTTTTCATACATGTGCGTTTGCCGCGCTATAATCGTGATTTTCTGACCGAAAAAGAATGTCCAGAAGAGGGAGACATGTGTTCAACCAATATGAATTGTACAGTCTTCCCATAGGAGCGATAATTTTCCTGGGAAGCTTAAAAATCTCATATCTTAAGAAGCTACTGGATAGATCTACTCAAAAACTGAAAGTATTGGTTAGCGAGAAGATCGCCTTCCTTGTTGATAATATCAATCGACCACGATCGGATACTATTCGTTGGATACAACTAGATGGTATGGGAGCATTGTCGGAAGTGTTATGGAATCCTTCTTCGAACGCGACAGCGGTGTTCTTTCCGTATTCGATCCAGGGAACCAATCACGCACACCGTGACGTGTGCTAGTCGGCCACGCCTGTTGTGCCTTTGCAGACGTCATGCTTCGAACTGCTTCATTCCGAAATTGTTGTTGTTGCCCAGGACTGTTCTAAATGATCAGTTACCTGGTTCCGAACGATTCACTGAGTAGTTTGACAAGTGCCGATCGATTTCGCCTCTGTTTTCACTGCTGCTGTAGTTCTGCGTCTTTTTTCCAGGGTATGAACGTACTAGGATATTTCTCGGTACTCTTTGCCTCGACACTTTTCGAGTCCGTCGAATGTGGACGGGACTTCTACAAAATTCTCGGTGTTCGTAGGAACGCGAACCTAAACGAGATCAAGAAGGCCTATCGAGCATTGGCAAAGGTTTGTTCCTTCTTTAAATTTCATGTTTTTCTTGTACTTTAAATATCAGAAACTTCTGAAATCAGGAGAAATATGAAGTATTCAGGAACTGCACCCTGACAAGCATCCTGACGATGAGCTGGCACATGAGAAGTTCCAAGACCTTGGCGCTGCTTATGAGGTGTGTTTTCTGCAATTTTGCTGTTTCTGGATTCCTAATGTAATGAAAGCCCGAAAGAGATCTTTCCTTTCCACTGGATCGTATTCTAGCATTTGTTATTAGCAAAATGCTTGATTAGGAAGAACACAAGATAGGGACTTTGGTTCAGGTGCTCTCGGACAAAGAAAAACGTGCTGCATATGACCGTCATGGCGAGGAAGGAGTTAGAAAAATGATGGGAAACGGTGGTGGTCATGACCCGTTCTCTTCATTTTTCGGTGACTTTTTTGGTGGAGGGCCCGAAACTGGAGAAGAGCAGAAACCAAGAGTGCGTTTTCATAAAGTTTAAGTCGTTTCGGCAGTTTACCTGTTTGTTTCAAACACCTTAAGTTTCTGCGTCACTTACTTGAGCTGTTTCATATTTCATTTATTGGTCTTCTAGCTGGCTTGTTCCATATAGGTGAAATGTTGCAGGGTGCAGATGTTGTTTTTGACTTGTTCGTCACATTGGAGGAGGTCTACGTTGGGCACTTCGTGGAGGTTAAGAGAAAAAAAGCTGTTTATAAACAAACATCAGGGACAAGAAAGTGTAATTGTAGACATGAAATGCGAACTGAGCAAGTTGGTATGGGTCGCTTCCAAATGTACCAGGTTAGTTAATTTGGGTTTCTTTGTATTGAGAGAAAAGGCTTACTTACTTAACTCGGGGAACAACTTAGAAAGGATATGTGGTTGAGAATATTTCTTCCCTCTGAGTTCATTAATGTAGGGCAATCGTTTGTAGCGGTCTCCTACCACTCTTTATTTCCTACCATGGTGATGCTACGCATAACTTTCAAGCTGCTTTCATTACTTTGGTGGGGTATTTTTAGGTTCAAGTTTGTGACGAATGTCCTAATGTGAAGCTTGTCCAAGAGTCACGAATCCTTGAGGTAATCTTGATGATTCTCAACTAGTTGCGATTGGTTCTTTATCTTTTTTAAACTTTCAGATAGAAGTGGAAGTTGGTGCAAACGACGGCCACGAGCAGGTGTTTGTTGGTGAAGGAGAACCTCATATTGAAGGAGATCCTGGAGATCTGAAAATCCGCATTAACGTTCAGAAGCATTCAAGGTTATTTCTATATCTGTTTATACTATACGAATCGTTATTAGAGGATTTGGCGAAGACCATTTGTTAGTTTTTTGCAGATGTTTTATACCTCTCCCACCCTGCAGTATTATTCCATTTTTCTTAGCATTTTAACACTACTTTATTATTTTCCATATGGTACAGGAGCACGTGTAGCGCTGTGGTCAGAGGCACCCTGCAATACACACGGGATCGGTCCCCACGCTCCAAGCTCACCAAGCCTTCCATCCTTCCAGACTTGGCAAATTGATAGCAGACTTGTCTGGGAGGATAGGCAGCAGTGGCTCAATACATCGGTAGGCCACCGATAAGAATTATAAAGGCCAGATGTGCATTCAATCACCTCCATCGATGCTTAATGAAGTCGAATTCATAGCGTATCCCTCAGGAGTTGATCAATGTTGAGAGCTCTATCCTTTTTTTTTTTATTATGGTTTACTTTGGCACTTTATCTGATCGTATCAGATTTGAACGACAAGGCGACGATCTTTACACAAATGTCACGATTTCGTTACAAGATGCTTTGAATGGCTTTAAAATGGAGGTTGAACATCTTGACGGTCATAAAGTTCATATAGAGCGGGAAAAAGTACGTGATTTTGTGCCGGTTTACTTAAGTACGAACTACTGCACTTTTTTCTCTTTAATCTAACTGTTCAGAAGCATTTCATTTATTATTTAAGATAACATGGCCCGGAGCTCGAATGCGGAAGAAAGACGAGGGCATGCCGTCGATGACAAATAACAACCAACGTGGTGACCTCTATATCACATTCGATGTTGAATTCCCCCGAACGGAATTGTCTGAAGAACAAAAGAAGATCGTTTCGGATTTATTGAAGCAGGAAAATGTTAAACCTAAGGTTTATAATGGATTACAGGGTTATTAACTGCGAACTTGGTCCTTTACTATAATAGCTCTTTGTGCTCCGCTCTCGTAACGATAACTTTTCTCAACATTGCGAAATGATTGTACGACTACTACTCAATAGCCAGAGTTTTAATTGGAATCATACATTTATTGATTGATTGTGTTACTAAGTTATCTGTTATTTTTTCTTTGTTAAATAGCGCGGGTTTCTCGTATCTAGTGGCAGTTCCCATAAACTAACGATATAGCCACGTTTATTTCTTGTTTTCTAGCGTTTCTGTCTTTCTTTTCGAGTTTTTCACCTGCAAATCTGACACAGTCAGTTCTTTTCGTGATATCATTATTTTGAAATTGTGCAAGTTTGGCGCTAAGCTCAACCATGATTAGGTTAGTTCGTACGAGGTTTTCCTCAGATTAGCGCATGGATTTACGCCTTCACATAGTTTAAAAATAGGCGATTCTTAAGGCTTAATGGATGGGCTTTGATATTTGAGCATACCAGTAAAGACGAATTGGTAAGGTCGCTGAAAAGAAAAGGGGACAGAAATGCCTTAACATACGGTGAGTGTACACTAAGCCATTCTATCGTGAGTGGTACCTACCTCTCGATCTAGGCATTTGTGGACTTGCCTTTGTTGATATGATTGATGTCTCGAGGAAGAAGTATAGATAAAGTTATTTGATTAATTGAGGCAGTAAAGTAGTGCGGTATCCTGTCCGTTGGTCCTGTTTCGGAGACTTTTTCTGTTAATTCGCGTCTACATATTTAAAGCATGCTGAGAGGATCCACCCAACAGTTTACCGCCTCATTGTGGCGGCGAGGTGTTCCAGGGTGTTGGCTACGATGAGATTCATCCTCCCGGCAGGGCCTCCCAAGCGGAGAAAGAGTCCGGCGTTTCCATCAGGAAGCCTAGATAGGAGTAACCAATACCAGGATCCACCACTGTCTTGGTATCAAAGTTGCATGGTGGTAAATCTCCCTCTGATCCACAAGACCTGCGATTGCCTGTGGTGGTGACGACCTGGAGCAGACCATTGCTAGGCTGACCTCGGAATTCAAGCGAAACA
This sequence comes from Angiostrongylus cantonensis, assembly GCA_009735665.1. Taxonomy (NCBI): domain Eukaryota; kingdom Metazoa; phylum Nematoda; class Chromadorea; order Rhabditida; family Metastrongylidae; genus Angiostrongylus; species Angiostrongylus cantonensis. Next base: position 474,738 of record MQTX01000198.1, read on the forward strand.
CAATAGCTGAACCTTTAAAACTCGGAAAATTGGAGACTGTCCTGGCCGCTCAACCAATAAAGACGGGCTGTCAAAGTATCCAAGTATGAGTCGATCAGTACTCACATGGTCTACGACTAGTGAGTGCATGCCACAGAATAGAAGATATTTTGTTTCTGGTGAAGCCAGGGAATGGTGTGGAGAAGTGGGACGCTTACATTGTAAGATTAGCCCAACTTAAGTATTTCAGATTGACTGCATGACTTGTAATGTCATCATCTTGCGCTCATATGCCGAGTGCAGCCGGTGAGAAGAAACGGTTAAGGAGCTGGTATGCAGTGATCGCCGACAAATGTGCATTCCCGAGGACCGACACATATGCCGTTACTGCAGTACGCGTTTTGCAATCCTGAATTTATCCAGATAGTTACATTTTCCTAAAAGACAGGGGCTTAATATGGCAGTGGATTAGCTTTGGTGCCAGGATAGTATATCAACGGCCCCATTATTTAAAAGCGTTACGTACAAAGTAGTCACTTTTTATTTACTGTTTACTCCTTTTATGGTAGGGTATGATGTGAAATAAGCACTGTGATGCTGAGATATTTGCGAAACTTTGGATCGCCGGTGTCTGCGATGGAGAGCGAATCCGCAATTGCGCTTTCAATGAGGCTAACGTGTTCACCACCACATCATGCGGGTCCTTCGTCTCGACTTACTCTCAGCCGTGTTTAATAGCTGCTATCAGCAATGACCCGTCTGGGATTGATCGAGAAATCACAAATCGGCAGTGAATGTGATCCAATTTAAGCTGAAGCCATAGCATAAATCACAATCTAGTAACTTTTTATCTACTGCCTATTTTTTCATGGCAGGATACAAAAAAATAAAATGTAAAAAGTAAAGAGTGAAGTTCTCGGCGTTGATCAATCCCTGTGGGTACTGTTTACTCCTTTTATGGTAGGGTATGATGTGAAATAAGCACTGTGATGCTGAGATATTTGCGAAACTTTGGATCGCCGGTGTCTGCGATGGAGAGCGAATCCGCTAATGCGCTTTCAATGAGGCTAACGTGTTCACCACCACATCATGCGGGTCCTTCGTCTCGACTTACTCTCAGCCGTGTTTAATAGCTGCTATCAGCAATGACCCGTCTGGGATTGATCGAGAAATCACAAATCGGCAGTGAATGTGATCCAATTTAAGCTGAAGCCATAGCATAAATCACAATCTAGTAACTTTTTATCTACTGCCTATTTTTTCATGGCAGGATACAAAAAAATAAAATGTAAAAAGTAAAGAGTGAAGTTCTCGGCGTTGATCAATCCCTGTGGGGTACGACATGCACTGGACTTCATCATGCATCGTTGGAGATGATTGAATCAATATCTGGCCGTTAGAATGCTTCGTGGTGAGCTACCGAGGTATCGAGCCAGTGCTGCTATCCTCCCAGACAAGTCTGGTGCCAATTTTCCGACCCTGCAGGGATGGAGGGCTTGGTGGGCATAGGGCGCGGGGACTGATCCCACGTGTATTCCAGCGCGCCTCTGACCACTGCTCTGCATGGCAGGGCGTGATGTTACATGGCTACTCAACACTATTGATTATAGCAAAACTATTGTTTCAAATTTTATCTTTTTCTTTCAGCTTGTTAATCGTGTTTGGGGCACCTGTTTCATAAGGGACATGCTTGATCGAGTGGATTGGCAGTGACTTTTCTAGTGTTGTCCATGCTCTTCTTCAAATTCTGGGAAGCAGTTGGGCTCCATTTTTTGGATCTGCGGCCAGAATTGTTGTTCAATTACCGTAGCCCTTTGCTCATCATTGTACATTAAACTCCGGAGAAGAGATTATGAGACGCACTTTCTAAACGATCCTTCACTGCAGAGTTTATTGAAGATCATCCCGTGCGTGTTGTATTCTTAACGCACTATGGAAAGAGTTTTTGTCGCCTGCGATACTAGTTCATAAAGAAATCCTCAGTATTAACGCGATAGAACTTTTCAATATGTATTCTTTCTTTGATGAGCTTGCACGAGGTTGATAAGTATATTTATTTTCGGCTAACGTTTCGACGTCTTCGTCTTCATCAGAGACGATGATCCGAGTCGATGGTCCACACTTGTTATTCGTCTCGATGTGGCGGCTTCGCCTTCGTGTCGAGTCAGGTCTTCTTCAGCGGTCCATCTCCTCGAATGAGGCACATCCATTCATTGATGCCCTTTTATACACGATGCTGATGGTGAATATAATGATGTCAGTTGATAACTACTCGTTTTTCTTCCGGCCATATATCATCGCGCACATCGTGTAGAAATTGGTGTTATTATTAGCTAGTACCAATCATAATAATATTTCGTATAATAGCATATAATAATAATATTTAGGACTTTTTTCGTCGTGAATTTTTCTTCATATGTTAGTACCTAAGAACGCCCGATTTTTATATCGTGGCGGTCAATCTATATACTGTGTTTCAGTGCATCTTGTAAAGAGATGGAAAAATTACCCCATTTGGCTGATATGAAGGTTTTGAGACAAATTACGTATCTTTGAGGGAAAGAGCATCCAGTTGTGCAGGCTGATGTGTAACATCCTAAAGCCGGTAAATGTTGCAATATTATCACTTTGCTGAAGTTCCGCTCAAGTTGCTCTTGTACCCTTCCAGGTAAGACAACGTGACTCACTAACGCCGTGGATTTATTGAATACCATGATGTACAATTACGAATTGTACTTATTGTGTTTGAATGAACTTTTTTTCGGTCGTTTGCATATTCCTAGATCGTTACAAATAAAATACCATCTATTTTGCTACCGCGGGTCGTTCTAAGGGCCAAATATGCATTGGCGCATCCCACAGGGATTGATCAACACTGAGAATTTTATTCTTTATCTTTATTCTGGATTCCACTAGAAGTGGTCTGAATTCAAAATCACTGGCACTGCTTTTTCGTAGGACTTTCGTTATGACTGTTACATACCATGTTTACAATCGCATGTTCGTCTACCAGACATTTTTGAATTCATGAAACTCCTGAAAATATCGCCGTAGTCGACGAAAAGTATGGAGTTAAAGATTGAACAGTGTGTTGTAGAGCCGAGAGTAATCTAACAGAGAAGAAAAATTACGAAAAAAATAACGAAAAATACAATTGCGTGTGGCCTCGTGTTTTTGGTTTGGAATTTCTGGTTTATACTCTGTAGGCAACTATGGGAGCGACGCATTGCTCAGAGTGCCCTCCCGAGAAACGGATGTCACGACTGGCTCTTCAGATGTGCTGCTCTCGATGCAGTTCTTTTCTTTGTCTAAGCCATATGAAGAAACATCTTCGGGAAAACGCACATGATTTTGGTAATATTGCAGGTGTCAATCGTATTCTTTGTAGAAAACAAAATCTGCTTTTAGCTATGTCGATTGAAACGGGTTTTGTATATTGTGCTTGCTGCTCAGATTTCGTTTACAATCGTGTTCTAGAAGTAATGCGGCTCGGAGCAATGAATAAGTATAGGTGAGTCGATGTGATGTTAAATTATTGCATAGACATTGGTAATCTAAGGATGTTTCGTAATAAAATTTATTCCTCCCAGCGGTTTACCGCCTCATCTTGGCTATGAGGTGTTCCTGAGTGTTTTGGGCTGCGATGTACAGTGAGAGAATCCATCCTCCTCGCTACGTATCCTCGGCTAGTTAAGAGTGGCGTATCCATCAGGAGGCCCAGCTAAGAGTAAATTAATACGAGGATCCACCACTATCCTGGTATAAAATTAGTTGCTTGGTGGCAAATCTCCTGATTCATTAGGGCGGCCACTGCCTGTGGTGGTGACGACTTGGGCATACTTTGGCCAGCTGATTTCTAGACTCCAGGAATCCACAATAGCTAAACCAGCAAATCTCCGAAGAATGGAAGTTATGATTTTGGAGCCTGTTTATTCACTTTTATTCTATTTTTTATAATCACTATTTGAACAGAAGTTTTTAGAACAAGGTTAGGATTATGTAAGTTGGTATCGTGGAACCCAACTGATGCTGATATTAAGGCCTGGGATATGATGACCAGAGTAGGAAAACATGCTCGTAAGTTGATGTTTAAGAGTCACTTAGGGGTCTTTTTTTCAAGAACGAATGGTGTTGTTTATCTCTTGGTGCCATAGAAATACTGTGTTCTTTCAGAGTTACGTGGTCTTCTAAATATGGGCTCAACCTGCTATATGAATAGTGTGCTGCAGGCTCTTGTGCATACTCCCGTTTTAAGAGATTATTTTCTTTCGGATCAACACAGTTGTCAACGATCTCCTGGCACATGTCTCATGTGCACCATGCATCAACTAATGCAGGTGATTTCCCAAAAAAAAAATCTGGTTTACCTTATTTGATTCCTTTGTGACAAGTCTGCCTCCACAACCTTCCATGTTCTATCAGAAACCTGTGTCAATTTTTTGACAGGATTTCCACCGTGGCGACTCTTCTGATCCTGTTGCGCCGTCGGATGTCCTACACATTGTGTGGGAACAGTCTCAGATGTCTATGGGTGGTCAGCAAGATGCCCACGAGTTTTTCCTGGCTGTACACGATCTACTTCATCGTCACTATAGTGGTGAGAATACAAAATGCGATTTTATTTTGATATTCAACCAACTTAATCCTTTTGATGGAGGCACATGTATGCTTGGATCATATTACATTATAAAAACCTAAGTGCACTCACTCAGAATTGGTCTTGAAGTTTCCCCCATCTGCGGTTTATCACCGTATTATGGCTCGGTAGTGTTCCTGGTGTAGTACGATGTACAGCGCTGAGAAATATTTTGAAGCAAAGTAAGGGTAAACCTGTCTTTCATCGTGGCTGGGAAGTGTTTCTGGGTGTCAGGCTGATGTGTACAGCGGAGGGATTCATCCTCCCGAGAGGGTTCCACAAGTTGAGGGGCCCGGTGTTTCCATCACGACGCGCAGCTAATAGTAAACCAACACAAGGATCCGTCACTATCCTGCTACCAAATTAGTTGCGTGGTGGAAATCTCCCTCTGGTCTACAACCTGTAGTGGTGACGACCTGGGCCAGATTTTGGCTATGCTAATCTCGGGACTGCAATGAACCGCAATGACGAAACTAGCTAAACTCCAAAAAGAATGGAAATTTTGACCAGTGAGGACGGTCCATCCAACTGTCCAAGTACGCTAATCAGCTCCTTGCGTTTTGTCCAATTAAATGTAATTAAAGGTTTTACATGTGCCATATCTTTTGGTTTTGGAAGACGGCTTCTTAATCTACGTAATAAACAAATACGATTTCTGATTTTTCGCAAAAGGTACAGTCATATTAACCACAGGAGTTTTACTTTTCTACAGCCTCTTCTTCGTCGTCGGTGACGGAAACTGATGCGTGTAAGTGTATCGTTCACCAGACTTTTACTGGAAAACTCCGTTCGGATATTATATGCAGTGAATGCTCGTAAGTTTACTTGCCGTGTAAGTTTACTATGTATATACATATACAATTATGCGCATATACTTATTTATCTTCAGATCTGTATCATCATCGACTCAGCCATTCCTTGATGTATCGTTAATTGTGCCGCCCAACCCACCAGGCTGTCAGAGTAGTATCAAAACTTGTTTGGAAATGTAGGATAATTTTCACGTGTAGAACATGTCGCCAATGTTTAACAGCACAACCTATCAGTATTTAAGACTTATCGGCATATCATTTTAGGTTTTGCGCAAGAGAGGACTTAGACCGGAACTGTGAGCGTTGTGGATGTTTGAGAGCTACGCGGCGGATGAGTTTTAAGTGAGTCCAGTGTTTTAGCAATGAAGAACGAAGTGGTTCACGAGAGAAATCGTGCAGTTGATTCGTCAAACAGTGTAGTGCTTCGTGGCTGTTGGATATTCGCTAATAGTCAGTGTGGTGTTTTTCAGTTGCTTCTGCTTTATGAACAGAACCGATGCATTCCTAGGAATTATTTCTGACTGGTGTTTGAAATTTGATTGTGAAGTACACGAACACATAACAATAAAAACGGGATCATTCATGAGCAAAAGTTGGAAATGGGTTCATAATTGTTTCCAAATTGCAGTGTTGAACTGCCATAGTTGAGGGATCACTGAAGTTGTATTCTTGATTTTGGAAGACATTCTATCATATTTGAAGTTGTGCTAAGAACCAGATTTGAAAAACTGTTGGCTTACTACCATTTGGCCATCAGTGTAACTTCATCTGCCACAAAATCCGTGTTGGCTAAGCTGTCGAAAAAGCAGCGAAGAATTAAATGAATCATTTATGACTCACCCCGGCTAGGTCGTATAGGACCGCTCAAATCGTATATGGATTTTATCGTCGCAAATTTATTAAATAAATACAAGTGTACCCAAGCGGAATCATCTCATATACATTCCCTATTCGCTTGATTGCGATGTTTTGGCCAGTGCGACGTGCACGAGGTAACCTTTGCCTTGTATACGGCATCTCTATAAGTGCTACATCGTCTTCAGACTAATTTTCGAGAGGTATCATAGGTGGTCATCAAGGAAATTATGGTGCCCAAGTAGCGCAGTGGTTGGAGGCGCTCTGCAGTACATACGGGATCGATTGCCGCTCCCACGGCTCACCAAGCCTTCCATCCCACTGGGGTGAGCAAACTGGTACTAGCCTTATCTGGAAGGATAGCAGCATTGGCTAGATGCATCGGTTGGACACCGCAAGTCATTGTAAAGGCCAAATATGAAATCGTTCACCTACGACGATGCTCAATGAAGTCGAATGCGTGGCGCATCCCACAGGGATTGATCAACGCCAAGGGCTTTATCCTTTTAATGGAGGAATTGTTAACCGTCCTTGTTCTTTCCTATAATGCGTTCATGCATTCTTTATCTCTGGGAAGTTTACGAAGAATTTGCTGATACCTCTTATATCTTATTGTAGGTGAGATGATGTGTAGTGAACAGTATTAATACTATTATAAACGTCATCCTTTCAGTATTTACGGTACTGCGACACTTTAAATTTTCAGGGTTCTTCCATCTGTGATCGTGTTTCACCTCAAGCGTTTCAATCCGTCGGCAAGTGGGAAGAATAGTACTGTTGTATGGTGGGTTTCCGTGATTGTTATTTTCTTGACATTAATCCACGTAATCATTAACTCCTTCACAACGTTATATTGATTTTAATGCATTAGGCGCTGAAATTATCTGAGATATAGTAATAAAATTCACTAATTGGATTAAATAAGAACCGGGATTCCTTTGAGCAGGAAACGGATTATTTGCGGTTGCCGCTCTTGCATGTTAAAGTTTAGAAGTTCTAATTTAATTTTCCGCCTTTTAAGAAATTTTGTCATACGTGGCATTGAAAGGGAATTCTGCAAAAATTATATGCGCTTAATGCGATGCGCTTAATGCCTCTTCTATAACTTTTGGTGTTCTCGACACTTACTTGCTGTAATTATCGAGAATCTCCCAATGGTTTATCATCTCATCGTGGCTGGGAAGTGTTCCTGGCTGTCGAGCTGCAACGTACAGCGGGGGCGGGTTTCATCTCCCTGGCAGGGACGCCCAAGCTGGGTCCGTCGTTTCCATCAGGAGGCCTAGCTAAGAGTAAGCCAATACCAGGATCCACCACCGTCGTGGTATCAAAGTCGCTTAGTGGCAAATTTCTCCCTGATCCACAAGGGCTGTAACTGCCTGTGGTGGTGAGAACCTAGGGCAGACTTTGGCCAGGCTGACTTCTGGATTCCAGGGAACCACAGTGGCTTAACCAACAAATTTCCAAAAAATGGAGATTATACTGGGATCCATACAACTAAAGAGGACCGACCGTTCAAGTATCAAGTAATTATCAAGAAATTTAACCCTGATAATATGGTGAAAGAAAGACGGAAAGAAGGACGCACATGGTGTGGTGGTGAACGCGTTAGCACTCGGGCAGGGTAGTAGCTTGTTCGGTCTCCACCACGAACACCAGCAACCGGAGTTTTGCACATATCTCAGCATCATTGTGGTTAGTTTTCACGTAGTACCTTGCCATTAAAAATACTAGACTGCTAATAAAAATTTAAAATATCGAGAAATTCTTATCAACTATCAAAAAATTAGCATAGTCGTGAATATGTGGGAAAAATATTATTCATCCCCGGTTGGAATCATTGAAATTTATCAGAATTTTATTCTGTTAAGGTTTGATCTCGAGTCGGATATGTCACCGTTCACTTCTGCATTTCTTGATAATCCATCTCTTTTCGATCCACGTACCTCTGCCGGAATGATCAGCCATAAAAATCATTCGTACGTCGAATATGTGGGAAAAATATTATTCATTCTCGGGTAGGAATCATTGAAATTTATCAGAATTTTATTCTGTTAAGGTTTGATCTCGAGTCGGATATGTCACCGTTCACTTCTGCATTTCTTGATAATCCATCTCTTTTCGATCCACGTACCTCTGCCGGAATGATCAGCCATAAAAATCATTCGTACGTATGTTTCTTTAGACACATAGTGGTTGGTCTTATGCTTTGTTGTTTATTGTTTTCCATAGAGATGTGCCACAGTGTTGAAATGATGGTTACCATTGCTCTAGTTGTATAAGCCGTATTGCTATGATGAGTAATACGTGCGCATCTCAGAGAACACTTGGAAGTTTTTTCTCTGCTTAATAAGTAGCTTCAATGATTATTCGACTTGTTGATAGAGAATAACCGAACAAAGTTCGTATAATTGGTGAATGTACCTCTTTCAGATCAAAATGCCACTCTGTTTTATGAGGCTAAGTCATGCGTAATCAGGAGGTACCCTATAGGCACTCCTCTCTATCCATTTTTGGACTTTGTAATCTATCGAAAACACGTCAAGAGTTTTTCATGCTGATGTTTTAGTTGCCTATAGGGCAGGTAGCAACTTTTGTTTTGAAATCTTTCCTGTTGTGTCCGTGTCATGTGAGCGCTTAGTGGAGTATTTTGTTTAGCTTTACGCTTACTATCTAACAGTTCTTTTCTACGGACACATAGTGATCTACTCGTTTCGCCAGTATATTCTTCCCCGTGCACTTCACGATAGATCAGATAAACTGTTAAGACAAATTATACAATTGCTCGTTTTGTATAAGCTATTACGAACTAGCTGGCGTCTTGGAGTGCTTCGTGGAATTTACTGTTAACAAATTCTCTAGACAGGCCCTTTTTAGGCAACGTTTTGTAGCTCTGATTATTCCGCTAGAAATAATGAGCGGAATAAACTAGAACTCACTCTCGCTAGAATTAACGCTTCGTACCACGGTTTCTCCGCTACACCTATCCCGAGTAGCTAGCCATTGGAAATGGCTATTTGCTGCGTCATATTCAAGGATTCCTCCCTCTGCTCTCCTCTTGTGCACACATTGGTGGCTGTTCGAGATATGTTTATCATAAGCGCCCGCCGTTTTTCTATGTAAAAGGTGAGAGGAGGGGTAATCAACCAAGTGTTTTACTACTTGGCTTTCGGTAGCATTTTGTTCATTGCATCTAAGGTGGAATACTCTGTGCAGTAACTGTCGCTTACGAAGTGTTAGAAAGTAGAACCGCGGGTCTAATTTACCAGAAATTTTCACGATCTTTCCTCGTACTTATAACTTAGTAGTTGTTTTTGACACTTTAGTAATATTTCAGGTACTCATTATTTGCCATAGTAACACATATTGGTGATTCTTCTGGAGCTGGTCATTACATAAGCTATGTTCGTCGGAATCAGAACAAGTGGTATCGTTGTGACGACCACCAGGTTGTTTTAAGAACTTGAGCAATTGTCTATATTTTACTTGTTTACAATTGTTTTAATCTGGGCTGAGTTGAGTTGCAGATATCTCTGCATCATAGTGGTTGCATTTCGCATAATATATTGCCGTTAAAAAATATTAAGACTGTAAATAAAAAGCTCCTGCCAACGGTTTACCGCCCTATCATGGCTGGGAGCTGTTCCTGGGTGTCGGGCTCCGATGTACAACGAGGGATTCATCCCCTGGAAGTCTCCCAAACTGAGAAGTCCAGCGTTTCCATCAGAAAGCCTAGCCAAGAGTAGACGAATACCAAGCTCCACCACCGTCCTGGGATCAAATTAGTGGAATGGTGGCAAATCTCCCTTTGGTCCACAAGATCGGCTACTGCCTGTGGTGGTGACGACCTGGAAAGACTTTGGCCAGGCTAACTTCGGAAATGCAGGGAAACACAGTGGCTAAACCAGCAAAACTCCGAAAAATGGAAATTTCGTTGAGGTGCGCATAACCATTGAGGACGACCCATCCAAGTATCCAAATAATAAATAAAAAGCTATGCATTAAAGTTGTTTCATTGAAGTTTGTAATCACTATCAGTTTAGATCAAAGAAGTGCACTACAGCGATGTGGTTATGACTGAAGCATACTTACTATTTTATCAACTCACACAATTACGGCTAAAATAAGTTATTGCTATGAATGAAATGAATTGAGTCCTATTTATAGATGTCTTTGAATCGTTGATTCGACTTTTTTCGTATTAGGAAGTTTTACTTAATGTATTTCCTTTGCTTTAATGTATACTTGCCTCATCAGAATGCTGTTGTATAGTCGTTGCGCATAATTTTGCTCCACCTCTAACGCAATCAAGTTGTTTCTAATCTCATAGCCATGTTGTTTCTATTTCTGCTTATTCCTTCTGCTTATCACTTTGTCTTTCAGTTCTTCGGTTTAGATTATTCACTTTACCCTAATCTTAGTTGAGACCCAGTCGTATATTAGGATATAAAAATTTTAGTATTTAGTAGAAAATCCCAGAACTGACTTCCGTTCAACCTCGACATCGATTATAATTCAGTTTTCCTTTGCATAAGTAAACACGAGCTTGTTAACAGCAAGATTTATAAAGTTCAAGTCCGCCTAATATTCCGAAATTCGCCTTCCACTGTGAATTCCGTATCAATTTGACTCTTCTAGACTCCAGAGAAGCCGAAACGGGCGAAACATCGGGCGCTATTGTACTAAGTAAATATTGCTGTTAGCAAGGTTGTGTTTGCTGATCAGGAAGGCAGTGAATCCAATATTTCCCTGGTATTATTTTAAGTCTTGTAGTTTCTTTAATTTCATATTTTCGTTCTTTGATAGCAGTTTTATAGGCTTGACATGTATTTTTAATAGCATGAAAATTCCCTGATCCTGTCATTGGTGTGAAACTCAGAATGGTGAAGTTGCAAGTAGAAGATTGAGCTGGCAATGAAGACTTCGCGTATTTTATGGAAATGCATTTTTCAGGTAAGGGTAGCGTGTAGCGCAGTTGTTGGAGGCGCCCGTAATACACATCGAATCGATCCCCGCGCCCAAAACCCATCGAACATTCCATTCTTCAAGAAATTGCTACCGGATGTGTCTAGCAGCGCTGGCTCAATACATCGATATGCGAGTCACTGTAGAGGCCAGACGTGGATTCAATTACCTCCAAACGATGTTTAATGAAGTCGAATGCAAGGCGTCTCCTTCGGGCATTAGTCAACTCCGGGAGTTTTATCCTTTATTTATCTCCTGTATTTTGCAGGGAGAGAAAGAAAGCAACAATGAAAAACGGCTGAAGTAACAGGCTAAATTTTTCTTCTTCAGCAAACCGAAATTCATGAAAGGTTTCTTCTACAATGGCTGCCTTCTCGGCGGTTTCGCTTTCTTCAGAGGTGAGAGAAGTCGGGTAGACACATGGCCTGTGCATTCAAACACTATAACTCTAGCAAAAAATACTCGATACATAAATTGCAAGCGTGTGGTAAACACTTTTTTAAGCACTCAAGGATCTGTTCTTTTTAAGCCTTACAGGTGTTGATGGCGACCAGCCGCACAGAGCCTTGCATAGATCAGGAATCTGCATGGCTCCTGGGAAGACCAAAACTGAGATATGGCACGAAGTCACACCCGATCACAAGGCACTCTTGTTTGTAGGCAATTCATTTTTGGGTTTTCGGAATTTGTCCGAAACGTTTCAAGAGTTCAAGAGAGAGAGAGAGTGATGTTTTATATTACGGCCTTTTACGCGAATGAAGGTTTCAATGCGTGCCTAATGGAGTGATTTGACTTTAATCTTCCTGTCCAGGTACTATTTTACATCACACGGAGACGCCTTTCCGTCCCTCCAGAGTGCTTGAGTTATCCGCTTCCGAAGAGATGAAGGGCATCATGTGGGCAGTCATGTGATCAGCGTATTTACCATCAGCGCAAATTATACAGTTTTGCGTTGTTCAAGGGCGGTTATGCATGTGGTTATGAATTATCTAACGTAACGTATAGTGTTCGGTGGCAGTTCAATCACTGTTGCTGATTACTCTAGACCGACCTTTTTTAAGTACTGTGAAATTTCTCACAAAGAACTATTAAATCTCATGCTATGGTATGTATCCGGAAGCGGCTTTCAAATGGACAAAATCTTATAGAAAGAGCACTGCTT
>MQTX01000199.1:14517-25163 GCA_009735665.1 Angiostrongylus cantonensis
CTTTGCTTTGCTGATGATATCGTTCTTATAACAGCAGACATTAGCCAAGCGGAACGTATGCTTGCGGACTTTGATAATGCGTGTGGAAAGGTTGGTCTTCGACTAAATCTAAAGAAAACTATGTTCATGAAGAACGTATTGGTTTCGTTTGCCCCATTCACGCTCAACGGGACGAATATCTCCGAATGCTCCAGTTATGTCTATCTAGGTCGGGAAATCAATATGATGAACGACTTAGCTCCAGAGCTGAGCAGAAGGAAACGAGCGGCTTGGGGAGCTTTCACAACATCGACGAAGAATACGATCGGCTCATTGAACATCTTCACGTTGGCGCCATGAAAGCTGAGAGTTCGAAGGTCACCAAGAGACGTCTGTCTCCAGAAACTCTTGAGCTAATACGCCAGCGTGGACTCGCACGAGCTGCAGGCAACCGCGAACTAACGTCCGAGCTTGCGAAACAATGCAGACAGGCGATAAAAGAAGATCTTAAAGAGAGAAGAGCAGCAGTAATGGTCGAAGCTGCAGAGGCTGGGAAAAGCATTCGCAAAGCTCGCCGAAGCTTCGCCAATTACAAGACCAAGATGATTGCACTCCGACGCCCAGACGGAACAATAACATCGTCCAGAAAGGCAATGGAGAAAATCATCCGCGATTACTACTCAGATCTCTTCGATAGCCACGTCCATCTCCCGTCTTATGAAATAAAAGAGGATGGATATGCTGTTCCACCGGTTCTCCCTTCCGAAATCCGACATGCCATTTCGTCGGTGAAAAATCGAACAGCACCAGGTCCAGAGAGGATAATATCAGAACATCTGAAGAACCTTCCGCCAGTCCTCGTAAGCACACTGGCTAGGCTTTTCACACGTTACCTGTCTGAATGCATGGTCCCTACTCAGTGGAAGACCAGCAAGACCGTGTTGTTGTTCAAGAAGGGTGACCTACACGATATAGGCAACTATCGCCCAATCTGCTTGCTGTCTGTCGTCTACAAACTTTTCACTCGAGTCATCCTGAACAGGATTGACAGAACACTGGACGAAGGACAGCCGTGCGAGCAAGCAGGGTTTCGAAAAGGATTTAGTACGATGGACCACATTCACAAGTTAACAACGCTCATTGAAGTTTCGCGAGAGTACAAAAGACCGCTCTGTCTCACTTTCATCGACTTAGAGAAGGCCTGTGATTCAATTGAGATAGAAGCAGTATTGGAAGCCCTTAGTAGTCAAGGAGTCTCTACTCAGTACATTAAGATTCTTCGTGAGCTGTACAGAAATTTCACAACCAAGATTTCACCATTCTACAACGATATTAACGTTGACGTCAAGAGAGGAGTTAGGCAAGGCGATACAATCTCGCCAAAATTATTTACAGCCACCCTCCAGAACGTCATGCGAACATCGGGGTGGGATAATATGGGAGTGAAAATCGACGGTCGGCAGATACATCACCTTCGCCTTGCTGATGATATCGTTCTTATAACACCAGACATTAGCCAAGCGGAACGTATGCTTGCGGACTTTGATAATGCGTGTGGAAAGGTTGGTCTTCGACTAAATCTAAAGAAAACTATGTTCATGAAGAACGTATTGGTTTCGTTTGCCCCATTCACGCTCAACGGGACGAATATCTCCGAATGCTCCAGTTATGTCTATCTAGGTCGGGAAATCAATATGATGAACGACTTAGCTCCAGAGCTGAGCAGAAGGAAACGAGCGGCTTGGGGAGCTTTCAAGAGCATCGAGGATGTAGTGAAGAGGACAAAGAATACCCAATTCAGTGCCCACCTTTTCGACTTAACGGTTATTCTTGCCCAAACCTATGCGTCAGAAACCTGGTCGCTACGTAAGCAGAATGAAAGATCACTAAGCGTTATCGAACGCGCAGTCGAAACGACGATGCTAAGAGTATCCCGTTTCACACAAGTAAGGGATTGGATCCGAATCTCCGATCTACGTCAACGATCGAAATTCAAAGATGCCGTTCTATACGCCAAACAGTCGAAGATAAGGTGGGCCGGACACGTAATGCGTATGAATGATAACCGATGGACAAGGGCTGTTAGTGACTGGATTCCTCGGGATGTCAAACGTACTGCAGGAAGACCACCGACCCGATGGTCAGAGTTCTTTACGAAAAGCCTAGAAGAAAGACATGATGCTCGACGAGTCCCTAAAGCGAGGAGAACCCACTGGGCTACTCTTGCACGCGATAAGGAAAAACGAGGATTTACTGGCGCCCGCTCGAGTCGCTCGACGATCAACGGGACTACAGGTGATACAGGTGGTGGATTCCAGTGTAGTCCTGTGACAGCCGTAAACACGACGATACAATGTAAAAGACCAGTGGATTGCAGTGAACGCTCAACTGATTTTATCACATTGGCGAGCTAAATAAGAATCTCGGCACAAAAAGGTGAAAAAAGCAAATTTTGATCGCTTTAGTTCAAGAACATTCATCTCATGGGCAGAAACTGGTAGATACTAATAATTTTTATTTCAACTAATAGAGTTCATTGCGAGCTGAGATGTTGTGGTTGAAGATTGAATGTGGCCACGTTTGGTGCGAGTGCATCGAAATCAATACGTACGAATTATATGCATTCATTTCGTAACGTCTCGAAGTATTCTGCTTTAATAAGAGTGTTGAAAGAGTGAAATTATTACCTGTATCACCTGTAGTCCCTTTGATCGTCGAGAGACTCGAGCGGACTCCAGTAAATCCTCCATTTTTCACTGTCGTGTGCATGAGTCGACTTAACGGTTATTCTTGCCCAAACCTATGCGTCAGAAACCTGGTCGCTACGTAAGCAGAATGAAAGATCACTAAGCGTTATCGAACGCGCAGTCGAAACGACGATGCTAAGAGTATCCCGTTTCACACAAGTAAGGGATTGGATCCGAATCTCCGATCTACGTCAACGATCGAAATTCAAAGATGCCGTTCTATACGCCAAACAGTCGAAGATAAGGTGGGCCGGACACGTAATGCGTATGAATGATAAACGATGGACAAGAGCTGTTAGTGACTGGATTCCTCGGGATGTCAAGCGTACTGCAGGAAGACCACCTACCCGATGGTCAGAGTTCTTCACGAAAAGCCTAGAGAAAAGATATGATGCTCGACGAGTCCCTAAAGCGAGGAGAACCCACTGGGCTACTCTTGCACGCGATAAGGAAAAACGAGGATTTACTGGCGCCCGCTCGAGTCGCTCGACGATCAACGGGACTACAGGTGATACAGGTGGTGGATTCCAGTGTATAGTCCTGTGAGCCGTAAACACGACGATACAATGTAAAAGACCAGTGGATTGCAGTGAACGCTCAACTGATTTTATCACATTGGCGAGCTAAATAAGAATCTCGGCACAAAAAGGTGAAAAAAGCAAATTTTGATCGCTTTAGTTCAAGAACATTCATCTCATGGGCAGAAACTGGTAGATACTAATAATTTTTATTTCAACTAATAGAGTTCATTGCGAGCTGAGATGTTGTGGTTGAAGATTGAATGTGGCCACGTTTGGTGCGAGTGCATCGAAATCAATACGTACGAATTATATGCATTCATTTCGTAACGTCTCGAAGTATTCTGCTTTAATAAGAGTGTTGAAAGAGTGAAATTATTACCTGTATCACCTGTAGTCCCTTTGATCGTCGAGAGACTCGAGCGGACTCCAGTAAATCCTCCATTTTTCACTGTCGTGTGCATGAGTAGCCCAGTGGGTCCTGCTCGCTTTAGGGACTCGTCGAGCATCATATCTTTTCTCTAGGCTTTTCGTGAAGAACTCTGACCATCGGGTAGGTGGTCTTCCTGCAGTACGCTTGACATCCCGAGGAATCCAGTCACTAACAGCTCTTGTCCATCGTTTATCATTCATACGCATTACGTGTCCGGCCCACCTTATCTTCGACTGTTTGGCGTATAGAACGGCATCTCTGATTTTTGATCGTTGACGCAGGTCGGAGCTTCAGATCACATCCCTTACTTGTGTGAAACGGAGTACTCGTAGCATCGTCCTTTCGATTGCGCGTTCGATAACGCTAAGTGATCTTTCATCCTGCTTACGTAGCGACCAGGCTTCTGACGCACACGTTAGGACAGGAAGAACTGTTGAGTCGAAAAGATGGGCACGGCTGTTCAAAATGCTAAACGCAGTGAAATAATATGTCATGCAATCAATCTGAACGGAGTATTCAAAACATGCATTCAAGTCACATAGTAAGCGGCGTCATGGACTCCCAGTTTTACCGCAGAATCCAAATGGGATGAGTAATGAGTCCTTATCAAATAAAAAATGACCTGAAATATGGATGAATATTGTGTACAAGGTTAAATTCCAGTCTACGATTGATTGTAAAGTCTCGAAGTTCATAAAACCCTTATCTAAAGTGTTCCGAACTAACGTTTTTGATTCCAATGCAAAAATCGCTCGTACTGGAGTGGCTAGAGATGGTATGCGATACACACTGGATCGATCGTTGTTTCGATCGCGTGTTCCAGGATCAACAAGCCTCCCACACATACAAGGTCTCCAAAATGGCACACATTGATAGAACATGAAAGTAGTTCTCCAAACCAGATATGCACTCAATCGATACGAATTCGTTCCTAGACTGGTTTAGTTGCATAGTCAAGAACAGATTCCATTTCCTTTCGTGTTTTCGAGATTGTCTTTTTTTACTCTTGCTATTTATTTACCAGTTTAAAAGGCATCGATCACAAGCGTCAACACTCATATATCCATCGTCAAAAAATGTAAAAGGAAAAATGTGGCTTGCGTTTATTACAAATCTTTTTGCTGGAGCATCCAAATAAATCTGGATTGCAATGCTTTAACTTTAACTCACTGCCTGTTCTTTTTTAATGGCAGAGTATGATGTGAGAAATAACCATAACGATACTGAGATGTAAGCAAAACTTGGGACCTCAAATGGGCTTCGAACCCATGACTGCCCGTTCCGAGGGCTCACTGGCTATTGACCACACTAAGCAAGGCCCTCGCTCTAGCTTTGCTCTGTCAAGTTTTTTTTCTACCAATGCCCTCTACAATCATCTGTCTTCAGAAATGGGTGAGGACAGAGTATAGATTTAAGTAGAGTTAAAACATTGTAGCTTCTGAATTCGTTGTTTTCTCTCTTAGCAATCGCGACGTTGTTAAACATCATACGTTTACTTCCATACAATAACACACATACAACACAATCGTAGCTGACAGAAATACGGCAGAATCGCCTTCCTCAGAGCTTGGAAGGGTACACTAATACGCAACTTACTAGGTCAAACACTTCAACAGCACAAACAGAAAGATGAAAATCTGACCGATAATTACAAGATCTACGGCTTCTCGAAAAAACCCACCGCTTGTTTTCATCTGTCTTCCACCGAGGAAAAACAGCCACTCAGAGTCGCATATGGCTGACGACTGCAGCACCCCCTATCAACGATCGATGCGAAGGTAATGGACGAGATCACGCGTG
This sequence comes from Angiostrongylus cantonensis, assembly GCA_009735665.1. NCBI lineage: Eukaryota > Metazoa > Nematoda > Chromadorea > Rhabditida > Metastrongylidae > Angiostrongylus > Angiostrongylus cantonensis. The sequence goes on from MQTX01000199.1 coordinate 19,995, forward strand.
ATCTCGGGACATTCCTCCCTGTTATTCATAATCCAATGCTGAGGTTAATAGAAAGTCGATCTTGGGTACTATTATGGTTTTTACTACGGTGTCAGCTTAACTGGCTTGAGTGCTGATTTGTGCTCTCCAATCAATTGCGTTGGGGTGTTATTGCTGATAGCACCATTTTAGTAAAAAACTTGCTGATAGAAAGGCAAAGTAAGGGCCATAGTATGGTGGATGAAGACCTTACAATTATATTTCATAGATAATAATGAATAAGAAGAAAAGGATTCAACCGTGTCAAATTGAAACAGTTATTTTTCTACCTGCACCTGCATAGGTCTGACTATTCATCGCACGACGATCACACAACTGTGCAGTCATACAACGTCACATTTTCCAAGAAGTAACATCGGCGGCAACGTAATGGTCTTTTTCAATATTGTATCTTGTGGCTGAATTGGTGGTGGTCGTCGAGTTCGTCTAAACCTTGTCGTAGATGGTGCTATATCTAAATTAGGTGACCAGCGCAACGATGGGACTGTATCCCAGTGGGCAACTTCTATGATAAACCTTCTCAATATCATTTGCACCGTATCACTTGTATCAAATATCCTCCAACGGTCTTTCGCTTCATCTTGCCTGCTGTGTGTTGATGAGCGCCGGATGGCGATTTACCGATTTACACCGCGGTTTATCACTCCAGCAGGAACTCTCAACCTGAGAAAGAGTCCGACGTTTCCATCAGGGATTCCAACTGAGAGTAAACTAGTACCAGGAATCACTGCGGTACTGGTACCAAATAAGTCAGAATTTGCCAAATCTCCCTCTGATCCTCAAGAGTGGCGATTGCCTAGGGTGGTCACGACCTAAGAAGGGCTTCGGCTAGGCTGACCTCGGGACTTCAGGGATTCATAATGGCTAAACCAGCAAATTTCCATGGAATGGAAAATCTCACACCATTTTGCCGACCACGAAAGTGTGCAAGCCTTGCTAGGCTGTGGGCGTAAGATTGAACCAGAGACCATGTGTGTAATATAAGACACCTCTAGCCACTGCGCTTCACAGGTTCCCTTTCCCATAAAATACCTATCTATGCAATTCTATAATAAAACCTATTACTGGTATTTCGTGAGTGCTCATCAAACAATTATTTTGAAAGAAGGACCAATGGTTTCCAATTCTATACGAAAACGAAAAAGAATAAATCAAGTGGCTTTGGTAGACAGTTGAGCTCACCGTGAATTCTTCTAACACTTTGAGGAACTAGTCTGTTCGAGATTAATCAAGTTGTTTCAGTGGGTCTTATGACGTAGTGCCATAGTGCCACTTTTGGCCTTCCTTGTCGAAGTTCACATACCAGTCGAGACATCAATTCTGAAGGTATCAAGTCGGATTCGAATCTTTTAACGTGCTTCTATCGGTTTTTTCTAACATCTATCGACATTCTATTGTTCACGTCTGTGATATCGATGTCAGCGCAATTTCACTTCGCCGTTTCTTTCATAAGTTTGGAAATAATACCGGTCGGTATTGGATTCTCGTTGTGCTGCTTTTCCATTGTTCCGAGTGAATAGTACTCCTCCCACCCCTTTGTTTTATTCTATTCATCTCATTTTCCGTATTTTTGCTGCTCCCTTTCTTCACATTTACCTTAGATGAAATGTCCGCTCACTATATAAAGGCATATTACTTCATTAATGAGAGTACAAGATTTTAATTGTGTTCTTTCAAATTGTTTTCCATTTTTATTTTCCTTCCATAGGCAGAAATGCTTTAGTCATTGCTTCAGTCAACTAAATATTACAGTTCTTTTTGTAAATTAAACGTAGATATATATATTTATATTTATATGTATTATGACCTGGAAGCCCAAATAAATGGGATCCTACGACATGGTAGAGCTCGGTGTCGCCGATGGCTAGTTTCTCCCCGAAACAGCAAAAAAGTGGTTTTTAGCGCAATTTAAAGCAGTGTTGCCTATATAGCCGTTCTTATGAGAGATGAGGACAAATAAATGGAATTTAAATGTTGCAGTTGATATGCTTCGATGGTTAACGAAACTCCAAATGGTCCAAGTTATCCGGATGGCCTAATAAAAAACAAGGATTGTATTTTGCTGTTTTCTTGACGAGTAAACATGAGATCGTTATTATACCTCTTATTTATTTACGAAAGCTGACTTTTTGATTGATTTCACCTTCGTCAGAGCCAGGAAAGGTCCAGTTGATTCCAATCTAGTCTGCGAAATGGTTTCATAACCTCAACAGAGAAGTCGGCACCTGAATTTCAGGAGCACTGGAAGCAATTTCTTGAGATGCTCACGTTCTTCCAGCAGCACTTTTGAAATAGGAACGTACAAACTCTAGGTCAAAAAAAAGTCTAAGATATTGCGTGAGGTCATGAGTGCTCATAATACCTTTTTTGCTGCGGTTGGTTTATTTTTGAGCTTTTGAAATTTATCCGAAACGGTTTAGGAGTTTTACGCGCTCGTGTTTCCATTTCAATGCTTGGAAAGTGACCTCTACTTCGAGATCTTGCCCGTTATGCCTATGGGTCCTATTCGTGCCTAGTAGAGCAATTCATTTGAATTCAAATTTACAGACGAGGTCTTCTTTTATGCGGTTGCACGGTGGTATACTTTGTGTTGCCAACGTCTCCAGACATCTTACGAGAGGCTAGGTTGATTGTGTCCAAACTCGTGCAATCACCTTCTCTACCATAGAAAAAACCTACGAAGTTTTGCGTTGAGCACAGGCGGGCATATAAGCAGTTACGAACCAGCTGGCTTCCTAGAGTGTTCGGTTGTGTTTTAACCACTTTTGTTGAGTTCTTTCTCGCCAGACTTATCGTTTGGAAGCTTTTTGTTTTCTCTAAATCTATTCCGATGAGCTGCTGTTTCGTAGCCATTCAAATTGGCTATTTGCCGCACCAAATTGTAAGATTTCTCTTCCTGCTTCCTTCTTGTACACATTGGAATTGTGTTGAATACGCAATTGTATTGTTCCATTAGTATTCAACGAGGTTATCAACTGATGAGGAGTGGATTTGGAAAGCTTTTCATCAAAACAATGAGAAGAATGTGTAGTTCCCATGAGAGTTCAAACAACAATGTGGTGAAATAATACTTGCTTTTTTTGAAGTTTGTTTACTGTTTGCCTTAAGTAGCGTAAGAAGCTGCTAATCATTACAGATTAATATTTTTCATTGACTGGATTCACTCACTTCATGAATTTTCTAACGATCGTCTAGGCCTTCGCAACGGTGCGGTTCAGGTTAATCGCGTCGAAATGCTAAGTCATCTACAGAATCTTCGCAATGGTGATAGGCATCTACTCTTTCAGGTTTACTACTCTTTTTCTCATAAAGGTGGATGAAAGGATAGCATTTTGCTTATAGAGCGGTATACATAGATAATTTCGAAGGTTAGTGTGTGAGTTTCTCCCAACAGTTTACCTCCTTATCGTGGCTGGGAGGCGCTCATGGGGCTGCAATATACAGCGAGGAGATTGATCCCCCAGTCTCTATTAGGAAGCCCAGCTAATAGTAAACCTATACCAGGATTCATCGCCGTCCTAGTAACAGGCTATTGGCATGGTGGCAAATTTTCCTCCGCCTCATGGGGCTGCAATATACAGCGAGGAGATTGATCCCCCCAGTCTCTATTAGGAAGCCCAGCTAAGAGTAAACCTATACCAGGATTCATCGCCGTCCTAGTAACAGGCTATTGGCATGGTGGCAAATTTTCCTCCGATCTACAAGAGCCGTAGCTGCCTGTATGGTGACAACATAGGGCAGACGTTAGCTAAGATGACCTCGTGAATCCGAGGATCCACAATAGTTAAACCAGCAAAACTTTGAAAAATGGAAGTTATGCTGGGCTCGCACAACCAGTAAAGATAGGCCATGGAAGAATCCAGTTAAGTATATGGGTTGAATAATGTACTTTTAGAGGACAGCCTATGCAGTAGTTTTTGTACTCGTTACAGTCTTCCAGCCAGTAGTGAAAGTAGGGCGAAGTCCTTTTTAGAGGTGTATTTTGAACTAAGTTACTGATTAATATTTTATCATTTTGGGAATAAGAATATGCTTGTTTAAGACGGTCGGCGTCCTACTTCCATGTGGCTTTTTTGCACCGCAGCACTTCTATATAAAAAGTTGGAACAACTTCAGCAGTTTTATCATTTATAGTTTTTATTTATTACATGACTGGAAATTGCATGAATCATACCGTACGGACCCATCGTTTGCATTCGATTCGTTTCCTCGTATCCACCATGCTGCTAAGGTCTTCGAACTTTTGCGTGTGGGATATTTATTTATACGATACTTTATATAGTGTTACACTGGAAGAAATCTGAATGATAGAGTTCAGCCCTACAAGCTGAAAAGCGTTTCGCAGATTAGAGTGTTAATCCGCAACAGTGAAATCACCACTTCATTATCCTGAAGTCCGCTAAAATCGGAGAGAAAACGACCATTACGTGATGCACACGGTGAAAACTATCACCCACTTCCAGTGATGTTTTCATCTGTGGTCTTGTAGAAATCAGTAATTGCAGAGAGAAGATAAAACGTCCATGATCAAGCCTATGTGGATTGCTTTACCTATTCTACTGTATTGATAACACTGTAAGTATGATTGAGTGCATATTTGGCCTACACGATTGTTTTAAAGGGTCTGCCGATCTATAACCTTAGTGTTTTTATCCTACCAGACGAGTTTATTACCAAGTTTTTGACCGTAGAGCAATGTGGGACATGGTCGGCTCCATCTAAAGCCGGCATCTCACCCAAACCGCACCAAACCGGAAACCACTGCACTGGTCATGCTCCCAAATTATCAATAATAATTAATGAATAAAACCACAACGTTGCTGAGATATTTGCTAAACTCTGGACCGCAGGTGTCTATGAAGAAGAACGAACGCGCTATTTTCCTTTCCGCGGAGTAACGCGTTCACCACCACATCATGCGGGTACTTCGTTTTGCCTGCCACTCAATTAATAAATACTAGACGACCCCGACTGGGAAGAAATACTTATGATTCTTGAGAGTTATTCAATTTTATAGGAGGAAAACGAGAAGTGAGTCAGGCGAGATAAAAGGTGAAAGGTAGAGGTCTATTTCCCAGGAATGAATTTCGTTTCTGGTTTAACCATACGTATAAGAATATATATATATAT
>MQTX01000199.1:26608-64190 GCA_009735665.1 Angiostrongylus cantonensis
TATATATATATATATATATATTCTTCTTGATTGTCCTTATTTAGTACATAAGCGTTTGCTCGGCACACCGTTGGAAGCATACAAGCGAACAGCTCTGGAAACAAACATCAACAGAGTGATCATTCTAGTTACAGTCTCAGTCATCAGTCTAGTCACGATGACTGCTCAGGAAGACACGACGCACGACGATCTTCGGGCGAAATTTACCGCCCGCAAGAAGGTGAATTGACGTTGGTAGCAACGAACGCGAACCATATAACGATGCCTGGGGAAGCTATAAAAGTTTTGTGAATGTTTATGGAGCGGGTTTACACAAGCACTCGTGCACACTTTAGCCGTCACCTTATCAATCATCGGGTTTGACGGCTTATACCAGATTAGCGTACATAGAATTTGTTTACTGAGCCTGCTGACATGTTACTTTTGTTCATCATGTTGCTCAGCCCAGTGTTTTTTCCCTTGGACGACTATTAGTTCATAAATTAGGGTGCCGTAGTATTTTTTAAAACACATTCATACACTTAGTTTTGATATAGCGGCCAGGTAAGCTACGCTTACTTTTCCCTCCCACACGCACGCATTTAAATCAACACCTGAGGTCTACCGTGTCCACTACCCGTTAAGAAAAATGCGACCTCCTCGCTAGCGACAGTTTCGGTGTCCGTACGAATAAACTTCACACTGGAAACACAGTTTTATGTGTAGATTATGAAGTGTGCAATACACCTTTCCTCCTAACATTGGTGGGCAAATTATCGTCTGAATACAAGAACCACTGCAAAAAAGGCAACTGTGTGTAGCAAAATAAATGCTAAGAAGGAATACACTGAAATAAGTGCATATTGACGAAGCTATTTTCAAATAGGCATTGAAGTCAATGCATATCGCTAATATGTAGATAACCGATAAGGCTACTGTCAAACGAATCTGCCAAATCGGTGTAATATCGACTCCAATTTAATATTGAATTAACATATTATCTGATCATCTACAAGGCTATTGGACTTATAGAGCATTTTAAATACAGATGGTAGAGGAACACTATTTCTAGTTATGAAAACTTACAGCAGTTCAGCAGTTCAAAGAATTTCTGTACTGAAACAGGTAGATCAAGCGAAGAAGAGTCTAAGGACTGATAGAAAATGTCAACAAACAACAATTAATCGTCATTCAGTAGAAAACCGGTTTTTCACCACAAACGGCAAATGACGGCGTTTATCGTCAATTGTGCCAGTTGCCCAAGAAATGCTAAAACTCGTTCAACCCTAGTGAATGAAGTGATAGGATGATTCTATCTATTCCATTCTTTTACTCTATCTTTCTAATCACTCGTTACCAGTTTTATCATGTAAAGGTGAATTATTGCAGAACTGTTTTGCAGTGGCAACCACGTGATCAAATCCAGTAGTCTCCAAAGTCTCCGTGATTGTGTATCACTCAAAATTCTCGTGTGTCTATTGGTTTGTTTCTAATGTACGAAAATTTTTGTGTAACAAAGTTATTTAGTTTTGTTCTTGTCGTTTTGTCTTCCTAAAATTTTCGTTTTGTCGATGACTCCATTTTTGAAACCCCTTCGTATAAATTGGTTATCGCTCAAAATCAGTGCGAGGGAAATGAAGTGATGAGACAGTTGTTTCTGCGTTCGTTTCAATGCATGTGATAAAATAAGATTGTTAGGAGTGTATCCTCTACCCAATCGCGAATCAGCTGCATCACAAGCGGTTGTGAATAAGGTATTCATTCTCCATTAGCGTCGTAACAACGCTGGTCTGTGAGCTCCGTTCGTATGAAACACACGAAAAGCATCACTACAGTTTTCACATGAATTGCTTCATTCTTATTGGTTCTATCAAGAGAATATAAGCCACCTACCGATTGTTAACCATTATCTGCCCATAAGGTAGATTGACTTCTTTCAAGACAATGGTGATTACTGGTGATGGTTTACCCTGATTCGACTTCCTGACAGAAATGCTGAACTCTACATGAATGACCATCTGGGAAAGAACACGCTGCGTTACAGCACTCTTGGACACCACGGAATACTTCCTTGTCACTTTGAACGGTGTGACGATAGGTGACTAGGGAACAGGAAAGGTTTTTGAAGTCCATTTCTTGACCATTTAGAAGTGTTTCATTGTCTTTCTAAAGTCTTACGATCTTGTTGTGCTTATCTCTATTTGTTTAGAAATTTCTTCAATGCTCATAACTTACTACAGTTTCTAGTAATTTCTAGTAATTAGTGGAAAATAGCAAAGATTTCGGAAGGCATTTATTTGTCAACTAGACCAGATTTGAGTTTTTAGTTATCGCATAGTCCAGGAGTGATTTCTAGCCGGAACCGATTCTGCTTCTTTGTTCACGATGATGTTTCAAATCTCGCTGGCGCACTAATTCAGTGAGTATTTGCTACTGTCCGAGAAGTTACCTAGGTCTAGACCAATTCATATTCGAATTATCCTCCACAGACGACTCGAGCAAATTACTTTTCGGAGCCAGAAAAGTCACCAAACTATTTTTGAAACCCTATAAACTTTCTAGGAGTTAGCGACTAGTTTTCAAACCGCTGTACTAGCTGGTTGAATTATTATCCACGTTTCTTTACTGCTGATGAGTCGTCCGGTACCTTCTTGTATCACGGACTAGATTGTCGACTTCCTGACAGAAATGCTGAACTCTACATGAATGACCATCTGGGAAAGAACACGCTGCGTTACAGCGCTCTTGGACACCACGGAATACTTGTCACTTTGAACGGTGTGACGATAGGTGACTAGGGAACAGGAAAGGTTTTTGAAGTCCATTTCTTGACCATTTAGAAGTGTTTCATTGTCTTTCTAAAGTCTTACGATCTTGTTGTGCTTATCTCTATTTGTTTTGAAATTTCAATGCTCATAACTTACTACAGTTTCTAGTAATTTCTAGTAATTGTATTCATTCTCCATTAGCGTCGTAACAACGCTGGTCTGTGAGCTCCGTTCGTATGAAACACACGAAAAGCATCACTACAGTTTTCACATGAATTGCTTCATTCTTATTGGTTCTATCAAGAGAATATAAGCCACCTACCGATTGTTAACCATTATCTGCCCATAAGGTAGATTGACTTCTTTCAAGACAATGGTGATTACTGGTGATGGTTTACCCTGATTCGACTTCCTGACAGAAATGCTGAACTCTACATGAATGACCATCTGGGAAAGAACACGCTGCGTTACAGCGCTCTTGGACACCACGGAATACTTGTCACTTTGAACGGTGTGACGATAGGTGACTAGGGAACAGGAAAGGTTTTTGAAGTCCATTTCTTGACCATTTAGAAGTGTTTCATTGTCTTTCTAAAGTCTTACGATCTTGTTGTGCTTATCTCTATTTGTTTAGAAATTTCTTCAATGCTCATAACTTACTACAGTTTCTAGTAATTTCTAGTAATTAGTGGAAAATAGCAAAGATTTCGGAAGGCATTTATTTGTCAACTAGACCAGATTTGAGTTTTTAGTTATCGCATAGTCCAGGAGTGATTTCTAGCCGGAACCGATTCTGCTTCTTTGTTCACGATGATGTTTCAAATCTCGCTGGCGCACTAATTCAGTGAGTATTTGCTACTGTCCGAGAAGTTACCTAGGTCTAGACCAATTCATATTCGAATTATCCTCCACAGACGACTCGAGCAAATTACTTTTCGGAGCCAGAAAAGTCACCAAACTATTTTTGAAACCCTATAAACTTTCTAGGAGTTAGCGACTAGTTTTCAAACCGCTGTACTAGCTGGTTGAATTATTATCCACGTTTCTTTACTGCTGATGAGTCGTCCGGTACCTTCTTGTATCACGGACTAGATTGTTCTCCTTTCGTTCTTCCGGTGCAGATACCTAAAATAATAAATAACAGTATGATCTTAACAACATGTTCTCTCAGAGGAGGTATTAAAAACACTTCTGCACGATTTATGTGAGTCGCCTGTCAAAGGAGGGCTGTGTGTAGCGCGATGGTTAGAGGTTTCCTGAAGTAAAAATACAATCACTAGTTCGATCTCGAGATCGGACTAAGTTTTCCATCCCTCCGGTGTTGGCGAATTGCTTCTGGTTTTGTCTGGAAGGTTAAAGACAGTAATTCTCACTAGCGAACTTCTTTTAAGCTCGGCATTCAGCAAATATTTCTCGATATTCTTGTTGAACAAACACGAGGTCATACAACCATGCGCGACTCTGATCGGATGTTCTTCCTCAGTAGAGGACACGTAAAGAAACGGCTCTGAAGAAGGCGATACTGCTGGAATGTCACCTTTAACGAAATAATGAATAAAATGGAAACATTGCTATGAAAAGATTAGCTCCTCCAACCAGTCGTTGTACAGAAGAAATATGCTTTCAATAGCCTTTATTATTCTATGAATGGAATCAAATCCATGGCGCATTCTTAAGGTCAACGCTGATCGACCTATTTTTATCCTTTGAAGGTAAATTCGTCGTGCGTAGACGAACACTTTTTTTCTATTAAATTGCTTCTAACAATTGGTCGACCACTGCCTTTCAACGATTATCGTATCGTTTATAACCAAGATTCATTTCAAGTGCCCTATGGATTTCACAAAGGCTTTTAGCTCTAATTTTTTTAAAAGGAATTCCTCCATTTAGTCATCTCCATGAATTGAAATGGACGAGTAAAACAACTGCACCCGCTCATTTCGTGTAATAGCTGGCTAGATGGATTGGAATTCATGTAATATCAACTATTTCTATTGAACACGTTCGGTTGACGTGCAAACTCGTGCTAAATTCTACGGCGCACTTACCGGAGGATCGGCTATGATTTAATGTTGTTGTAATCATTGGCCTTCTTACGTCTAAGCGGGTTTTTCGATAAAACACAATAATTTCTCGATCGCTAAAGAATTTTAGTGGTTTAGAAGTTCATAGATTTTTAAAAGACTTTGCTCTATCGCAAGAAATATATGACTTTTACACAGTATCCCCACAAATTCAGACATATTTAGAGTTTAGATTTCCGAAGAGTTGACAGCGAGGTCTCCGTTTCTGAGATTTTCATGGGAAGATTGAACTCGAGCTGTAAATATCCACAATTCATTGGAGTACACGTGTCCTGATGAACGAACTCTAATTTACTCAATTCCTTTCGCGTTGAAAATGTGAGCTTTGGAGGAATAAAATGAAAGAAATATAGCTAAGAGGCTCAAGAATATAAAAATTTCACCACGGTAGAACAAGAAAGCATTCATTCGGGCAAAGTTTTTTAGATTTTAGTAGTTTTCATTTTTCTATTTTATTTTATATGGCCCGTCTTCACGTATATTGTGTAGATCCCAGCACTTCTCACATTCGATTCGTTTCTTCGCATCCATTATCCACTAAGATTATTCCAGTTTTTACTTGTGGCTTCAGCTGCTGCTTGAGAACTTTCATTTTATCCTGAATGCCGTAAAATGGTGGTAGAGTCGATTCTCCCTGGAGTTCTGTGATAGCTGGGTGGAGCGTTCCCAATTGGATTGCAGACAGTGATTATTTTCCGAACAAGTCCGGTACCAATTTCCCGATCCCAGAGGCATGAGAGGCTTGGTTGTACCGGTGCGGAATCGAAATAGGACCATGCTCGTGATGACGTAAATCACTACCACACTGCAATCCACCCCATGCGTGGTTTCCATTGCAACTAATGAAGCCCGCTATGAGCCGAGATATACTGACGTGAAATAGGAACCCATCCCCATACTTGACAGTTTGAATAGTGTATGAGAAAGAAACAGTAATTAAGGCATTAAATCGTTTTAAGTTTAAATGGCTATTATTTGAACTATGTTGAAATCTTATACCGTAGCTCGACTAAGATGAAACTAATTTAGTTCACCAATGTTTTTTTCACATTTGAATTTCACACATCAGTTGTTGGGCGAATTTTTAGCTCGAGCCCAAAATATTTCCTATGTTTTGTGTGGACAATGCTGATTAAGTTGATATACATGACTCGACTTAGAGTAGCTAAAAGGCTCCCGTAAATAACTCATTCCTTTCGTGTCTTTCTAACCGATTTTTTTCTCTTACTTACGGCCTGTGGAAGCTTGTAGCCCTCAGCATGGTAGGCTCACCTAACACCTGCTGAGTTCGAGTCCGCTACTGTGCATTCATTATTGCACGATAGGTGGAGAATAGTACAGTAATAGTGATGCCGATCATCATGAACACGGTGATCGCTCGATTTCGCCCGCTCCGGGCTCATCAAGCCACTCATCCCTCCGAGGTTGGGGAATTGCTATCGGTCTTGGCGGGAAAAAAAACTCTGCAAGTGGAAGTGGAACGCTCTAACCCGACTATCTCATGACTCCAGGGAGAATTGGCTGGGTTGGGGAATTGCTATCGGTCTTGGCGGGAAAAAAAAAACTCTGCAAGTGGAAGTGGAACGCTCTAACCCGACTATCTCATGACTCCAGGGAGAATTGGCTCGAGTGGCATTTTATGACATTTGATATGAAAGGAAAATTCTCAAGCAGTGGCCGAAACCAAGCATCAAAGTTGGGAGACTGTGAATTATGGATGCGAGGAAGCAAGTCGAATGTGAGGAGTGCTGGGATTCACATAGTGAATTCGAAAGACGAGTGGTATAAGATAAAATAAATAAAAAAATAAAAACTACTGCATGACATGTCTAATCACAGCGACACTTGCTCCATTTCTTATCGAATTATATCACTGAAAGCCATCAAGATGGAAACTTGGTCTATATTTTGTCTGTTCACCGTATTCATCACTTTTATATCCGTTTTCGCTCACAAACAAGAAAGTACTACTGCAAGTGTGTCCCGAACAATTTTTCTAGTTCGATCATTTTTTTTGTGTTCTTTTTAACAAATGAGAACTTATCAACAAAGCCACTGTTTCTTGGTGTGACGTTGGGTTAAAAACTGCAAGTGTTACATGAATTGCAATAGATCACATTGCATGACAGCTCATGTTGAAAGCTTGCATTTCTGTGGCTTTTAATTTTTTTGAGGCTATTCATCTGTTTTTATTTTGTTCATTTTCCACCCAGAGGAGAGAACCGTGTACCTAATGGAGTTTCTTTCTAATAAGCGGTTGTAGAAAAGAACATTCATCATTCATTTTTATCACATCATTTTCTCTCATGCAAGTACTAAACGCTTAATCAACGATGGATGCTTAAATACCAGCAAAGAGACCGAAACTGAGCATTGTATGCTTCCTACTTGTTTGTAGGCAGGTGTAGCATAGTGCTTAGAAGTATATGTAGTGCACACGTGGTCATTGGCTCGAACTCGGAAAAAGCTCCCTTCGAATCGGCAAATTGGCAGCAGGCATAGTTAAGAGATGAAAACACTGTTATGATATATTGGTAGACCTCCGCAAAGAATGCATAAACGAATTATAGGCAGCAGGCATAGTTAAGAGATGAAAACACTGTTTTGATATATTGGTAGACCTCCGCAAAGAATGCATAAACGAATTATACACTCAGTCACCTCTACGATAAGCAATGAAGTCGATGGCTCATGGTGCATCTCTTGGTGTTTAGTAAGCGTGAATACTTTATCCTTTATCCCTCACCTCTTTTAAGTCACATAATTTCTTAACTACATAAACAGATCGTTCTTAAGAAAGCAGAAAATGTCGAGTGTACCAGCTGCCATCAGCCACTCAGCCATCTCAGTGACTGCACTTCAATACCTCGTCACAAAAGAAAATCACGCATTCATTTCTAGCTATGTCGAAGTCTTTGTTTACTTGCATAAAGGCACAATTTTTGGATTACCGTAATCAGAGTGCCTAATTTCTTATCGAGCTATTTGCACCTGCCTAAAAAATCGCCGTCTATAGGCGGCAAATTATCCATCCAAAGCTGAGAAAATAATTCGGAACATGTCACAATGTACAGCGTTCGAAAATGCATCAACTAAATCAATGTGGTAGGTCGGAAAACTCAACACATCTGCCACAGTCCGTACTGTGACTAATCCGTGTATTTGCCTAGATCTTGACGTTCGTCGTACGAGAGAAAGAGCAGACGTCTGCGCCCACTGTATTTCATCGTGCTTTGCTGACTCGGCTTCGCATTAGTGTGACTTTTGCTATTCACCAGCTTCTTGCCCGCCCCTCATCATCAGCACCCACGTGTACAGTTTCGATCATTTGGTCATACATTTCTTGATCACATTTGTTGCTGGTGATTCTGCCTCATTTTTTACCAGTCTATCAACTAACTACAAGAACCCTGATGAAGGAATTCATATCGCAAGACCGCAGACCTCTTTCTGATAAACAAAGGCTCGAGTGCAGGTACGGTGATAACCTGGGAACATTCTAAAGCGACTATCTCTATCGTACCAAAGAAAATCGAATTCAGCTAATATTTAGCATAGGAGAGGATACATCCTCAAGTTGTGGGGCGAAGTTACCATGCGAACTTGTATACCTGGATAGATGACGTTCACAAGCCAATAAATCATATGGGACAACAGTAGAAACCCGCAAGACAAGTGAGAACGAGCTTTCTAGGTGTATTCGTTGTTTCTTGCCTTAGACGTCAACTATTCGCTGTTGTTTTATTGACCACGCTACATCTTTACCATAACTACTCGTCAGTCGAATGACTATAGTCGATCTATGATGTCTAGCGGCTGTACTGCTGAACACACAGAGCATAGTGTTTGGCAATTCCAATTCTCCAGCTTATAGTTGCCTTTTTTATGTCATTTCTGTCTATTGGTTTGATATGTGCTTGGGTATTCCTGTAAGAAATTGCTTACTGAAAATTCCTTCCTTCATCTCGTAATTCCGCAGGAATTCTTTTGTCCAGATTATAACGGCGAGGCGACAAAGCGCTTGAGTTAATTTAACGAGAAATGCTGGAAATTGCGCGATGGTGTCAATAACACATAGTGAAAGTGTCGCCATTTTTCGACAGTACTTTCTTTTCCGTCAATACAAGGCCGAAATTTCATTAAATTATCAATTATTCGATTACGTGTAGTGGAATGCGTAAAGGTGATCCGCAAATCACTTGTGGTCTTAGGTTCGATCCTATGCCCTCAGCTAACCAAGCCTTCCATCCTTTCGGGTTCTACAAATTGGTTTCAAACTGTTCTGAGAGGATAAAATTACGGACCTGATAAAAAGGTAAGATACTGGAAGTTATTGTATGTGGCGGATATGTATCCAGTAATCTTTACATTGGCTAAGAATGAAATCACGTGCATGCGGAATCCCTGAGGAGGCGATCAACAACGAGTGCTTTATCCTTTGCCTTTATGAGTTCCTAATGCTGCATGGAAGAAGAAATGCGGTAGACTCATCGATTTTGGTCTTCATGACCTATAATTATTATCCTACCAGAGAGGTTAGACTACCGATGTTGTTTTCAGAAAGATATTCTTGAAGTCTTTGAAATTTAAAACGGTGAACCCAATGGCAGGATTTCTCACATGTTTCTCTTAGTTTCTGTCCTATTTCTTTTAGAACGTAAGGCGTGTATTTTAGAAGCAAGTCAAAACATTCTCCGCCCACTCTGTTGAAGTCTGTGGTATTCTTGAACACATCGGCTTCAATAATTAGTCATGACTTCCTATTTGCTAAGGATATTTGAAGCGCAAAGAGAGGAGAAGAAGAATAATACTACCGTAGTAGTTTTCACCCATGCAGTTCTTCGAAATGTTCACAAAAAATCTGCTACAAAAATATGAAGAGATCCTCGGCTACTGTAGCTCAAAATACTCGTGATCACCCTTATTGTCTTCTGACAACGAATTTACCGTGGTTTCGCATGTTGTCATTTTTCTTTGCTCCTTCTATTTTTTCGATTCATTCGATGGTTAACAAGATTATAGATATTATAGATGATGCAAAAAACTTGTTGTTATACTTCCAGAGTGGATAACATGACCGGTTCCTTTCCAGTCGAAAGCCACAGACCATGAACACTTCATCCAGCTCATTTGGCAACACTTTCTAAAAAGGAGAGAATCCACACACTCATCTTATGCAAAAAGGATGCGCAAGGGACAAGAGTTGTCTGATCACCACATAAGCGAAGAGTAATCGGAAAAAAGTATATTCCTATTACCAGATCAATTTTTTGAGTGGGTTTTATAAGCAAACTGCGGGTTATCCTTGTGTTCCTATTAAGGACAAAGGATGAAAACCAACCAATTGAGAAAGCATGATCTTGACAGAGATTTCGCTATGTGGACCGCTTCAATGTTACTGGTCGCTGGTCGTAGAATTCTGTATGGACTATTACCACCTGCACATCCTAATGCCGTATTCACGAAAAAGCATTTGACAGCGTCGGGTTAGTCGAGCTAGGAATTAGTTAATGAAAAACAGCACTAGCTACGTGTTATCGTAAATTTACCGTTACCATTCAATTCTTCCATACTTCTTTTATCGTTTCTTTGAAAAAGGTGACTCGAGAATGCAATATTATATCTCGAAAGTTGCTTACCTCTTCCATTTAATAGGTAATATAGGCGCTCCACTAGGCAGAAGAAGCTGTAGGCAGGTCTCGGTGTAGATTGCTACCAAACAATTTTACTTACAAAATAAAGAGCAAGGCAAAGAATAAGTGCGAAGAAGACGTTTTTCCTTAGAATGGTTTTGCTGTAATTTGAAACGGATTGAAATCTAAGATTTTGTAACTGTGAAGAATTTGTGCTTTGTTACAATAGATTTTTAAATAAATATGAAGAACAACTTTAAAAATGGATTATACTGATGATAAGCTGAAACATGGCGCACTCTTCACTCTTTCGTAAAAAAAAATTTGCCTCCTAAAAGAAGAGCTCAAAGCTCCCAAGCGAGGTGCCAGCGTTCCTAATGAATCTTATAAGATGGGTGGACGAGTTCCTTGCCTACATGAACGAGTTGTCATTGTAACCGGATTAGTGCTACGGATCTCAGAACGACACTCTAAAAATAAAAATCACCATCCGCTGAAGCCACCTAAATCACTAAGTTTGACGAAAGAGCTATCCAAGTATACAGTCAGTCGTGAGTTAAGAGAATTTGAGTGTACTTGAAACCTTCCTGGAAAGCACCAGCTTCACAGAATTTTTCTAGAAGGAAGTTTCTAAACGTAATTCCAACATCCACTCGAATGTTCAGTTTTTTTAGAAATTTTTCTACACAGGTGCTTGTAGCGTATTACTTATGGGCGCTCTGCAATGCACAAGGTTTTTCGTTCAATACCGCACCTAGGACTGACTAGTCATCCTCAATCCATTCGGGTTCGGGAAACTAGTAGCACACATACTGTAGAATATAGAAACATTGACTTGATGACTTGGTAGATTGGTAGATCACTGTAAGACGTTCTATTACCATGTATGCATAAAATCATCTCTGCGGTTCTAGTGGAATCAAATACATCCTGCGCATCCTTAAGGGAATGAAAACCTCCGAGCCATTTACGCCATAATGTGACCACTTAACAAAGTGGTCATATATAGATTGATTTCTTCATGCTTGTATCTGACATTGAACACACACAGCACGACAAGTTTAGGCTAGTGAAGAGGAAGACTTAAATGCCCTCTGGTGTGATCCTTCTCACTTATGCGACAGCTGTGCTCGTCCCCTCCGCAACCCTCATTTCTTCAGAATCGTTGCCTGAAATGTGCACTTAGAAGATTGCTGGCCATCTCCGTAGAACCCATCATCAATTGTTATAAATTTTTAAATTAACGTTCGTTTTTGCTTTTTTGGTGCCGAAAAAGTTTGAATGGATCTCGCTCTCATCAACTTCTAGCGGCTGCTACACTTTACTAAATCGGCACAGAACGCTATCAACTTGGCACGTTCCTCAGATGTTTTGCACCATAAAGCTCTCTCTTTCTCTCTCTCTCTCTCTCTCTCTCTCTCTCTCTCTCTCTCTCTCTTTCTCGGCGTTGATCAATCCTTGTGGAATGCGCCATGCATTCGACTTCATTAAGTATCGTTAGAGGTGATTGAATGCATATCTGGCCTTTACAATGACTCGCGGTGGCATGCCGATGTATCGAGCCAGTGCTGCTATCCTCCCAGACAAGTCTAGTACCAATTTGCCGCCTCTAGAGGGTTGGAAGGCTTGGTGGGCCATGGGCGCAGGAATCGATTCCACGTGCGTGTCGCAGTGGGGCCTCCAACCACTGCGCCACGCGCGCCCCTGTTCTCCACCATACTGATTATTATATTATTATTATTATTATTATTTATTGATTGAACAGATTCTCTCATAACGTTGCATACCCTTGGTGGTACCTCTTCAACGTCATAATCCAAATTATCGATTGATGCTTATTTGCTGAAGAACGTATGTCTTCCAAATGTTGTCGAGAACACTGGAGAATCTAGGAAAGCTGAATGCTCGCAATGTTGTGTGGAGATGGTCTCAGTTTATACTATGTATCGTACTTTATAGGGGCGTGTAGCACAGTGGTTAAAGGGGTCGCGGGATCGAGCCCGCGCCCATGGCTCACCAAGTCGTCCATCGCATCGTGGTCGGCAAATTAGCAACAGATCTGTATGAAAAGGTAGCAGTGTTGTCTCGGTGTATCACTAGGCCACCGCGAGTCATTGTATAGGCCAGATATCCATTCAGTCACCTTTAAAGACCCTTAGTGAAGTCGAATGGATGGCGCATCCCTCAAGGATTGATCAACGCTGAGAGCTTTATCCTTGTTTTATCCTGTTTCTATCATACTATAACGGATGACCATAAACCACGGGCAAGGATGTACGTCTTAGCAAGTTCAATTTCTCATAATCATGTCGTAAATTATTCTTTTTGTTCGTACCAAATCGGAATCGTAACGCTGACTTGCACATCAATCTACTTGTTTCTGCCACAACCGTATTTTACAATGAATATTTTTCCTTACTGTACTATAGCCTGTTCAGTAGTGTCAGATCAATAACTGTACTTGATCCTTAAGAGAAAAAAACTAATAAAACTGCATTTTCCAACTACTAAACAGGTGAAAAAAAATACAGTTGTTACGTAGCTATTTTTGGGTGGTCCGTCTTTATTTGTCATGTGGGTCCTATCATTTTTTCATTCGTACTGTTGTGTTATAGCCGTCATCCATGAGTATGGTCAGGAGCGGATTAAGAACTGGCTGAAACTTCAAGGGTCTATCATCGTTTGCTGTTTTTCTTTAATGAGCATGCACGAACTTGGTATTATAGAATTTATCGGCACACAATAGCCGACGTTTCGTTTCGGCGGTTTCGCTTTCTTTAGACCCTGGGAATGTCGAATTGACATGTAATCTGCTCAACCAAACACTTTCGTAACCTCAGCAGATAAGACATAACAAATAAATCTGCATTCGCATAATAAACAGCTTCTAAAACACCTGAACCTGAGGTATGGCACGAGGTCATGCGTGATAACAAGACACTCCTCCTTGTAGTTCATTTTTTGATATGTGGAATTAATCCAAAGTGCTTTGGGAGTTTTACGTGCTGATGTTTTGGATTACTGAGCGAGGATAGTGACTTTTACTTCAAAATCTTTTTCGTTATGTTCCTGTGTTCTATGAGCGCCTAGTGGCGTGTTTCGTTTCAGTTTAAATTTACCGGCTAGATATTCTTTTAAGCGGATACAGAGCGGTCTACACGTTTCGGCGATGTATTTGTCCCCACACACTTTACAAGTGACTAGGTACACTGTATCTGAACTTTTGCAATCACCGTCTCTACCGTCCAGCCATATTATGCAATTTTTCGTTGCACAGAGACGGTTATGTAAGCGGTAATGAACTAGCTGAGGTTTTCGAGTGTCCGGTGGTTTTTCCATAACTTTAACCGATTTCTCTAGGCCGGCCGTTTTTAAGCCTGTTTCATAGCTGCACCCACTTCGTTCGAAATAAAGAGAAAGATGAACGGGACCTTATTATCGTTTGATCCGTAAAATGCTGGATAAGCGTGACTTTCTATCGATTCCGAAAAATTCATGCTAGGGCTTTTCCAGGTCTTCATCACAGGTTGATGGCAACACTTTTGAGTTTGAAAGAAGTTCGCTACCTAGCGATTCCGTTTTTTTCTGGTGTGCTCCAGTTCCTGTGATGGCGCCGAATTCTATGATTAGTTGACCGACCGCTGGAAGACTAGATAACCACAATTTCACTTGCTTCATTTATGATTGCAATTTTAGACACAAATAATAATATTTTCGGCAGTTACACTAAGCAACTATTGTATTATTTCTTACAACTGACTTTTTATTAACCTCGGCATTGATCAAGTAATTCTTCATATTCTTATTGAGCAAACGCAAGGTGTTATTTTATTCTTTATTTACGCACAAGCTGACGTTTCGGCGAACTTCGCCTTCCTCAGAGCCTGGAGAGGTCAAGTTAACAGCAATCTACTCGGCCAAACACCTCCATAACTAAACAGAGAAAACGCTAAACCAAGATTTTAATCACATTGAACACGAAATGGTTTCGTCGCATACTCACCGCTTTCCATGAGTATTCCACTGAGTAAGTCACGTGGAGCCAACCGCCTAAAGTTTACATGGAAGCGTAATGTACCTCTCACATCAAAACAGTAGCCTTAAATACTGCCCGATATCACGTGTGATAATGAGGCATTCCTCCCTGCGGTTCATTTTCGGATTCTTGGAATTAATCCAGAATGCCTCGAGAATTTTGCACGTCTCTGTTTTCGCCTTCTGTGCGAGGTTCCTCACTTCTATTTTAAAATCTTCCCTGTTATGTCTCTGTGCCTTATGCGTGCCCAGTGGGGTACTTGGACTAGCTTTAGCTTTTCCGACTAGGTGTTCTTTTATGCGGACGCAGAGTGCCCTACTCGTTTCGCCAATGTTTTCGTGTCCGCACATTTTGCAAGAGATCAGATAAACTGTACGCGAACTCATGCAATCACCGTCTCTGCCGTTGGGGCAAATTGTACGATTTTGCGTTGTACATAGACGGCCATACAGGCGGTTGCGAACTAGTTTGCTTTTTAGAGTGCTCGCTGGTATTTCGACCATTCTAATCGAATTCTCTAGACCGACCCTTCTTAAGCAGCGTAATACAACTGCACTTAGTTCGTTTGAGATGAAGGGCAGGATAAACGGGACCTTACTATCGCTAGAGCTATTGTTCGGGGCTTGGCCTTTCCTCTACACCTGTGCCGAGGAGCTACAGTTTCTTAGCCATTGGAAACGGCTATTTCCCGCGCCAAGTTCCGGGTTTCTTCCTTCTGCTCTCTTCCTGTACACATGCTGGTGGCTGTTTGAAACATGTTTCTAACAAACGCCCTTTTCGTGTGAGAGGGGTGAGAAGAGAGGTAATGGACCAAAATGTTTTTACTACTTGGCTTTCGGTACCACTTCGTAAAGTAGTAGTTTCCTATATTATTGTATTCTATTGCCTGCTCACTGAGGTCACAAAGTCAACGACTTGTGTGATAGTTGAAGGTCTTGTCGGTCCTCATGGAAGTGACAGCTCTGAGATCACTATGGTCTTGTAAAGTTCTTACAAAGTCCTGGTAGCCCAAGGGTACTGATAATGCTATTTTACCTACCACACATTATTAGTGATTTCTTGCACGGGGTGTCCAACATTTCGTGAATGGCGAATCTGTAATAAAACAATAGATTTAACTTTGCTTTGATCGCTGTTGCCCACGAAGTGGAAAGAGGAAGAGAGTAGCGTAATGTAACAAAGGAAGTGCCTTAGCTTAATTCGTTTCCAGTTCGCTTACTATCCCCGGTCAATTATGTCCTTCTCACGGTCGATTAAAAGTGAATTTGCTTCATAGCGAATGAAATAGACTGTCTCATTTATTGATACTCATCTATTGCAGCCTATGGATCAGGCTAAAAGTACTCTAAGCCAACCGGTTAAAGAATAAATGACAACACATTTGACGTTTATCAGTCTCTGACGGATGTGCCATGCATTCTACCCATTCGTAACATCTTAGACGTTGTTAAGTGCATATTTGGCCTATGCAATGACTTGCGATGACCTACTGATATGTCAAGGCTGTAATTTTCTGCCACTGGACAAATATATATATATATATATATATATAACTTTTAATGAAGCTGAGATCACAAGTCAAAGGCAGGGAATGTTTAGGAAAGCCATAAATGGGATAATATATTCTAAAACAAAATGAGTACTTGAATATCCTAATTCTTACCATGTGCACCTCATTCTTTATTTTCAAGGGTTTTCTTTAAGATCTTAATGAAATCCTTGGAGGGGCGTTATCAACTGGCCATCGCAGACAGTCCCCAACTTGTGAATACCCCAGTGAGATTTTCCATCCAAGCTCCTTCCAGGTTGGTGGTGATTCAACTTTTAGCTTGGACTATTCTAATGAAAATTATGAACACCCTGTTAAACCTCATCGCGGTTGGACACAAAGAACACTCTCAGCAACCACTTTTAAATGCCTCTTGCCCATCGAAGTCATGTCGTTTTCTCCTTGCTATTTTTCTGCAATATTTAGCTTATCATTTTGTGGTATTCCTTTCTTGGTGCCATACTTTTCTTCATGTTTTCATTTGCTCATTTATATTGCTATAGATGCAAGTGGTGAAAGCCGCTTAGTAAAGTATAATAGTAGAATCCTTTTTGTATAGCATTGTTCAGACGTTTGAAATATGAAAATGTCGTCTCCAACAAAGTGCTAAAAAATTAAAAGTGAGAGTATAGAAGTTGCTATTCGGCCGAGTGTCTGTCTGTTCGGCTTTCGTTTCCGCTTTGTGGTTTCCCTTTCTCCATTGTCGGCCAACCACACACTGATGTGACTGAATCACTCCGTTTTTTTGTCATCCAATCATTTTTTCGTTGCATCACGCGCGCATACCCTTCCGGCTACATCCCCTATCGGTGCAGTGGAGCGGACAAGAGTGCTTATACCAGAAAAATCTCGGACAAGTCCGCTTCAGTGTCACTTATTCTTTTTCATATTTGCTCTTACGTTCGTCTATTGCGCCCTTTAATAGTTATTTTAAACTACTATTATAATAGAATGTCAGAGAAGTACCCACTTGATGGATTTGTTCCACCCAATGAAATCCAGTTAGTTTGAGATCCTTCGTTTTTGTAAGATGCCCATTTTTAGGTTTAGCTTAGATCATAGAACTGCTTGAACTGTGACAGAGACATGAAAACTTTGATATATAGAAAGGGTGCCGCTCTCTCAATGGTAAAAGTGCTTCAGAACAAGAATCAAGTATTCAAATGCGATTCGGTTAATGTTACGGTACTGTGTATCGATTTTATCATATTGGCGCATTATAATATTAAACTTGGACAGCTAATGTAACTTAGATATTCGTAGTCAGGGAGCAATGGTTTCGAGACTCAGTAAAATTCATCCCGTCTAAAGGTTAATTCACATTCTGCCAACCTTATCCAGCCGATCAATTGTTGTTTGGACATTGGGTGCATTCAGTGGTCCAGTATCTTTAGGCATGTTTCTCATCGTTGCTAGCTACTTTCTTTAACGTTCTTCATTCCATAATTTTGCAAATTTATGTGTTCTTGCTGAAGTTACTGTCCAATCAACAAGGACAACATTAAAATCCAGCACTGGATATATCATCTACCAAACAAAATGTATGTTGACGAAGTAAACGGATTTGTAGACATAATATTTTTTATGCATAACTAAATGGCAGATTTGTTTACTTAAATGGCCCATACTCACTTTTAGTCCCTTCCTCAGCACCCATGTGGTTCATTTGTTAGCTTACCACCGCCGTCTATGAAGGTTATCAGGCTCTTTCATGTGTTCAATTCTTGTTAACGTTCCATCCACTGTTATTCATCATCTATACTTTTAATGGTGATGGGTTTTGTTGAGCTTGTATTGAAATCTTGAAGTAGTTCTAGAAATGCGCTAGCACATCGCCTTGGCCACTCACAGGCCACCTTGGATCAGATGGAGACTTGCTCGGATAATGCCAGAACACGTGCGGTCATTAGAATTAGTGATCACTATTTAGGGCAATTCAAAGGTCGATTATTGTACATCTGAGTTCGTTAAATGTTAAGTCATAATTATCTAGGAGTTATTGGTTAAAAATTTTCCCAGCTAGATCTTAGGAAGAAGCTCTCCAAAGCGCCACAGATCGTGTCAAGTGTCCCTAACTAACTAACAAATAGCTGTAATCCATTATTGAATAAGTTTTGTCTTTGTTATGCGTTTTCTTTATTTTTTATACGATTAAGTAATTCTTTTTTCTGTTATTCGAATGCTTCTCATTCCTGCTTTCCTTCCATAGCTGTGTTCTATCGAGTCATCTTCATTGCTATCAGCGTTGTCGACTCATTCCTTAACACAGTGATTCGTTTTGTTTCATTCTCGTTAACTTTAAACGGCAACAAATCATTGACGATCATTAGAGCTATCGAAATGTAAAAAGTGAGAAGTAAGGAGGAATGATTGAAAGCTGGCGCTTCCTAGTTAGACAAATAATCGATGTGTGCTTGACTAAAATGTGAAATTTGAGAGGAATTAAAGTAATATTTAAATCAGAAGAAGTAAAATAATGAGTGATATTCTTCCGCTCATTGAATTAACGATCCCTCATAGATCGATAAATTTCTAATCTGGGATAGACTCCTTACGACCCTGAAAGTCTGGAGACGGTGCGAAACTGTGAGGGCTTGAGCACAACGGCACCAGACTCCCAAGGCGAATCACGGTTAACCAGCATTTAACAACACTCCTGAGGGAAATCAAGTTTTAGCACCAATCAAGCTCATTTTTCGCGAATGGTGGAGCCGGAAAAAGGAATAGAATGAAAGAACAGGGATCCGAACGCTACATGAGGGCTGGTTGTACGAAAAAGAACTGTTTTGTGAGAACGTAGCAATGGTAGTGATCACATTCATCATGCAGACAGTCCAATTTATCAGACGCTGATTACCTCTTCGCCCCATTAAGCCTGTCTTCCCTTCGAGGTCGGGAAATTGATAACAGATTTGTCCCGGACAAGCTGCCTCTCTCTAGTTCGCATGGAACGCCATAACACGGATATCTCAGGATTTCAGGGAGAATAGATTAGACTAACATTCAGCGGCATTGTCGACGAGGTTTAAAAATCTTGAAGCAGGACCCAAAGCTACAAGCAATTCGAAGACCTACGTGGATGGTGGGTGGATTAGAGGGAGCGAACCCTAATGCAAGTGCTAGGGTACCGCGGTGTGAGACCTGTGATGTGATGTAATAATAATAGCAAGAACGTAGTACTTCTTTTATTGAGCAGAGCCGAAGAAGTTTCACGGACTTGGCTCGAACTTCGTAATCAGTCATCATCTTCACACGTGACTGGTTACGGTATGAGAAACAGAGAAAGTTGGCGAATGTCGCATAAGTGACTTACAACGAAATGGTTTGTAATGAAGAATTACGCCGAATTAGTCACACCTGAAAATTTGCTAACGTGTGCGAGTTCAATAGCTATCGCGAAAAACAACCACCTCGCTCTGCAGCCTACTACTCCTACAATGCTGTTTATCACTAAAGGAACCGAGTAGGCCTCGATGAAATCTCCATTTGCTTCTTTTTCAATGCAGTCGTTTCCCGAGGACCATACTTGCTTGATGGACGGGAAGAATCAAACATTTTTTTTACTTAGATTGTTTATTTTGCGATTTCTTTTCTGCAACTGTATACTCATGGTGTTCACTCCTTATTTACTTCCTATTATTAATGTTTCACGCAGGATACAATGTGAAATGTTACCACTATGATGCTGAGACATTTCGCGGGTTCCAATCTGACCTGAGGTCCAAGTTCTGCAAACATCTAGGCATTATAGTGGTGATATGATCATAATCAACTCGCCGTGCTCTGATGTGAAGATTAGATTTCTAGATTTTGTTCAGATTTCCGTTCACCCAAAGTTGGTATACATTTCGTTCGCGCAAAGCGATTCTAGCGCTTCTTCCAAGTAGGGCTTTTATTGAAGAAAATATAGAATAAATACATAAAATAATTTATTTTGTAACCTCAATGATGCTGAGATATTTGCAAAACTCTGGATCGCAGGTGTCTGCGGTGGGGAACGAACGCACTATTGGCCGCACTATTGGCCTTTCCGGGTAGTTGTTATTTCACCACCACACCATGCGGGTTCGCAAGTGTGTATGGGAGGGTAAGGATACCTGGGTGATATCGATGGACACTCGAAAGTCATTGTATAGGTCGAAATATGAATTCTTTCACTTCAACAATGTGTAGTGGAGTCGTGTACAAACCGCGTCTCTAAGAAACTAATCAACACTATGCCCTTTACTCTTTATCATTTGATGATGTGATCGAGCATACTGTTAAAGTGATCAGCAGTCTGGAGCTGTATTAAAACCTCATATCGTCTTCTGCTGGTATCCTTCTTGCTAAGGTTATTCTGCAATGCTGCATTTGTTGTGTGATAGAGAGGGTAAAAGGAACAGTCTTCTGATATGGGTAAAGCGATAACGATTGAAGAACATAATTTGACGATTGTATATCATCTCATCTGTTCCGTTAACAACGAGGAATTTTTCTCAAACATTGATTCCATTGATGGATTCATCAACCATTTTGATCGTCGACATGGACTTGCTGAACCAGTTCGACCACGGTTGATGGCAACGAACTGCGCAATCGTTCTCCTACCTAGTTATATGCGATATAAGGCATGCTCTATGTTTGCCATGTTATCTGGTTTCTGTTACATTTCTCATCCGATTTCCAGCCGTTTCTCATAGAACGCTATGGAAACAATTGTGTCGCAGAGGCCGTTATTGTTCCCGTTTTTGTTCATAGGCCTGCTACCTTCGTATTAGATCATTCAGCTTTGCCTTTTATTTTCGAGAATTTTGCGTTTTTTTAGCATAAATATTTCCGGAGTTTTGCAAAGGCCTCAGCGTTATAGAAGTTATAAATCTTAGTTTTAAATAAGCTGTGACGTTTGAACTTTACACTCGTTTAAACTTTATAATTTATTGACTCGAAAAATTTATTTACACTTTAGTGGCTAATTTTTCAAAAATGGGTTCACCATCGCTCTTGGTACCACCTAACAGGTCGTACTCCGAATATAATAAAGGATAAAGCTCTCAACGTTGACCGACCCGTAAATGAAGCGCTATGCATTCAACTTCTACTGATGTATCAAGTCAGTGCTGCTATCCTTCCAGACAAGTCTGGTACCATTTTGCTAAGCCCGCAAGGATTGAAGGCTTGCTGAGCCTGGGGCGCGGTGGTCGAACCCATATGTATTGCAAGGTGTCTCTAACCACTGCGCTACACGCGCGTTGATATTCTGATTATCTGCCAATCTTCTTCGAACTTATGGTTGTCTGTCCAATCTGTCTGTCTGAAGTGCAAGGTGTCCGATCTGTCGCCATGCCTTGCTAGCACACTCATTGTTGAGTCACTGATAACAGCAAATCATTGGCCATAATATCTTCACCATAGAGAAGGTCTGTTTTTCTAATGATTCACGGCAACGAATTGGAAATCAGTGCAATTGATTTCGTTTTTTAGATGAAGTCTTTTCTTCAGCACTGTATGAATTTATCTTTTAATAGAATTATCTTTCATTTTCCCTTACTCGTCTATGTTTTCGCAATGTGACTGATAAAGCCACAATGTCATCGTCGCTTGCAACGTCAATAACCGTAGGCTCAGGTAAAGTAACTAAGCTTTTAAGATACGCCTCCAAAAGTTTACCTTAGCTCGATCGTTTTTTATAAAAAAAATCTCCATTTCGGTCGACTTAGATGTCTTATCCATGAATTTTACAGTAATGACGTGTTTGTTGGCATTTTTTACTAACTCACTAATAATTGATGGAGTAAATCTTCACTCCTCTGAGTTTGGTTATGGAGGTAGATTGCGGTTTACTTGACCTTCCCAAGTTTTGAGGAAGGCGAAATCCACTGAAACGTCAGCTCGCCAGTGAATAAAGAATGAATAACACCTCGTATTTGCTCAACAGAAATATAAGAATTGTTAAATTTTCACTGTTGTGTAGTAGTCGTCGTTTTCATCATACCTTCCATAAATTTCTTTATTGTTAGGCTAAGTTTTTCTCTATGAAATTCCGAGAGGATTGCACCAGCTCTCAATTTATCACCAATTGTTGGCAGTTGCTGATTAGATAGCAGTTTTATACTATCTTGCAAAATTTCTGCAATACCCTCCACAATAATTCGTTTCCAGATAGAAATGTTGAACTTGCAGTCTGATTGACTACCGATGAGGCATAGATGTGTTTGTCACAGATGAGAGGCACCAAGAGCAGAGTCTACCGCGACCAAATGGAAATGGCTGTAGAGTAGGATTATTTGCTTGGCATTTTATTTGAGGAAAATCATTCAGGACTCGTCCATCTAAGCCTTGAATAGGGGCTAAAAGAAGAGAGAAAACATGAATTTTGAACTGCGTGATTTTCAGTGAAATGGAAGCCAATTAACTGCACGCGTTTCTCCCAATTCAGACGACTCTCACGTAGTAATTCCCAAGACCGAGTTTTATGTTAACCTCAACATTGATTGATAATTCGATGTGTTATTTCAATAAGCAGACACGAGGTTGTTATTATAGAATTTATTGGGATACAACAGCTGACGTTTCGGTGGTTTCGTCTTCTTTAGAGCCGTTTATTTCTTGTATCTTACTTGGTGGATAACAGCCGCACAGGGTACTACATGGGCGAGGACTGTCAGTGTCTGCTTATTGAAATAACACATCAGACGACTATCGTCGATTTCCAGATGCTTATGTGATGAACGAGGGGGCCACCGCTTTTCCAAGTAGGAGTTGCTTAACATACTTCCATGGTCGTCACCTTAGATAATTGGTGTGGAATGGTTTTACGAAGGTCACCACAACGGTAACTTATGTAGACATCAAGCACTTTGGGTCAAGTCCAATATCTCAACAAGTGCACCGAATTTGTGTTCTGTTACTGTAAAAAGGTTTGAAAGCGCTCAAGCAGAGGATGCCCTTTCATTGTCTGTTGACCGAAGAATAAATCCTCGTCATCACATTACCTGATAGTTAAGTGGATTGATTGTGGAGGAAGTCGAAACACGAGTCGATTGAGAAGTTAAGGCTTATAAAGTCAGTGTTTTGCTGACGACGTCATTCAAAGTGAAATGAATAAAGAGGAGATGTCCTTTCAATGTCCTAAACCATGCCCGGTGTGTAACATGGGGACTTTGAACACGAAAAACAACAGCGAAATGAACAGAGAACAGAAGGAGGTGTGTGCCGTTTTGAATATATGAGCAAGGTTTCTGATCAACTTGCGGATTTAGATGTGCACGCTCATGCTTCTGCCTCAGCAGTTCTATCAGTGTTTTTTTACAAGCAGAGGCTATGAGCAGATGCCTTAACCACATAATAGAACAAATAAATCATCCACGGATCCGATGAACAATGTTTTTTATACGAACAACGGATATGAATGACGAACTCTCTGTGAGAAGTCAGGATGGATCATCTATACGAAAACTGCAGAACGAAAAGATAAGATCCCACTCCGTTTGCTTGTGTCACCGGTGGTTTCATAAGTCATCGAGTAAGAGGGTTCAATCTAACCTTCCCCGTTGTGCAGTAGAGTTTCCAGCTCGACATCAGTCACTTGAGATGCAGGAAAAGCACCACACTTTATCGTACGAGACTTTGTTTCTTTCGTTTTGTTGGAAATGGCTACCATTAGCTGGCTGGGTTTCCTCGTGAAAGCTACTTACGGCATCTACACTCATTGCTAGCATCTAGCCCAATCTGAGCTTTGCCGTTCAAACCTGATCTAACAATTTCCACGCTCGGAATGTGACGCACTACACTTAGAGCGAGGAACCAACAGGTCGGTGAAATGATAAGAGAAATCAACGACATGTAGGCTAATGGAATAAGTAGGATGGACACCAAGATGACGGAAATTTCGGCTACGAAACTCACCTACAACGTAGAAAAGCGCACTAGTTGTCCAGAAGTTTAACTTTACTTAGAACTGGACAGGAGTTCTTAATTTGATGACAATGCTTCAGACATAAAATGTAAGCGTCGCAAGCTCTGTAAATCTGTGGCAATCACTAGTAAACGAAATAGAATGAGGATATGCTCTAATGTGAACAGTTTTTAATGGCGTAACATTAAGGAAGGTAAGCTGTTTTTCCTTCCAAGGAAAGACAACCGGCAAACGTTAATACATCTTCAGGAACACAGTTTTTTTCGTATTTCTGTGCTAAAGTTCTAAAACAGTAAAAAATTTCAGTGATTCACACAACCATAAATGGGTCAAATATTTTGCCTTGCGACTTCGTCAAGTAATAAGGGTCTAGGAAAAATTCCCTCAGACTCGTAAAAGCTAGTTACAAAAGTTGTCGATAGTGAAGGCCTGGAAACATCCTAGCACGACCGAGGATTCTTAAAAGAATCGACTCAACCAAAATTCAACGACATTCGTGAAAAAGACAAAATATTCAAATAGTAGTCAAATTAATAGGCAAATACGAAGATATCCGTAGATTGCAGATGCGGAGGGAACAGTCTCTTGAAAGAAATGCTAGAATCTGCACAAAGGTAAAGTCAGGTCGTGTAAAGAAAATAATAGAATGACTACTTATACAACGTATAAAAAACTTTCGATTCACTCTTTGGCTACTAGAGAATTTAATTTCCTATTAATTACCATATAATAGAATTTCGCCAAGTACCACTGTTTCTCTTCAGATGTTTTGCTGTTTCTGTTTGTTTTTTCGTTCTAGTTTAACTTCGTAGGGCGCGTGTGGCGCAGTAGTCGAAGGTGCCCTGCAGCACACACGTAGAATCGAACCCCATGCCTATGGCTCAACAACCGTTCCATTCCTCCGGGGTCAGCAAACTGGTACAAGACTTGTCTGGGAGGATAGCAGCACTGACTCGATACATCGGTAGGCCACTGCAAGTCATTGTAAAGGCCAGATATGCATTCAACCACCTCCAACGGTGTTTAATGAAGTCGAATGCATGGCGCATCTCTCAGGGTTTGATTCGGGGGGGTCGAGAGCTTTATCCTTTATTTATTATTTTAACTTCGTACATCATCCAATATAATAGTTGTAAAATTGAGGACACTTTCCGAAATTCATCGGTGAGCCTTTATCAGGATTGATATAAGGTCATTAAACTTGTGGTGAGACACTCTTTTTCTCTCCTTTTTGCTGAAAATTAATTACCTAGTAATTCGTTGTCTTCTACTATGGATTACGTTTACTCCTAGCTGGCCTTCGAAATGGAGATGTCAAGTTTCTTCGAGCTTAGATACGCCTCCACAACCACGGTGGTGATACCCATGTTGTCGTTCGCACTTCGACACTTAAGAGCTTCTCAGGCATGGGAGAGCGCTAAGAGACGCAATTACTTAGACAAAATACGCAGAGTACCTAATATTGAAGAAATGAGTTGAGTAGAATGATTTTTTTTCGAATATTTAGCCGTAGTTGAACTACTAGTCGAAGATAATCAATGCCCTATAGAATTGTGAAACCCTTCTCTGATCCACTAGGACTGGCAACTGTCTGTGATAATGACCAAGACCGCTCAAGCATGACTGTCTCGATACTCGGTAGAAAAACCTGCTCAACTAACAAAAAACCAGCCTCACTACCACAGGCATATTGGGCACTCCCGTCTACGACGTGTGTGGCGGTGATGCAAGCAATGAAAAACAACCAAATCTCCGGTTGCGGTGGGCGTCAATGGCATTGAGCTAGAGCAACACGTCTGCGACTTACCTTATTTCGACTATTCTTTTTAAGCACGGACTTTCACGCTCTCCTAGAGTAGATGATATCGAAATCTACCTGATCGCCCTGTATTAGCAAGACTTACGTACGCCAACTTAATGGTGGAGAATACACTTTTCTCTTGGTGAGCATACGTGAGTTTGTTGCTATACTATCAACTTACAGTAGCGGACATTTCAGAAGACTTCCACATTTTTGAGAGCCTGAAAAGGTTAAGTTGTCTGTGACATAGAAGGCCAAATACTTCCACGACCTCAGCTGGAAACCACGACACATACGTTTCAGTGGCGTTAAGAACAATTCCATGAAACGAATTGATTTTTTTCCATTCTGATCCCATGAAACAATTTCATTAGTAATTGAGCCTTTTTTGCCTGTGGATACAGAGTCTTCACATCTTTAGTAAGTCTCCCTAGGGTGAGAAGAAACTTGATTTCTGGTTCCCACTTCAACACAACCTACTCTTTTCCTCATACATTCCGGTTATAAAGGACCAATACACGAAGACCTAAAACAACACTAGAAAAGGATGTCTTGGGAAGAATTTGCTTGCAAGGAAAAGAAAACCTTCTCAAGGACTGCTTTTGGTATTCTGGAAATATAATGCTCTGTTATCACCCATTCGGAATGATAACGGGATTACCGTCGCGTCTCCCAACGATGTGACGCGGGGAAATCCAATTGTAACTGTTTTCGCATGACATGCCCCGTGCCAAACTCCGTCATTTTCCTTGTGGAAAAATAGCCTTAAATTCATTCCTCAATTATACTAGTAGTGAAAAAAGGCGGCAAAATGGCACGATTAAAACCAGACATGGCAATGGTTAATGTTTAGAGCTTGAAATCATCGATTAAACGGATTGATTGCAATTCCTCATTCTTTGATTAACTGATGAGATCCTAAACTAAGAAGTGCAGATGTCTTCTGGAACAATCGACTTTGCTTGTTGGTGCTGCTCTACAGTTTCAACACTAGTACTGTTAAATCGCGCAACAGTTTTTGATTTTCCTTTCGATTTTGGATGTAAATTTTAAACCCACACAACCCATTGACAGGGGTTCTGTTTTTGAACTGCTGCTAAAAGATAAGTGCAGTGAGAGAAGTCTGTCAGGAGTACCACCGATCGAGTGTTCTCCCTGATTGCGTTTCCGTCATTTCTTGTCGAAAAAGAGGTGGAACCGTCTTCTAGAAGAAATCTATGCGACTGCTTCCGCAACTACAATGCGACAATACAGTACTTCTACTAGACAAATATGGCTCTAGGTGAAGACTGTTAGAAACGGTAGAAACTTCATTCTAATCATACAAAAAGCCGACCAATTTCCTGACACCAATGTCAAAGTTTACACTCACATGAGAGCGAATGCTCACTAGTTGAGGACTTTCTTTATGCCGATAAGAATATCCTGTATTCGTATAATCTGTAGAGCATATCTTTTGTGAATGTTCTATATAATATCATATTTTTTTCTAAAGTTTGATTTTTTCTAAAGCTTTCTAAGTTTTCTAAAGTTTTCAAAGTTTCTAAAGCTTGTTTTACTTTACCTATTCACAGCTAACACAGATGTTTAGTTTCTATTTATTGCCTATTATTAGTTTTTCATGGTAGGATATGATGCGAAATATAACCATTGTGGCGCCGAGATATTTGCAAAACGTACTTCAGGCCAGATTCGAACTGATGATCACCCTTCTCATGGGTTCATTGTGCTACTCACTTCACTATTGAGGTCTTCGCTTTGCCTTTCTCTCAGTCACGCCTCTCAGCATCATAATGATTTAAACATCCCATAGCACACATCGTAGGGATCCCAGCAATTCTTCTGTTCCTTTGGTTGTCTTGCAGCTGTCATTCATGTAGCTGGTCCCATTAGTGTTCGAGGTCCTCTGCTATTTGAGGATAAGTACTCTTCTCTTTTCAGTGCAATGTTAAGTGATGGCCCATCGTGGTTATTTCTGGGATCCCAAGGCAGCTGTACTTAAGAGTTTCTGGTCCCAATGACAGGCAATCACACTGACCCAAGTGTAGTGAACTCATGCTACCTTACAACTACGAATTTCCAGGAACAGCATCATTTACTAAATCGACTTCCTGTGCACATGGTAATAAAATGACCCCTATCTTATATTATTTATTAGTTTGCTAGCAATTTCTAAATCTGCTCTTTCACTTTTATTTCATGGTCTTCAAACCTTTCTTTGGTGCAAAAACATTGAATAACTTAGTTATTGGTTAACATCTGAATTCGAAGGTTTTAAATAATTCCAAATACCTGAGGTTTCAGGCAATCTCTTTTATATTTGTCATCTCATCGTACCATTTTCAGCAAAACAGAACTTTCATGTTTCTTAGAGCTATTTTCTTGTAGTCCCACCAGCTGTCACTCTGATTTCATTTTTTCTTTTTTTTTTTTTGGTTGGGTTGGATTTTCCCCATTTTTAGATCGCATAACCTTCACAAGTGTTTTAACCAGTTGAATTTACTTCTCGAAATGAAATTACTTGTAAATTTTTGACTGTTTCAGATAATTTGTGACGTCACACTAAAAATGTTGCACTTTTCGAATGGTCGTCATCGGCAGTCACATCGTCAGAGTGTTCTCGATTTGTGCGCGGAAAAAAGCACATTCGGCTCTAACACATCACTTCACAAAGGTCTGTTTCAACGGCGTTTTCACCGTTTCTAAATTGGTGCGCGAATTACCTACTTGGATATTTGGATTGCTCGTCTTCATTGGTTTTGCAGGTCCCAGAATAATTTTCACTCTTTGGAGATTTACTGGTTTAGCCCTTCTGGTTCCTTGGAGTTCCGAGGTCAACCTTGCCAACGCCTTCCTCCAGTCATCATCATCGGGAGTGATGCGCCATTTTTGAAGCACTAGAATTCAATGGTCTTGATTAACCTCATGAAGAGTTCGCAAAATCTTGCATTTTAGCCTCTCACACTATTGATCGGCACAGAATTTATGGAACACTGAAATAGTTTCGTGTATCGTACTGACTTTTGGTCATCGACTATTTGCCTTCCATTGATGGACAAAAAAAGAATCTCGGTGTCATTAAACATCTCGCGGAACAGCATAGAGAAGTTCCGTTAACACTATGAGTATCATCGCGTCAATGTTTGTTTTCTATGAGTACGCATTACGCCAATGCAAATAGAGAACTGTCCCGATGCTCTCGTTATACCTTGAAGAGCCACTACCATTTCAGGAATCCACCTTTTTTTTACATAATCCGCCAAGAATCCCCATTTGTCTGTTTGTTAACAAAGTCTGTTTATAGTACTACATCTAGTGTATAATATATCTCTATCGCTCGATAAGAGTGCGTGTGGCGCACTGGTTGGAGGCGCCACTGCGACACGCACGTAGAATCGATCCCTGCGCCCATGGCCCACCAAGCCTTCCATCCCTCCGGGGTCGGCAAATTGGTGCCAGACTTGTCTGGGAGGATACCAGCACTGGTTCGATGCATCGGCAGGCCACCGCGAGTCATTGTAAAGGCCAGATATGAATTCAGTCACCTCCAACGATACTTAATGAAGTCGAATGCATGGCGCATTCGTCAGGGATTGATCAACGCCGAGAGCTTTTATCGCTCGATAGTAATGGAGAGGTGACATAGCACAAACTAGAAAAGGAAGGATCCATTTTGCTGGACAGTGAACCATTCACATCGAACTCGACCGTGATGTCTAATCGGCAAAAGCCAAATGTATTGCTGTGATAAATTCTTGGCTAATTGGATGCTCGTCTTCACGAATCACGCCCTTCCAGAACTGTTTCTTATCGACTGCTTTTGTACGGTTAGACAAGTTTTCCTTGGAAATCCGAGACATTCATTCTAGTACGCATGTAGGTTTTCATCACAGACCGTCGGAGGCGCTTCCCGATCAGTTCGATATTTACCAACGTGCGTCTATGTCTCTTCCATGACCGAAACATTTCATGTCATTGCTTTTATCTGGGTTTCCAGAAGAAAGTGTCGAAATTTTTCATAAGGTTAAGTAACACTGCCTAAAGGATACACCCTACTGTACATTGCAGTCCAACATCCAGTGCATGAGGTGGCAAATCATAGAGGGTGAATTATATCATAGATCATTCATAGTCTGATATTTCGAATAACGTAAATATTTCGAAAGACATATAATAACTCAAAAGAAAAAGGATGAAACGTTTGGCGTTGATCCCTCCTTTTTGGAGATGTGTCATGCATGCGATTTAGTAAAGGTGATCGAATGTACATTTAGCCTATTCAGTGACTAATGGGAGCCTATCAGTATGCCTAGTCAGCATTTTATTCTTCTAGATAAGTCTATTAACGATTAGCCAACATCAGAAAGACACCGAGCTTTGTGAGCCTTAAAGGTGGGATCGAACAAAAGGCCAAGCTTATATTGTAGGGCACCTCCAAATACTGTTCTACGTCCGCCTGATTTCCAAAAAATTGTATTATACACCTATAGTTCACAGTACACAATCAAGTATTTAAGCCAGAAATAGTCGTTTCGGGTTATAACGTTGTAGTGGCTCACTATTCACTAGCATTGAGTAATAGTAATGCTTATATGTCATTAAACAACTATCCTTATGAGTTCGTGGTTCCCATAAAACGGTATAAATTCAAGGTTTCGAAGGGTTTAACGACTTAAATGACCGTTTAAGTCGAAACCACTTCCGCTCAAGTGTTGCCAAGTTTATTCATTGTAGACTCGTTCTTCACATCGGATTCGTCACTAGGAAGTCTAGCGTCCAACTCATCTCTAACCTCACAATACGATTTCAATTCTTATAATTCACGCTGTCTTCGAAATCTGAAAAGAAGTGGAGTAAGGTGAGTAAAACTGAAGAAGAAAATCTACACTGAAACAAAAAACGTTGCTAAGTGAAAGTTGAAATGGTTTAATGGACTTAAGACATTTGAACGTCATCATGCAGTTCACACTTCACACTAGGGATGGTTTCTTGGTACAAAGCTTGAGCTAGAATGATTTCATCAGGAAGGCGCCCTCACTCTAAAACTGTAGTTGAGATACCCACAGTGATTCTGAGATATTTGCAAAGCTCCGGAGCTCAGGTGTCTGCGGTGGAGAACACTGCAACTACAGCCTCAGTTTAACGGCGTTCAATGCCGATTTGAGCTCCCCAGATCAATCCTGTGGGCGGGTGATTGCTGATGGCATTGATCGATAGAAACTAGATAGGACAGGCGAAGCGAAGGGTCCACATAGTGTGGTGATGAACGCGTTAGCCCCGGGAAAAGGTAATAACGCATTCGTTTACCACTGCAGGCACTTAGGGTCCGGAGTTTTGCAAATATCTCAGCATCATTGTGGTTGTATCTCACATAATACCTTGCCCCGTGAAAGGATGTAAAAGGTAGTGAATAAAAACTTAACATTTCAGTTGAAATAGTTGAGCATTCATTGTTCAGAATCACACCAGACGACGTCTATCAACTTCGACGAGAGTTACAGTTCGACTACTTCTCTCAACGATCAACCATCGAACGCAGAAGATGTTTACGCGAAGCTTGTGCTGCGATGCACGAATTGCGGACGGAGTTGCTAGAACAATCAAAGCAAGGTTCGTAAGCACTTTAGTTCTCTTCCTTTACAACTACATATTTCAAAAATTTCCTGTCGTTATCTAACCCATGTCCCACGATGACTCTAGAACCACAAGGATGGGTAACTCCTCCGATAATATGTGTTTAATCGAGTTGGCAAACGAATAGGTGGCTCAGAAACTTCCATCCAATGTTGCGAACATTATATAAATGATTCGTTATCAGTTGATCCTGAACTAAATATTTGCATTTAAGCGAAAAAGTAATGTAGTATTTTAAAAACCGATAAAGTAGCGATGTACCTAGAAGTAAGGTAACAGCAAGTCAATCAAACTACACTGTTTGATTATTAACAGAAATGCAACATCCGAAAAGTATCCATATTTTTAATGAAGCTGAGATATTTGCAAAACTGTGGACCGCAGGTGTCTATAGTGGGAAACGAACGCGCTATTGTCCTTTCCGGGGAGTAACGCGCTCACCACCACACCATGAGGTTCTTTGTTTCGCCTGCCTCTCAGCTAGTTCTATCGATCTTTTGCCATCAGAAATCACCCAACAGGCGAAACGAAGGACCCGCATGGTGTGGTGGTGAGCGCGTTACTCCCCGGAAAGGACAATAGCGCTTTCGTTCCCCACCATAGAAACCTGCGGTCCAGAGTTTTGCAAATATTTCAGCATCATTAAAGTTATATTTCGCAATATACTCTGCCACTAAAAAGAGTAGGAAGTAAACAAAAACGGCTAAGTATTCATATTCACCGAATCACAAGATTTCGCAACCCAGTTATTTCATCAACTTTTATAACTGCTCTGTTTGTCCAAGCAACAGCATAAAGGATAAAAAAAGGATGAAGCTCTCGGTGTTGACCAATCCTTTAGGGATGCGCCATGCATTCGACTTCATCAAGTATCGTTGGAGGTGATTGAATGCATATCTGGCCTTTACCATAACTCGCAGTGGCGTGCCGATGTATCGAGCCAGTGCTGCCCTTTCAGACAAGTGTGGTACCAATTTACCGACCCCGAAGGGATGAAGGGCTTGGTGGGCCATGGGCGCGGGAATCGATTCCACGTGTGTGTCGCAGCGGCGCCTCCAATCACTGCGCCACGCCACATGCGCCCTTTTTAGCAACAGGATATGCCCACATTGTAACTAAAGCGAAAAATTCTAGTTGTAATATACAGCTGTGCTTATAGACGTTTCATGTCACACTACATCTCATATATTCTTATCTACATCTATCTTCGCAGAAATCGGTTAGGAATCAAAAATTTTATGATGGATATCTATTATAAGGACTCACAGTTGAAATTTTGAGTAGCTTTTCCTAGGACTTCCAGAGCTCAAATCCAAAAAAACTACACCGGCGAGTTTCTAAATAAAGCATGTAGGTGATGGCACAGGTCTTTAGTGTTCACGAAAAGCATGCTTCATTGTTTCAGACGAGTTATCTATGGCACTTTTTGCATTCGAATACCAGGCATTTCTATGTTGGATCTACACGACAATCCGATTTGCCGATTTCACGAGCGAAATGGAGAGACATTTCCGCGATATGAAGGTATTCGCCAGTGCAGCGCACATGTTGAGAGTATTCGGTTTTTTGTTCTTTAGGAACACCATCGACTACTATTGTCAGTATTACCGCCACGAAGTGAGCCATTCCTGCTAGCAATGTTACGTTTCTCGCAGATGTGTCTTGAGTATGCAGCGTTTTGCGATGATGAAGCACTTCAGTGGTGTCGACTAGCATATGTCAGAAGTTCGTCCCATCAGCTTCAGCTATTTCCTTTTCATTGTCATATTCTTATTGCTTCATCATTAGAGATCAGTTCATAAAAACTAAACGAATAGGTCTTGTATGAAAAAATACGATGTTCCACTCTTAGATCTTCCGCGAAAGAAGTCATCTGCGACGAATACCATGCGAAGCGCGTCGTCGCTCAGTTCGTCGTCTTCATCATCCGAAATCGACGAAATCCTTTCCAGGTCAGCGGAATCAGCGTTACTTTCAATCAGCGAAAAGAATTGGTAAATTTAGAGCAATAAGGGCAAAAAAGTAAAGGCATTAAACAACCCAAGAAATACTTTGTATTCTTGTTGAGCAAACGCGAGGTGTTATTATTATTATTCTTTATTCACAAATAAGCTGACGTTTCGGCGAACTTCGCCTTCTTCAGAGCCTGGAAAGGTCAAGTTGACAGCAATCTACTCGGTGTCCGCATACATCGTGTAGTCGTCTTCGTTTGATGAAGTGTGGGACGACTCGGTGTTTTAGGCAGCGGCGGAGAAAGTGTATCGCGGTTGGTCTCCACTAAACATACTCAGTGGAAGCCTCATAGAAAGCGGTGGGTGTGCAAAGTTGTGTTCATTGTGGTTGAAATCTTGGTTTGGCGTTTTCTTTGTTTGGTTATGGAGGCGTTTTACCGAGTAGATTGCTGTCAACTTGACCTTTCCAGGCTCTGAAAAAGGCGAAGTTCGCCGAAACGTCGGCTTATTTGTGAATAAAGAATAATAATAATAACACCTCGCGTTTGCTCAACAAGAATACAAAGAATTACTCGGTCAATGCCGAGGTTAATAGAAAGTCAGTCGTGGAAGTTACTCCAAGAAATACTATCAGGACGAGGCGGAACTTCTATTTCGTCAACCTAACTCACTTTTTTCTTTAGCACATTGACAATGTTAAGACGCGGAAGCCTCCTTTATTAATAATCAACATTCCATACAAAGACGTCCACCAAAACTCGATAGAAGTCATTGCTCCACAAAACTTGTTCTAGTGGTAACTAGTGATCTTTCCAGGAGAGATTCAGAACGTATTGCCAACATGCTTCAGGACATACGTAGCAACATTTCCGAGATCGAACTTGGGATGGCATTAAGTATGGACGGCAGCAGCGATGAGAAACTAGTTCACTAAGCTGTTGGCAAAATTTTGCTATGTTTTATGATGGATTCTTCAAATTGTACATTTTGTCATCTAGTCTTTAGTTATTGCCCAAGTTCCTCGGGTTTCCATCTCCTTGTAAGTAATTAACAGTAGATTTATTATATAAACAACATAAATGGTAAAAAAAAAGGTACTACTTGACATTATCAAACGATTTCGAACACATACATACAATACGAATAGAAAGCTTTTCCTTCTTCTTGAGGGAATATTCATGATCATGAAGAACACAGAACACATTTGTGATGAGAAATCTACGAAGAAGTAAAGAGATATTAATTTTAAACTTACTAGCTACCAAATTTCACAGACAACAAGGAGGCCGAATTCCTACGCTACTCATACTTTGTCGTGTTGTTCACGAATCAAAACTGGAGTACTTCAGCAATTTTTAGATATTGGCGTGCCCTTTTATATGCTTTATTTCCTTTACTACTACATTCTGTTATTTTATCGCATGCAAAATAATGTAAACGGTGGCTCAGGAAAGCTGTCGCGATCGTGAACTTCTTCCCACCAAAATGGTATAAGAAGTATGGGTAGCTTTTGAAATACACAGGTTTCTAAAGTATATGTCTTATCAACTAAGGTCAAACTAAAGTCTTAATGACACAGTTCACATCCATGGCAGTTCAACGATGATATTATTCACTGAAAACACTGATAATCAACAAAAAAAAGGCGTAGAGTTAGTAACTGAAAAAATGGGTCACTAATAATGGATATACATAGCACTGGCTTACAGTGAGAGTACTCATTGGTGAAATCCAAGTCCAAGCCCACGTCCCATGTGGGTTGCTTCGCGCGCAATTTCGTATTGTCGATCCAGATCCTGCATCACTTTCCTCTGTTTCTCACTCTCTTCTTGTAGACGTTTATTGTCCTCCTAAAC
The DNA here is from genome assembly GCA_009735665.1 of Angiostrongylus cantonensis. Classification (NCBI taxonomy): domain Eukaryota; kingdom Metazoa; phylum Nematoda; class Chromadorea; order Rhabditida; family Metastrongylidae; genus Angiostrongylus; species Angiostrongylus cantonensis. The sequence continues at coordinate 61,798 of MQTX01000199.1, forward strand.
CTTAGAACTGAGGAATGCGACTTGATGAAATGTAGAACTCAAGTTCATTGTCGTATGTTGTGAGAAATTCTACTCGCAATGAAATTCTTATTACTAACACTCGAGACGAATCCTAGGTTCGTTTTTCTACCGCGATGGACAACAGCGCCTTATTTTCGGCCTCTACGAACTTATTGGTTTATGACAATAAACACAACTTGTGAATAACTAAAGGACACTATGTGTTGTGAGCATGACAGATTTACAAGAAACTTCTGATTTGTCGTCCGATGGGCTTGAATGATTACTTAGTGCTACTGCTACCATACAAACGAATTGCCTTTAGCATATGAAAGCGCTTTGCTAATTATCTATCTCCATTTTGGTATTTTTTATACCAGCAAAATATACACAATGACTATGATTCACTACAGGAATTAGAACTGAGACAATGGTCAACTGCCATCCAAATTACTAGTCAATGCACTCGATCCAGAAAGCATTTTTTGTATATTTCTAAATGCAGCATAAAGGTTTTCTCGAACAACTGCCAACACAACACCTTTGTTCTACGAGTTATCTATTGATCCAAGAAGCATATGAGACAATCCTGTATGTTAAAATAAGCCAGCGGAAAGAAACTGAAACACATAGTGGTCAAACCAGCTATTGCGGCAACTTCGAAATGACTTCCATAGAGACAACTTGCCGCGAGAGAGTTTAGCAAGCAAAAATAGAGGTATGGAAAATCACTTTCGAATTATACTTGTAAAAAGAACAACCTGTTACCACAATTTCGTGTATGGACACACCAAGCCGCCAAACAGACAAACACGAAAGTTATTGGCCCGACATGAAAGCGGGCATCTTAGTAAACTATTAGACAATGACTATTATTAGATAATGTAACCATGGATCATGGAACAGCACTCGCTACAACGAAATTAATACACTTTCTCTCCTTTGTGTATAATGAACTGCTACATTTCAGCGAGAAATGACGATATAGGGCTAAGTAAAAAATCGTAAATCAACGAATTACTTGAATAACTTACAGAAGCCGGATTCACAGTAGGGGCATTCTTGATTCCCATGAGTTTCAAAAACTTGTTCGCCTGATCTCCACCAACACCACATGCTGTAATTGCACTGGACCACAAGCCAACATTTTTTTGTTGACCAGACGACGCCGTAGCTGCCTCGCGAGGTCCATGATCACCACATCCGCTGCCTTCCTACACATATATTTCGTTCTATTTAACAAACACACAAAGATTAATTGATCTCATTGGTAACCACATAGGAAGACGCGTATTTTGTCGTGCGCATTGAGATGCATGTGTGCCATTCGCGTTCATCAAAAAACCACATTCATTCGTGGTACTGTTTTCAACGGCAATACCATAGCACGCTCGTCCACGCATCTGCCCTGTGAGGAGACCAACAAATTCGTTCAAAAGTTGTTCTCGCAAGTTACTGTTTGTAAAAAATAGTTTTTTTTAAACACTTGGTACAACATCTGCACTGGAAAAACTGTCGGCTGAACATGAGAAGGACAGAAATTCCGAATTCTGCAATGAATCAAACCCATTCATGTACTAGGTATGTACTGGTTCTGCATTATCCAACAATATATTCCAAGGGAAGAAGCGCATGACTTAATACCATGGAAGGTGATAATGTCATAACCAGAATGTAGACCTCTAGAAGAATAGTCAATTTCTAAGCAAAGGTTCAAACCACCATACCTCTTCATTAGCCTGCGATGTCGACTTTCCCCACAAAAGTTTCTTTTGTTTTGCAACTTCCTCAGCACTGGGGCGTATATCCCATGTTGATCGGTCCTCTCTTCAAAAATCAAACGATGGTAACGATGAACGGGAAATTCTCGATGCTTTAACGGGACCGTACCTCTCATTCCTTCTTTCCTTTTCTCTCCATCTTTCCCTGTCTTCGTTCCGGCCACGCCCTCCATAATGGTCACCATTTCCACCACTTCGGTAGCCTCGCCGCGGTGCTCCGTAACCTCGTCGATCGTCTTTCTAAAAGCCAGCACTGGCCGATGATGGTCCCACGTTGTTGCATCCACCAATTATGCAACTGAGACCAAACCGTAAAATTAGATTTCTAGAAATGCACCGCCTGCGCCGCAAAATAACGAAAACTGCTTCTAACTACGATGAAAAATTTGTTTAAAAAAAAAACGAATAGATGGAGTGTTCAATTGTGCAAACAGTAACGTATAGGAAATGATTTGGAAAAAAAAATTTGTTGCAAAATATTTCCGGTCGTAGCAGTTCTTGACTGTTACGAAATTTCTGGCCTCTAAGCGGAGAATTGTTACATCTAGTTAACACAAAAAACAAGGAAATACACCTCTTACTACCACAAAAACGCAGTAGATTATATATATA
>MQTX01000199.1:64373-88087 GCA_009735665.1 Angiostrongylus cantonensis
CTTATTTTTTGTATGCCACTTGATAGGTGTCCCATCTCTACAATCTAGTGTCTTCTACGGACTAAATTGTGGAAAACAAACTAAGTTGCAAAAGGATAACGTACACCAATAACTATTTGTCAAAACCTAAGAATGTTGTAGTATTGGGAAGCTTTAAAGCTTAAAAATGAAACTGAGAAACCAATACCCTCTGAAATCGTTCCCTGTCATCACGACCGCGACTATGATATCCATCCCGACGTCTGCTACTATCACGGTCTCTCTCTTGATTGAGACGTTCCATTCTGTCGCTATCTACGTCCTCTCTCCGAGGTTTTCTGAAAGGCTTGACTTGATTGGAGCAGCGTTCAAATGACGTTTCCTTCATCCATACCACATGATGCATATTTACAATGTGGTCAGCGCTGAGGTCTTGTTTTTTACCTAAAGATTAAAACACGGCTTGTGAGCGAAATGGACTAGTCAAACAGCTCAAAACCCATTCATTAGAGTTTCCATAAGTTTAACGAGTCTTTTAAGTAGTTGTATAAGGAGGTGGAACATACTTGTTTGGCGTCCTGTCGATATCGTCGTATTTTTTCGAGCGTCGACTCTCGTCGGATTTGTCACACTCTCTTTTCGATGTGTCTTCTCTTCGACTATACCGATCACTGGTGTGATGTCTGCTGTCATGTCGACCTTTCTTTTCTTCGTGAGGTCTGCTAGTCGACGTTTCGGCACTGCGTCCATCTTTTTCTTTTTTTCTTTCCTTTGTATCAGTCAGGATTTTTTTGTCAAACTTTTCCACTAATTTCTCATCTTTGAGCAAATCCGAAACTTCTTGGCGTTCTTCTGGCCCATCATCATTGTCCCTTTCGACCCATTCTTCATCCGATGATTCATATTTGCTCTAAAAGAGGATTACCATAAAATGAAGTCCTATGGTATGCGGACATTACTAATCAGGGTAAATTTGTTGAAAGAAAAACTTGTAAGCACCATAAGGAATGGCTATATCCATGAAAACTCAATGAACTGAAAGACCTCTTTGAACTGTCTACGTAGTACTAAAAAGTATATCATTGGCAAAAATAAAAGACTGACCAAAGCACAAGGACCAAAAAACAACTGATCTGACTCGTACTTTAGTGAACAACACTAACAACAGGTTTATTGACCACTCCAATGAGATCAAAGAAATGAAATTTAATATAGCCGGGAGAAAGGAAGGGCCTCAGTGGTGGAGTGTGTAACAAGCGAGTCACTGGAAAGGGTAATCATGGTTCGATCTGGCCCGGGGTCTGAATTCTGAGAATATCTTAGCATCATTGTGGTTAAATTTAATGTTAACTCACCTTTACCGAACCAACTATCGACACTAAAAAGATTTTATTCGCTTGCAATGCAACACTGTTAACGGTGAAGTTTCCCTACTTACTTCAAGGCTAAACTAACTAATAGAACCGTGCACAAATTAAGAATTAAAACGCTAGAAAGACTCTTATAAGGACATGAAACATTGTAAAGTCTACGCTAATAACCCAGAGACATTCCCAAATAAAAATACGTCACTTTTTTCGAAAATGGTAATTAGTTTTAAATCAACAAAAACCAAAGACCCATAGTCGATACTCGGTAAAAGCTCCCAGATGTCATTAAATACTGGGAATCAACGGTTAAACTTCAACTTACTTCCATTTTCATGATAAACAAAAGAAAACAAGGATTTACACGAAGACCTAGTCAAATCCCCAAGCTCTCTGAGATTACACAAGAAACATAAGGAAATTACGCTCTGAGCAATTCTGTGAAGGGAAAAGATAAATAAAAAAAAGATAAGTAGAAAACTCACTCGAGGCATTCGGTGTGATTCCTTAAACAACACCACTCGTGATGTTTGGTGAAACGGCGTGTTGTTTTGAAAATGCCAGGAGACAGAATGGGTCAGATTTTCTCAATAGAGCGAGAAAAGCATCACTAGTGAACTTACTCTACGACCAACTGCACCCCTGCAATGGAGCCCCGTTGAAATAGCAGAATTCTATGAATAGGCGTTATTCTGCGGAAAAATTGTTAGGAGAGCTATTATTAAGGGTGATTATTACTGTCATTGGTAGCGGATAGCACAGTGGTAGTAGTGCCGATCATCACGAGCATACTGCTGGTTCGATCCCGCTCCGTGCTCACCAGGCCTCTTATCCCCTCAGTGACTGGAAATTGGTACTTGACTTGTCCAGGAAAAAGTCGCTCTGTAATCCAAGTGGGAACGATCTAATCCAGCTTTCTCAGGAATCCAGAGAGAATCGGCTCGACGGACAATCGATGACATTCAAGATGAAAAGAAAATCCTCGAGCAGCAGCCGAAGCCACACGCAGAAAGTTGGAAGATCTGATGACATGAATGATATAGGCGAGCGAACGAATCGAATGTGAGAAGTGCTGGGTTCCGCGCAGTAGATGTGGAAGGTGAGTCGTTTAAACAGAATTTATTATTGTTATTAAACGAGGAACGAGGGAGTTACCGATAGCGTGGGTAAAACGTGAAGGCTCGACAAGGGCAATCGCCGACTCTATCTGGCTTGGAATCCAAGTTTTGCAAATATCACGGCACCGTTGTGGTTGTATCACTATCATTATTACCATTACCATTATTACTATTGGTATTATTCTCTCTATTATTATTGCCATTACCTAAGATCTCCCTCACATGAGTGATTTCAAGCCAGTTAATAGCAAGGCTACGTGGTGCGTCCCTAGGTGGCGGATGTGGGGTTAATCGCGGACCAAAATCAACCTTTGCTTCCCTGAGACGCAAGTGGATCCAGGGGTTGGACTCCTTGTTTCTGCTGCGTCGATTTGGCACATACTTTCTGTATTTGCTAGGTGTATTCATGCCTTCGTGCGTTATCGCTTTATGCGGATTGTATTGTACGAGTCAATTTGGCCAAAAGCCTGCAATCAAGTGGTGACAGGGAAGTATATGGGAGGCTAGGAGTCGCCTCCAACAAATAATGTCCACTTTGGGAAAGACTGGAAAGCTACACGTGGGTATAGCCAGACGCCACGTTCAGAGCTCAGCAAGCTATACGTGGGTATCAAAAAGCTAAACACAGTAAAAGAAACAGGCTTCAATTCGCTAACCACGAAAGAGCTCCTAATTCAGCAACGTCGTTGGGTAGGACAAGTACGGAAAGGCTGCCAAAATCTCAGGGCCAATGGAAGCTGCCTGGATTGCAAAGAACCAAGGTGACTGTTGAGACGGATCGCTGTTATATGAATACCAAGTAGTTAAGATGATTTCTAATGGGACTTTTCTTGATATATTTTCTTTTGTCTCATGCGATCCGAATGTGTGTAGTCGTAATTTTGTTTCCTCCATTGTGGGCAGACGAAATTCTTGAGCAAGTTTTTTGTCTATGAAGGATAGTTCTACTCTAGTGTCCAACAATACGGAGATCTTCTATAGCAGTTTGGTCGTTGGATCCATTACCGTCATTTCTCCTATAAGTAAGAAAGTTAACTGTAGTGTTTTATCTAGTAGTGTCGACGTTTTTTCTTCGTCAGGTGTCCCTTGTCCGAATTGACTTATTTTTGTTGTAGATTTCCTTTCTTTCCGTTTTCCTTCTTTGTCCATTATACATTTTTTAATTTTTCCATTCCTCAAGGATGATGTGAAGGGTTTTTCTTTTGGAGAACAGAAGCAGCATGATGTATGGTGCCGTTTTTGGCACTTATAACACGATGCCGTGCTGCATTGAGATGTGTTGTGGGACGATGAAGCACATATGTAGGTAGCACAGCCTATTCTTCTGAAGGCATTGGGACCTTTCTCGGGATGTTTTATATTTGTCGCTGTAAAACGATTTTTGATTGCCTGTCAATACATGCATGAAAGACCTGAATATTGGGGTTTCCATTGTTTTGTTTTGCTCTCAGAGTTAGTTGTAGTGGCTGGAATTGATTGGCTATTTGTGGTACAACGTGAGATCAATTCCTCATTGGAGATGATCTCTTCTAAGAATTGTAGAAGTCGTTGCATGTCGAAGAGTTCCTCGCTTGTCGTTTTCTTGGCAAGTACTTTACCTTGAGTGTCGATGGGAAATTTCGACAGTACTTTCTTGTACATGCTTTGATTGTTTACAGTTTCTCCTTTTTCGATTAGTTGGAGCATTATAGCTTGTATATGCTCTAGTAGTTTTCTTTGCTCATACAAGGTCGATGAGCGAGTAGCAGTTCTGTCTAGTTTCTCGTGGAGTTGAAGAATAAGTTCCTCGGTGTTGCCATACTTCTTATTGAGAAAGTCGACGGCTTTTTGGTAGTTCTCCTTGCTGATTTGGAACTTATTTATGGCTTGAAGAGGTTCTCCTTTCAAGGAACTAATGAGCTAATTGAACGTTCGTAGGTCTGAGACCTTTTGTGAATGTATATTTGTATAGAAGAGCTTCTAAAAGTTATCCCAATCCCATATATCACTACTGATTATTGAGATGGGAATTGTGGGTAGTTCTAGCTTCTTCACGACCACAGTGACGATGGATTCATCGTTCCCACTGCTTGTAGTGGAGGGTTTGTGGGATGTGTTGAGAAACTCAGCGTGAGCCTTGAAGCCATGGATCCAGCATGGAGGAGTACCAGGTATTCGGAAGTATTGCCAACCGCTTCTTCAGCAGCACTCGAATATTGTGCAAACTCGTCTTCAATATTTGGTAGCGTCGGATTTGTCTTTTCGAATATGGCAGCGAGTTTGTCCAGTTCGTGTTAAATCTTTGTGGTCATGTTCTCTCGAGCTGCAGCTCCTTCTTCTAACTGCTGCAGGCTTGAGTGAATGACGACGGGCGTTATCTCATCTTGCAGGTTTTGAATACTAATTTCTTCTAACTTTGCGTCTTTGAACCGCGTTAGGGCTTTTTGTAATTAGTTAGTATACCGCGTAAGTATCCGCTTGTAACTTGACAACGTTAGGTTGGACATGATAATAGAGTTAACGTATTTGGTTGTAGCTTGCTTGACGTAACGGATCATTTCAAGCGGCCAAGGCACCAAAATTGTTGGGACGGCTCGCTGTTATATGAATACCAAATAGTTAAGATGATTCGGTCGGAATTAGCTGCTCGCCTTTGCCGTTGCCACGCGGGGCTTTTCGCGGCTAGCAGTCACAATGCTGGACACTTCAAACTTGGCTAGTTAAACCTTTGTATATAAACATTATTTACACAAAAGCGCAATGAGATTATAAATGCATGCACAATATAAAGTTGCGTAATCTGGAGATCGGTGTGACGTCGTTGAGACGTACTCATGACAGCACTGGGCCTGCTAAAGAACTCTTATGCTGCTTATTGAGGGGAAGCCAAAGCATAAGAGGCTAGATACAGATGATGGAGAGCCGTAGGCTAAGGAAGTGCCGCGCTGTATAAATATGGTGGACAGTACACTAGCGCCATAACGATGGTGATCTACACGCACAGTGCACCTACACTTGCATCCGAGTTCTCGATAGAAGACTTGCCCATGCAAGCAAGAAGGAGAAGGTACGTCATCTACTCGGTTGAGACGAAAGGACGCCACTCATTCAACGGCGTCTATGATACTGGAGAAGAACTGTTTCTCGGAACATGCCACAATTGAGGAGACAGCTGAGTCGGCGTACTCGTCAGCACGAGTTTCACCATGAACATCGCTTCGTCCGAACTACTAAGGACCGGAATCGGATGTTAACAATTTTAAAAATGTGGATCAATACCGGCTTTGACAATCTTCGACGTTTACGCGCCGACATCAAACTATGACGAAGAAGAAGTCGAAGCGTTCTAAATGGACTTGGAGAAGTTCTACGTAGAAGACCATAAATTCTTCAAGGTCATCGTTGGAGATTTCAATGCCAAGATTGAACCGAGAAGCACGTCATAGTGGAGCCCACAGATTATAATGAAACGAAAAAGGTGAGCGGCTCTTTGAGTCTATCATGACGACAAAGACCATCCGTGATAACTCACAACTCGAAAAGGTCAACCCTCAACGTTGGACATTGGAGTCTCCCAATGGAGAGTACCACAACGAAATAGACCATATCATCACGTAAATAGAAAGTTTTGTCTCACCGATGTTGCTGTTGTCCCAAAAGTTTACACGGGATCAGACCACCGTCTCCTTCGTGAAAGATTTTATTTCTTGCGGAAAGGAGAAAAAGCAGCTAAATTCAAAAACCGAAGTCCCAGAACCGCCACAAACTGGGCTTGTTCAACTCATTAGTCGGCTGTTGGGAAGACGCCGTTGTCGACAACATCGACGAGGAATACGATCGGCTCATTCAACATCTTCACGTTAGCGCCATGAAAGCTGAGAGTTCGAAGGTCACCAAGAGACGTCTGTCTCCAGAAACTATGGAGCTAATACTGCAGCGTGGAATCGCACGAGCTGCAGGCAACAGCGAACTAGTGTCCGAGCGAAAACGATGTTCATGAAGATGGTTTCGTTTGCCCCATTCACGCTCAACGGGAACGAATATCTCCCAACGTTCCAGTTATGTCTATCTAGGTTGGGAAATCAATGTGATGAACGACTTAGCTCCAGAGCTGAGCAGAAGGAAACGAGCAGCTTGGGTCGCTTTCAAGAGCATCGAGGATGTAGTGAAGAGATCAAAGAACACCCGACTCCGTGCCCACCTTTTCGATACGACGGATATTCCTGCCCTAACGTATGCGTCAGAAACCTGGTCGCTACGTAACCAGGATGAAAGATCACTCAGCGTTATCGAACGCTCAGTCGAAAGGACGATGCTAGGAGTATCCCGTTTCACACAAGTAAGGGATGGGATCCGAAGCTCCGACCTACTTCAACGATCGAAAATCAAAGATGCGGTTCTTTACGCCAAACAGTCGAAGATAAGGTGCGCCGGACATGTAATGCGTATGAATGATAACCGATGGACAAGAGCTGTTAGTGACTGGATTCCTCGGGATGTCAAACGTACTGCAGGAAGACCACCGACCCGATGGTCAGAGTTCTTCACGAAAAGCCTAGAAGAAAGATATGATGCTCGACGAGTCCCTAAAGCGAGGAGAACCCACTGGGCTACTCTTGCACTCGATAGGGAAAAATGGAGGATTTACTGGCGCCAGCTCGAGTCACTCGACGATCAACCGGACTACAGGTTATACAAGTGATCGTTCAATCCGCTTGCTGTCTATACAAGACGATACCATCTCAGCAACATTATTTATGGCTACCATCGAGAACGTCATACGAACATTATAATGGGATAACATGGAAGTAAAGATCGATCGTGGGCAATTACACCGCCTTCGCTTTTCTGATGACATCGTCCTCAGAACACTAAACATTAGCCAAGCGGAATGAATGCTTTCCGACTTTGATAAAGCCTGTGGAAAGATTGGTCTTTGATTAAATCTCACAAAAACGATGTTCATGAGAAACGGATAGGTTTCTTATGTCCCATTCACCCACAATGGAACGAGTATCTTCGGATGCTCCAGCTACGTCTGACTATGTCTGGAAATTAACATGAAGAACGACTTAGCTCCAGAGGTGAGCAGGAGGAAACAAGCGGCTTGGGGAGCTTTCAAGACCGTCGAGGATGTAGTGAAGCGAACAACGAACACCCGACTCCGCACCCACCTTTTCGCTTCATTTGCGTTCTGCCTTAACATATGTGTCAAAAACCTGATCGCTGCCTCAGGAGCATGAAAGATCAGTTAGCATTATTAAGAGCCTAATCGAAAGGACGATGCTAGGAGTATCCCTTGCCACGCAAGTAAGGGAAGGGATCCGAAGCTCCCACCAGCTACGATCAAGAATCAAGAATTCCATTCTGTGCGCCAAACAACCGAAGATAAGATGCGCCGGACACATAATGCGTATGGATGAAAACCGATGGACAATAGCCGTTGGTGACTGGATTCCTCGGGATGTTAAACACACTGCAGGAAAACCACCGCCTCGATGGTCAGAGTCTTCATGAAAAGCCTAGAAGAATGATGTGATGCTTAACTAATCTGTAGAACGAGCAGAACCCACTGGGCTACTCTTGCAAGCGACAGTGAATGACGGAGGATTTGGTGGTGCCCGCTCAAGACTATCGACGATCGAGGGACTACAGGTAATGCAGATTATTATTATTATTATTATTATTATTATTATTATTATCCCACGGATCTCCCTCATATGAGGGATCTCGAGCCGGTTAGTCGCGAGGCTACGTGGCGCGTCCCCAGGCTACTAATTGCTAGTGTACGTTTACTAGTTTTATCTTGTTAAACCTTAATAATCGTCGTAGTTCTAAAGAAACGCTCATAGGGCCAGAAGGTTCCTTACGATCGAAAATGGTTCGTCTTGAGCTGAGAACAGGTGACACCAATATCTTTTAAATAGTTCCTATTCTCTGCAATATCATGTGTCCTTTATTAACTATTTACTTATAACTGCCTTAAATCTGTCAATTCATAATGTTTAAGTTTTTATACCGCTCCCACATGTAGTTTTGATAAAATCCTCTGGCATACCGCCTCATTTGATGTACTTATCCGCATATACCGTGTCATGCTCTCGGTTAGCACTGTCTTTAGTTCCCTTTGGCAAAGCTCTACCCACTACAGAAGTAATACAGCCCATCGGTATTCGTCTTCAGGTGTTCGCAGCGTTCGTTCGGTCTTCATCCATTCTCTCAGCTCCTCAGTGCTCCAGCTCTAGTGTCCTCCTAGCTTCCTTCAGTTAAATCACTTGTTCTCATTTCAATTTCGCTCGTATATATCCATTTAACCATATATCGTCACATATTACGTATTATTATTATTGTACTGTTGTTATTACTATAAACTGTTATAACCCATACTCGAGGTTGTCCACGGCAATTAAGGAAAAATGTCCCGCGTGGCGAATTCATACAAAGTCGAGCATTCCACGTGCAGTTGGCGGACCAAAGGCAAATTCGACCAACACCCTAATCCACTGGCAAATAGCACACAGAGACTGCGATAAGCATTAGCAAAAGCCACCGACCCTTGGCCAATTACAAGACTAAGATGGTCGCACTTTGACGCCTGGACAGGACAGTTAAAGCTTCTGGAAAAGCAATGTAGAAATTTATTAAGGATCACTGCTCGGATCACTTCAATAGCCACATCGTACTGGTCTTATATGAAATAAAGGAGGATAGATATATCTTCCCGCAGGACCTCCTTTCGAAGTACGACATAGTATTTCATTAGCCAAAAGTCAGAGAACACCTGGTCCGGAGAGGATCTTTACACCTAACGCACCTTCAGCGTCTCCTCATCACCACAATAGCTCAGCTCTTCACACGTTGCTTGTCAGGATTCAAGGCTGCTATTCAATGGAAGGCCAGCAAAACCGTGTTATTGTTCAAGAATGGTGGCATCCACGATATTGGCAACTATCACCCAGTCTACTAACTGTCCATCGTATACAAACTTCTCATTCGAGTCCTCTTAAACAGGATTGACAGAGCATTGAACAAAGGATAGCCATGTGAGCAAAGAGAGTTTCGAAAAGGACTGGGTAAGATGGATCACACACACGCGTTAACAAGGCTCAATGAAGAATCATCAAAGTACGATAGATCGCTCTGTGTCTTCATAGATTTAAAAACGGTTTTTACTCAAGTAATTCTTTGTATTCTTGTTGAGCAAACGCGAAGTGTTATTATTATTCTTTATTCACAAATAAGCTGACCGCCTCCATGACTAACTCGGTCAAACGCCTCCATAACCAAACAGAGAAAACGCTAAAACAAGATTTCAACCACAATGAACACAACTTTGCGCACCCACCGCTTTCTATGAGGCTTCCACTGAGTATGTCTAGTGGAGACCAACCGCACAGTATCCACACATGGAATCGTAATGTGCCCTTCCCCTCAAAATAATAGGCTTATATACTGCCCAATATCACGCGTGATAACGAGGCATTCTTCCCTGCGGTTCATTTTCGGATTTCTGGAATTAATCCAGAACGCCTCGAGTGACATTCTCAGTGGAAGCCTCATAGAAAGCGGTGGGTGTGCAAAGTTGTGTTCATTGTGGTTGAAATCTTGGTTTAGCGTTTTCTTTGCTTGGTTATGGAGGCGTTTGACCAAGTAGATTGCTGTCAGCTTGACCTTTCCAGGCTCTGAAGAAGGCGAAGTTCGCCGAAACGTCGGCTTATTTGTGAATAAAGAATAATAATAATAACACCTCGCGTTTGCTCAACAAGATTACAAAGAATTACTTGATCAATGCCGAGGTTAATAGAAAGTCGTGGAGGTTTTTACTCAGTTGAGATAATAGCAGCCAGCCAAGGAAGCTCTGGACTGTCAGGAAGTCCCTATTTAGCATACAAAAATTCTTCGTGAGCTGTATAAAAATTTCACAACCAAGATATCACCATTCTAGAACGATATTAACATTAACATCAAATTATTAGGCAAGACGATACCACCTGCCAAAATTATCTACCGCTATCCTCGAAAATACCATGCGAACAGTGGAATGGGAAAATGGAAGTGAGAATTGATGGTTGGCAATTAGAGCATATTTGCTTTGTTGATGACATAGTTCTCACAGTATTAAACATTACCCAAACGGAACGAACTTTGACTTTGATAACGCCTGCGGAAGGATTGTTCTTCGACTAAACCTCACAAAACGATGTTCATGAGGAACGGACTGGTTCTTATGCCCACTCACTCAACGGAATAAATATCTTCAAATGGCTTGGGAGGTTTCATGAGCACCGGGGATATAGTAAGGTGAGCAGAGAACACTCGATTTTATGCTCAATTTTTAACTCCTGGTACTTCCACCCTTAATGTATAGGTCACGAAGTTTACCGCTAAATAAGAGGTATGAAAGACGACTCAGTGTTACAGAACGTGCAGTCGGAATGGTGATGCCAAGAGTATTCCCGCATCATGCAGTTGAGAGAATGGATCCGAACCTCCGTTCTACGTCAACCATCAAAAATCAAAGACATTGTTTCATGCGTCAGACTGTCAGTGAGACGGTGGACTGGAAGCGTAATGGCTATGAACGACAACCGATGGAGAAAAGCCGTTAGTGACTGGATTCCTTGGAACATCGAACGTACTGCAAGAACACCAACCTGAAGGCGTGAGTTCTTCGCGGAAATCCTAGAAGAAAGATACGATTTTTAACGAGTCCCTATGGCGAGCAGAACCCAGTGGGGTACTCGTGCACGCAACTAACAATAATGGAAAGTTTACTGTCGATTGCTCGAGTTATTCGAAGAATAGGACAATACGTGAGAGGCGGTAGCACTCGAAAAGTAGAAGAATTGAATAACTATGGAAGAAACTGCACTAACTAAATTTAGGGATATATGTGACGTTTTTAGGAATTATTACCACTCGGATGAACGAGACAATGTTCGTCATTTTTCAATCTTCGGTGAAGGTGCCATATTTTAGAATTCATTAAATAACAGAAATGACTGAATGCATATTTGGCTTATGCTACCATTTGTGAGAACCAACGGATTATCGAGCTAGAGTTATTTTATCGCCGTCGTCAAGTCTGATAGGATTTGACCGATCCCCAAGAAATGGATGGCTTGGTTTGCACGGGAACATGATCAAAGCAACGACCAACGACCACGATTGCAGTGTAGGCACCTATAGCCACTGGGCAACAAGTGTCATTTATCGCTTTATTTTTATTGAAAAAAACTAAAACTGCAACACCGTGATAGTTTATTCGGCGACATCACGCCTTTGTCTTAGCTTTATCCTTTTATCACGCTTATGTAATCCGTTGATTACACAACGTACGAGATTCAACCTGTAACACCTGTATGATCTGTAAATCCGTGAGTGGATTAAGAAGCACCATCGAGCAGTTCAAGAGACACAAAAAGCACTTTTCAAACAAAACCCTTGAACTCGTGAACTCCTTCTGTGCCGTAATGAATTCCTGGTGGATGAACTCCCGATGTATAACACAGTTCGTCATCTGGGAGCACGACGAAGCAGTGAACCATTTGGAGAACGAGGCTTACAAATATCGAAAAAAAGGCGGTCAAGCCAAATAAAGTAATATTTTATCACTAACCTAGTTTTTTTGTCACTTATAATATAATATCTGCACAATAAACTCTAGTCATACATTTAATCTAATCGGAATATCTCATTTAAACTTAAGTGGCTCATCCGTTATGCCTAATTCCCACTTTATTACCAAGGTTTTCGTCTAATATTCTCCAAATTCTTTGACGTTCTGTACTAATCGATGTTTTTACCGTAATTTGTCACCAGTTATACAATAAATTAATCTTGGTCCAATTGATGTTTTATTATATCACAGTATGTCCTAGAGCTGTCGTGCAGACTGCATCGAGATGGCTGACTCAACGACGACCAGTGCTGCTTCAGAAATCGTTAACGAGATTGTGCAAACGTAATTTTCGCTTTATTCCGGTCATGGATGTGCTCTGTTCAACATTAGAATTCGATTTTCTTGTTTATATTTTGTAATTGAGCGACAAGTTCCGTTACAATAAACTGATACTACGCATTTACATCGGCAGTATTGTTGCTTTAAAAGATTCAGCCAGTTCATACTAAAATAAACCAACTAGAAAATGCACTCTATACCGCTTGCAGCCCGGAACTTCATACATGTAGAGGAACGAATTGCATATGTGTGGTCGCTTCATGATCTTCAAGCATGCTTACTTACTTGGATGGCTCATCCTCACTAGTCGTGCGGGCCCAGCAAAAATTCCATTTTTCGGAGCTTTGCTGGTTAGGCCACTATGGCTCCTTGGAGTTCCAAGGACAGCCTTTCCGCCACACGTCGTCACCACCACAGGCAGTCGCCGCCCTTGTGAATCAGGGAGATTTGCCACCACCATGCAACTAGTTTGATACTAGGACGGTGGTGAGCCCTGGTATTGGTTTACTCTTAACTGGGTTTCCTGATGGAAACACTGAACTCGCTCTCAGCTTGGAAGGCCCTGCCGGGTGAAAGAATCCTCCCTTACGCCGTAGATCGCAGCCCGACACCCAAGAACACCTCCCAGCAACTATGAGGCGGTAAACCGTTGGGAGGATCTTCAAGCATACTTAATGAAAAAAGAGATAGATAGATGAAAAAGGTAGGAAACTAAAAGTTGAAACTCGAAAACAACTTTATAAAAATTTCATCTCAACAATCACGTGACAAGATCACATTTGGCAATGACACATACCCATGAGAATCGAGAATCATCTTAGTTATTTAGAGAAAAGCAGCAAACAATAATAAAAAATAATGTGATAAAAAATATAAAATAATAAAACACTTACTCGCAGCGTAATATTATGTAAAACAGTAAAAATTAATGAGCACTTCAGAAATACTCTACGTGAAGAAATACGTCTCTGCTCTAAGAAAGTGCTACTGAGGTAATGAAATTGCAAATCCCTTAAAGACATAAATATTAATACTTAAAAGAAAGTAATAATAAGTCAGTGAGATCACTGACCTATGGGAACTCAATGGGTAAAAATATCCGTCAATAATCAGGAATCCTCAAACAAGGCGACGGACAACAGTTCAATAGAGGGTCACTGGACATCACTGACTGACCTACGACTGATTTACAAATGCTGAGATGGACTGAACTCTGCGGACGCTTCCGCGTATTCCTGCGAACTCTCCGTGTATATGTTCTAAACACAATGCAATAAAAAACAGGTGTTAGGTAGGTCGAAAAATTTCTTCTAAAATGCTATTTACTAAGTCACTTTGAAATGGAAGAGTGTTAAGCATAGAAATATGTTGAAGTGTTCTCGATTGACGATCAGCTATTTTAGTTAACAGTTTCACGACACACTTGTCTACTTAGTTATCCAAATCAGCTGCTCGCACTTGTTGGTCCTAGCACCATTTGCATTGATTTCATTGTCCCGTAACTTGATTTGTGCTTGCGTTCGCCTATAGTTTGAAGAGCTGTTTTCTTTCCTCATGTTGAACACTTGTGAGAGAACCGAAATAGCTGTGTCAGCCGTCAAAGCATCCCCAGAATTTTACCACAATTCGTTGCCAAGCTTTTTGAAACGAGGAAAGGTTCCCTATATTGTGGACGAAATTCTTTCACGATGGCAGAGAATCTCTTTGTAATTGGAGTGAGCGCTCGAGGATAGTGCAGCAGGCCGAATCCCTCTTACAAGCGAACATTCTCAGTTCAGATTTGTTACACCCAAAGAATATGAAATTCGGAAGAAGAGTGAACATAAAAGTATTTGTCAAAGAACTCGTCCAAAAAGTCGGCTATTGTCATTCAAGGAAGGCTCTCCTGATATGAAAGGTACTGTGTTCTGATAAATTTCTACCAAACAGAATGATACTTGATAGTTGATACTTGAATGGCCCATCTTCACTGGTTGTGCGCGCATAACCTCCATTTTCTGGTTAAGCCATTGTGGTTTCCTGGAATGCCGACGTCAACCTAGCCAAAGTCTGGCCCAGGTCCTCACCACCACAGGCAGTTCCAGCCCTCGTGGATCAGAGGGACGACTACAGGACGATTACACCTAACAAACCCGTAAGACAACCTAACAAAGAGAAAGTACTGAAGAGACTATCACAAATGAAACCATTCTGAAAACATTAGTTGCAATTAGGAACGAACTATACTCAGCCATCTCAGTATCGAAATTCTGAACCATTCGTATTTCAATGATCATCACCTATACACTTATACACAGTCACCTTAGAGGTAGGTAGAGATTTTGACTGAATGATAGCAACATCTGCATACCACCGTTTTATATAAATGTGAAATTTTGGTTAACTTGCATAAAAATGATTCGATCAGTTCGTGCTTTAAACCGATCCAGATTGTTTCCTAAAATTTGGACTAGGGCTCTGCAAACTATTCCAGGAAGTGTGGTAGACTGAAGTGATAATTGCTTTGCTGATGCCACTTAGTAAATCGATAGAAGTGTGTATATTTGTTTTTATTACTACATATCCTGACATTGCACGTATAACAGTGCGCGGTCACTTGCATTTTTTGCACTCGATTCGCTTCCTCACATCCATCATCCACCAAGTCCTTTGGATTGCATGTGGCCTTGGGTGCTGCTTGAGGATTTTCGTCAACGTTACGAATGTAGTCGAATGTTGGCAAAGTCCAATCTCTCTGGAATCCAAAGGTAGGCGTCCTGGGACGCTCCCGCGTGAATCAGAAAGAGTCGACTTGCCGCAGTTAATTTTGGTACGAATTTTCAGAATCGGTAGTGATGAGAGGCTGGTGGGTCCGGGGCACAGTCGAGCCAGCGCATGAGTAGGTTCAGCCGCCTTGCTACTAGAAGGAAGCGTTATGACTGCCCTATCTGCCCTCTGAAGTGTGTAGAACAAATTGCGAATAATGTGTGCGAAGAAACAAATCGTGCGAAGGGATGTTGGAATTCGCATAGAATGCGATATAAGATCATGTAATAATAAAAGAAAAATGCCCGGACAACGAGAACACGATGCTGAAAACGGAGTTAAAACATCGTTATAGTAAATAAACATATTCCAGTTTTACGGTCTGGTAATCGATCGTATACCAAAATTGACATACCCGAACCCTCATCCCCAGAGGTGGCAATCCATTGTTCATATACTGCCCGACAGGTGTGGTGCTGCATTGGCATTGAAAGCCACCTAGTAACACTTCCTGTTGATTACTACGGTCACTCCGATGATTGAAATTAACGAAATACCGATTTCGCCGCCCGCTTCAGCCCTTATGGTCGGATAGTCACGTTTTAACTCGCAGAAATGTGGTGAGGGCAATGACAGATTAAGCTGCGTGCTACGAGAACCGCTTTGAGCTTTTTCTGAGTTGTACAGAACGTCGTGATAATTTGTTACTGGAATTCACTCTTATATCTGATGCATTCTCAGTGAAAAATCTACTCATTGTATTCAATGGACAAGATGTCATGGTTGTTGAGGCGAAGAACATACACCTTAGTAGTCGACACTTTAGTTTCGTTATAATTATTCCAAAGTGTTAAAATTAACTGAGGTAATACTATTAAAACATTTCGATTCTTCTCACCATCAATGACAGAACAAAATTTCGTAGTCTTGAGCTAGCATTTTATTAGGGGAAACGTACTTTGTCTAATTTGGCGCAGGTTCGCGATTTTATTTTCGAAGGGCACACTTTGAGTTCCGTTGTTTGCCACACGATTTGTCATGATGTCAGATAAATTCGGTAAACTGTTGTATCTAGAACTGAACCCAACAATAGGCTCTGATTTGTCTCAGATTCTCGTGCGAAAAACGAATAAAATCGAGCATCGATAACGAAAGGCAAATACGAGTTCGAATTTATAAAATGTATGCTTTTTTATTATACATAAGTAATTGTTCTAGAATTACCACCGAAGTACTTACACATAAGTCAAGTATTAAAAAAACAAACCTCAGTGGTGGTCGAAATTCATTGGTACCTATATAACTCTCTGGTGATGTTGCTGTCTGAGACAGCGACCAGAACCTTTGAGAAGGAACGGTTTCCATGTCAAATGCCGATCTGGTTGGTGACGAACTTGTGTCATTTGAAGAAGACGATGTTGAGGAGCTCAAGTCGTGCTGAGGCGAGAGAACTTATAACTGATACAGTTGAGGCTACTACATTAAACACCAACATTCTGATGTAAATGGATTTCCAGTTGTGTATAAGCAGGCGATTGGACATGCGTGAATTGATATTAACTAGGTTTTTTTTTGTCACTTACACAATACAGCCCTATGATGGTGGTCATAGAACCTCATAAGTTAAAGTCTGAAGACAGTACGTTTCTCAAAAATTCCATTTCATTTCATTTTATCTTTTAATTTTCTTTTACATGTCGGAATTGTATTAGACTAATTACGATGACGCAATATAGATGCTTAAATACGTGTATTTGTACAACATGACAAATATGGTTGATTCAAAATCAAGGGTAGAAAAAGGAACACTATGAGCATTACGCTACAGCAGAAAAATGTAAAAAGAGATAACAGAAAGAAATGAAATGTAATGTAAATGGAATGAAATGGAACAGATATGTCAACCTAATGTTAAATTGCCGGAAATCGGAGAACTCTCCAAAATTCGACGCTATGGAATAAACTAGGAAGGATTTGCCGGACATTTTTTTACATACCTGATTTAAGGGTACATCCGCCATCGATACAACAGTTGTATTCCTTCTTCCACGTTTCGCACATACTGAAAACAGCAAAATGAAGTTTTTACTTATTTATTTACTGCCTACTACAATTTTCACGGCAGGGTATGATACGAATACTACAACTAAGATGCTGAGATATTCGCAAAACTTAAACCCCAGTCCAAATCTAACCACGATTTCCCTTTCCGGGAACTCACGCATTACACACTGCCACGGATATCCTTGCATCGCGCTCCTCTCAGCTAGTTTTCTTTCTACCACTGTCATCAGCGATCATTTGTCAACGGGATTGATCTTGTAGTCCACATCCCGTTGAGGAATGAATGCTGATGGCACTAGTAACTAGAAAATTAGCTGAGAGGAGCGCGAAGCAAGGACGTCAGTGGCACAGTGTGTAATGCGCGAGTTCTTGGAAAGGGAAATCGTGGTTCGATTTGAACCGGAGTCTAAGGTTTGCGAATATATCAGTATCGTTAGGGTTGAAGAAGTATTGCTAAACAGCTAGCAAGGTCTATAAGAAAAATTTTTCAATGCGAAAGCGAAATAGCTTCAAAGCATACAAATTGTCTAGACAGAGTGATTTCTAAACAAAGACATTGCTTCAAGTGTGGCAGAGCAGTCAACAAAGGACGGACGAATTAAAAGTAACTATCCAAAATTTGCACTTAAGTTATGTGTTTCAGTCTAATCCTGAAAAGAATTCTGATAAGCTAGAAAAAGAACACTTATAAATTAAGATGGAACTTACATTTATGCTCGCCCTTCGTCTGTTTAACATCAAAGGTGTTGTCCTCGCTATCAAATGGTAGAATAATCGGTTTTATGCTAAATAGAAAGAAGGGAAATTATTACATGGAGACATCGTTACCTCAAAAACTTAGTAACTTACAGCGATAAAATAAAGAAATTTTAATACTAATATTCTGCACCATATATGATTCACAACGTTTTAATACACCATTAATCACCAGAAATACTTTAGTAGAAGAATCAATACGCAGATGGCGACATAACGTGTTGATGGAGAACAAGCGTTACTTTCAAACAACTCACAACAGGTCACATAGTTCTACTTAACAAGTCACAAATTATTTATTCTACACATTCCTTGAATCTAATTTATCCGCATTCGTCAATGGTTCACCAACCCCAGCCGAGCAATTTGGCGTTTCTCGGTGCTGAACAACCATGTAGATCTGGGTTCGTTGGCCCAGAAAAAGTAGCCACGTTGAGCAGTTCCCCATTTATACCAAAGAAACCAGCCTAGCTAGAAGTAAACCTAACCATTCCAGAGCCCTGAGAGTTGATCGTGCTTGTTTGCGGGAAAATGTTTTTTAGATGACCTCACATCACATGTTATCCATATCTTTAGTATTGATTCATTTTGTCGCAATCGATCATCTACAAGAATCCTTGCACTTAAGTGTGGAGTTGGCTACTTCTTGAGAATTTTCTTGTTTCTTATGAAAACCGTTGAGTATTGGTTTATACTCGGTACAAAAACGAAGATGTCACATCGAAAAGACGCGCTACGGACCATCGACTCGGATCATCGACTTTGGTAGAGACTAAGACGTCGAAACGTCAACCGAATAAAGCCAATTGATCAACCTTGTGTAAGATTCACGATTTGAATACATGCTGATTATGTTACTATCGAAGTCAAATAACGGTCGGCTTGAAAATTAGTGGTTGAGTACATTCTCATTGGCACCCCGAAATAGCTGTAGGACGGCATTTCCATGTCTTCACCAATAGCAGTCACAAGCCAACACGCAAAATCGGAAACTTTCGTAAGCGAAGAGTCAAAGGAAACGAGTTTAATAGAAGAAATGTCGTGTTTTGTCGAATAAAGAAGTGTTTCAGTAAAACTCAATGGCCTTGCAAACTGTATGTCTGTGTGCTCAGATTAATGAGTTCTGGCTAATATAGTTCATTTAATAATCGCAAAAATTTACTCACAGATAACCGCTCTGGACCCTGAAGATGCCAACATTCACCACTTCTTCGCGCGAATATGGAATCTGTAGAACATGACATAAGGATATCTTTTACACCATGAATTTCAACTTTGTTAGAGATTGTGACGGATAATGCGCAGACTTATTGCCAAGAAAAAATCTTTACCATAATGGGACGTCTCTCCACAGATCTGAGACATCTAGGAAGAGGGAGAATTATGGGAAAACCAGATTCACGCATCATGACAGAGTAGTGAAAGGTCTCCTCAGATCTCTTAATATACAGATATATTCATAAAAGCAACTTCCACACGAAATTGGGCTCTTATTTCAACAGATCTTCCGTTCTCGGAGTCTGTCACAGTAAACGATTTAAACGTACTCAAGTACGTGGGTCAACTCATAAAAAGAACCAGTGACTAGGTATGGAATAACAGCGTTATCAAGAAATCCTCGTAAAGATAGATGTTTTTGTTGCTTACATTACCTGTCTACCATGTAGTTGAACAAAAATTGTTGAACACCAAGCAGAACACTAAACATCAGTCACTAAACAAGCCTTTGGTGAAATGGGCTCAGAATCGGAGGATCAGAGAAAGACGACCTCCATAACATTTTAAGCACATTTATTTTTCTGCAGTACTCAACGAAAACATGATTGCTTACTCCAGTGTGTGACATTTCTGAAAAAGGACCTAAAATAGTGCTTGCTGGAAAGGCAGCGTGTGCGGGTCCCAACAAAAATGTGATGAAGCCATTTTTTGAAACGGAACTGGCAACTGGACAGTGTTTTCCTAATCTTAGGCATATCATCAGTTTTACCCACATTATTAACGCCACACGAAACATTCTGATTGACCTAATGACACCCTGCTATACTATAATGATATTTCACAGAGAATTCATCTTACCGGACGCTGCGTAATAGCGAGAATTCCCTCAGGTAACGGTTCGCGATCGCATTCAAACGGTTCGCGATCGCATTCATACGGTTCGCGATCACATTCAAACGGTTCGCGATCGCATTCAAACGGTTCGCGATCGCAGTCGAACGGTTCGCGATCGCATTCAAACGGTTCGCGATCGCAGTCAAACGGTTCGGCGACAGCCGAGTGATAATCCTCAGTTAGAGGTGACGAAGATGAAGATGACATTGAAGTAGACATATGAGCCCTGGAAAATTAGTAGATGTAATAGAATGGTAAAACCGATTAGACACGAGGTTCGAGTTGAGGGGATGAAACTAGTGGTCAAAGCAGAGATAGATTTCCAATAGTTAGAACAAGAAGATTAATGCTAGTGGTCAGCTGCTGCTGAATACGTCAGTTTCGTTAAGGTTAAAGCTTACCTACGGCACCCTTCAAGAATACCACATGAAAATCACTGGAAATGACGAGGTGGTACGGAATGCTTCCTAGAAATGTTTAGATACACGTGAAGAAAGGATAAAAGCTCTCGGCGTTGATCAATCCCTGGGGATGCGCCATGCATTCGACTTCATTAAGCATCGTTGGAGGTGATTGAATGCATATCTGGCCTTTACAATGACTCGCGGTGGCCTGCCGATGTATCGAACCAGTGCTGCTATCCTCCCAGACAAATTTCGTACCAATTTGCCGACCCCGGAGGGATGGAAGGCTTGGTGGGCCTTGGGCGCATTCCACGTGTGTGTCGCAGTGGCGCCTCCAACAACTGCGCCATATGCGCCCTACATGTGAAGGAAAGCGGGGAAAAATAAAAAACACTTCCAATAAGCAAGACTCCACGTACATAGATGTGTCGCCGAATTATGAGGTGGTCGCACCACCCACGAGTTTGGGACACCGCAAAGATTTTACGAAGTACATTGATATTTAAAGAGTTTCCTACCACTTGATAAGAAACTAACAAAAACTATGTACTATTCTTTGTATTCTTGTTGAGCAAGCGCGAGGTGTTATTATTATTCTTTATTCACAAATAAGCTGACGTTTCGGCGAACTTCGCCTTCTTCAGAGCCTGGAAAGGTCAAGTTGACAGCAATCTATTCGGTCAAACGCCTCCATAACCAAACAAAGAAAACGCTAAACCAAGATTTCAACCACAATGAACACAACTTTGCGCACCCACCGCTTTCTCAACAAGAATACAAAGAATTACTTGAATTGAATTTGAATTACTTGATCAATGCCGAGGTTAATAGAAAGTCGGTCGTGGAAGTTACTATGTACTATGCTAGTGCAATCAATGAAAATCCTTTAAGCGCTCACTGTTATTTCACACATAAGTTTCATCATAGTGTTTTATAACATTATTGTTAACGACGATGATTAAGCTCAAGCAGAAGCTTTGGAAACTTATCATCGCAGTTCTGAAAAGCCAGTTCTCAGTCAACGAAGTTCAGAAAAGACAGCAAAAGTAAGAGATTACTCTTTTTGAAGTAGTTATTTTCATTACTGCAGACACATTATCTTGGAGTGTGGACAACTAAACAACATCGCCCTGTATTAGAACATTGAATAAATCCGACGAACTTGAACGGATGGAACAGATTTAATATAAGGAAATAAAAAATACTATAACAGAGCAAAGCGTACTCCGAGAGAATTTTCCAGAAAAGTGAAGCAGAAACACATCTCCGGATGTGGATGTGGCAATGAACTTAATGACAAGTCCTTGAATCTATACCGTCTCGATTGACGCGACAAGACATGAAAACTGACAATCCACAACATGTTAAGTGCACTGAAATCAGGTTAACATGATACTGCTTCACAAAAAACTCACTTCTGAATCTGAAAACTGCTAACTTCACATCGGAGGTTCTGAATCGGATTATTCCTACCGGTGAATGCTCCCGTGACGTGATGGCCCGCTGAAGTTCAGTTTAGAATGACGTGGCTGTGTTAGATGCCCACGTCGAGCAAATTCTGGACAGAATATGAGCGGATGCTGGAAGATCATTCGCTCAAAATTGCTAATATTTACACAATAATGACTGTGCACGTTTTTCCTGTTGCAGTTGTGAACTATAAAGACGAACGACAGCGATACTTGCGCACGTGCAATTTCAACTACGGCGCTTCACTGCGAATTAGCTGACCCACTGATAATCGTGCTGATTTTGTGAGTACGTAAAGGTACTCGGGGAAGTTAGAAAAATACGGATGG
The DNA here is from genome assembly GCA_009735665.1 of Angiostrongylus cantonensis. Classification (NCBI taxonomy): domain Eukaryota; kingdom Metazoa; phylum Nematoda; class Chromadorea; order Rhabditida; family Metastrongylidae; genus Angiostrongylus; species Angiostrongylus cantonensis. The sequence continues at coordinate 86,658 of MQTX01000199.1, forward strand.
AATTGGGCTAAACAGACTGAGAGCGTTTATGTATACATGTATGCATGTATACATTTTATACATAGATATAGTTTCTAATGATTGTATTACATATTATTCGATACTTGGATAGCTCGTTCTCACTGGTTGTACAGGCCCCGCATAATCTCCATTTTTCCCAGATTTGCTGCTTAAGTCATTGTGGTTCCCTGGAATGCTAAGGGCAACCTGGGCAAAGTCAGATCCAGGTCTTCACCACCACAGACAATTGTAGCCCTCGTGCATCAGAGGGAGATTCACAACCATGCGACTTTGATACCAGAAGGATGGTGGATTCTGGTATTGGTTTACTCTTAGCTAGGCTTTCTGATGGAACCGCCGTACACCTTCTCAGCTTGGGAGACCCTACCAGGGGGATGAATTCCCCGCTGTACATCACAGCCCGACACCCATGAACATCTCTAAGCCAGGATGAGGCGGTAAACTGTTGGTGTGCTTCGGAGTACGGTGGTGTCCAAAGTAACACGTGTCGCTACTAAAAGGATGTGCTAACTGAATAGTGTGGTTTCCAGAGAACTTCAACTTGAGCCGAAATCAGTCTCACAGGAACTAACCGTACCCAAAGATTGTATTTATTACGATAAATAACTCAGCCTTCGGTGTTGATCGATCACATGTGAATATACCATGCATTAAACCAATGAACATCATCAAGATGACAGATTTCATATTTGGCCTACGTGATCACTTGTGATACCGACATATCAAGTAAATGTTCTTATCCTCCTGAGGGTTGGCGTCAAAAGAGGAGTTAGGCAAGGCGATACAATCTCGCCAAAATTATTTACAGCCACCCTCCAGAAGGTCATGCGAACATTGGAATGGGATAATATGGGAGTGAAAATCGATGGTCGGCAGATACACCACCTTCGCTTTGCTGATGATATCGTTCTTATAACACCAGACATTAGCCAAGCGGAACGCATGCTTGCAGACTTTGATAAAGCGTGTGGAAAGATTGGTCTTCGACTAAATCTCAAGAAAACGATGTTCATGAAGAACGGATTGGTTTCGGTTGCCCCATTCACGCTCAACGGAACGAATATCTCCGAATGCTCAAGTTATGTCTATCTAGGTCGGGAAATCAACATGATGAACGACTTAGCTCCAGAACTGAGCAGAAGGAAACGAGCGGCTTGGGGAACTTTCAAGAGCATCGAGGATGTAGTGAAGAGAACAAAGAACACCCGACTCCGTGCCCACCTTTTCGACTCAACGGTTCTTCCTGCCCTAACGTATGCGTCAGAAACTTGGTCGCTACGTAAGCAGGATGAAAGATCACTCAGCGTTATCGAACGCTCAGTCGAAAGGACGATGCTAGGAGTATCCCGTTTCGCACAAGTAAGGGATGGGATCCGAAGCTCCGACCTACGTCAACGATCGAAAATCAA